>PVKB01000710.1:266462-615990 GCA_004027205.1 Ctenodactylus gundi
AGGTCCACCATATTGCTTTTAGAGTTACCTCACAGCGTGGCAGAAGCTGTTTCTACTGCCCACTACCCACCACCATCATGTTTTCAATGTTGAGTGCCTCGGCAGATCATGAGGTGGCCCTGATTTGAGATGTGATTCTGAAAATGGAAGACAGCATCCTAATATTGACTAGGATGCATTGAGTCCTTGCTTTAAACCAAATAAATTGGGTTCTAAACTTCATGTCTGTGTGTGTGTGAAGGGGGGTGTTGAGATGTACTTTTTATATGTGTGTGGAGGGTGGGGGGAGATATTTAGTTCCTGCAACTTTCTTTTGGGTAGGTACTAATACTGTTTCCCTGTCACCAATGATGGAATGAAGGTTCCCAGAGATGAGGTGACTTACCTGGACTCACAGTGCCTGGCGTCTCTAGACAGCCTGCCAGCCCTCCCTTCTCCTGCTCTCCCATCTCAATCCAGAGCCAGCCCAGACTCCAAGAACTCATTATCCCAGCCCACTCCCCTAGTCAGGCCAGGTGGGCGTCACATCCCCAAATAGCGTTTGTGCTTATTCTAAAGTTTAATTAAAACCTAAAGCACACTTAGAACAATATCAGTATCTCGTCTCTTCCTTGATCCGATGAAAGCCTCTTTTCCACCCGAAATGAGGAACAAGCTAGATCGTGGAGAGGTCAGAAAGTTGTTCTGAGGTCCTACTCTGATGTATGTGGAAGCTTTCCCTTTCTTGACTCTATTTACCATGCTAAAAAGTGGACCACAGAAATGATGCCTGGCCAAGTAATAGGGCAGGACCACTGCCCAGGGCCCCTGTTCCTCCACACTGCTCCAATCAATAGCGCTCTATTAGGAGGTGCAATCAAGGCACAGCAGGCAGGCCCAGCCAATTAGGCTTATCTGCTGGGGAGAGGAGCAGGAAGCCTTCTTTTCCTTCCGCTTGTTTTCCTGCCCTATGGAAGAAATCAGTTCCCATTTTTTATCTCCGGGTTCCCACCAAGCCACCTTTGTGGGGAGGGAGCTCTGACAAAGAGCAGGTTCAAGCTATCTCGCTCCCCTTCGGCTCAGGGTCAAACCAGGCTGACCTCAAGGCTAGGTTTGCAAGGGGATGAAAAAAAAAAATCCTGAGCAGCAGAATCCACAGATTTCTTGGCAAAGAGGGATCAGTCCTGATTTCACCATCCTCCTCCTTCCCCCCCCCCCCCCCCCCCCCCCCCCCCCCCCCCCCCCCCACCCCATGCCTCTCTCATCCTCTTTAAAGACTTGAGAAATTTTCCTCCTGGGCTCCATAAGTGTCTCCTGGGCAGACGGTGGTGGAGCTGCAGAGAACCAGCCCCAGCTGGGGTAGTTTGAAATATCAATTTCACAGGAAAAAGGCCAACTCCCCCCTCTCCTCAGCCATGCTGGAACATTGAACCGAGACTGACTGTGTGCTGGAACAGAGCGAATTTATCACCTGCATCTATCTCTGCCCCTACTTTCTCCTTCCAAAGAGATAAATTACTAAGGCTGATAAGGATCCAGCTTTCAGGGCGATCAAATGAACAGCAGGAGTCCTCAAGATAGGAATGGTTTGTGAGACTCAGCTCCTACCCACTGAAGAGCCAACTAAGAGGTGCTCTCTGCCAAGAATGTGACGGCCACATGGGTTGCTGGCCTTTCCTCACTCCCCTTAGTACATTACACGGGGGTAAGGGAATTTGCTTTTAAAGTATCTTTTGCACTCTCTTCTAATAAATCACTCAACCATTCCTAGTGCTTGTTGTGGTCAGTGGTGTTGATCCATGGTGAAGGGACAGGCTGGCTTCAGGGCTGGATTTTCCACCAGTGCAGTCTCTGTGTAGCAGGCAAACCACAAATGTAGAATGTCTAGGTGGCCTCCAAGCCAGTGAGCAGGAGATGGTGCTCCCCCCACCCTGCCCTGGAGGAAACAGGTGCTCCTTGACCACAGACGGACAAGATCTCATGGTCGGGTTCTGGAGCGGCCACAGGGATTCTCCAACTCACAGCTGAGAATCAGTCTTCAGGAGTTGCGTGTTCCAGTCAGCAAATTGTATATAATGTTGTTTAAACTCAAGGTCCTTCACACAAGATTGGTAGAGCTACTGTAAGCAAGGCCAGGTGGGATTTCCCGTCTCTGTGCTGTACTACCTGTCTGTGTTTAGGGAACGCGGATGACGTCTCCCGGGTTGGAGTCTCTGATCCCTCCCATCGAAGGCTCAACCTTAATTGTAGCATTACCGCCTGTCAGTCAGGACTGTGTGATGTTTGTCTTCAATGTTCTTTTTATTTAGGTCATCAGCTTACTCTTAATTTGACCCTGTCCTCGTGTGTAAATATGCCCCTTCTCCCTTGTCATTTGTCCCTGGCAGATTAGTAGGCAGTTATCAGATCCCACCCCCCTTACCCCACCCCGTCACAATCACCCCTTAGCCAAACTACACACATATATATTTAGCTCTTTTAATCTTTTTTTTTTCTCATAAGGTTCTAATTTTACATTTTCCAGGGTATTTTGGATTTGGCAGGCTAGCCTTCGTCTGCGAAGAGTAGAACTTAATTATCAAAAGCTGAGCTGGAGCGAGCAATCCATCACCAAGTGACACAGCCCTGCCTGTGTTCATTTGAAAAACATTTTTTTGCAGCTCTTGGAAGGGGAGGGGTAGAAGAGCTGTCAGAAGGGGGGAAAAAAAAGAAAAAAGAACAAGAAAAGGAAAAAAGAAGAAAGAAAGAAAACGAGCAAGAAGGGAACGAAAGAAAAAAATCTGTTGTGACATTCTTATCCCACAACACAACCACACAATCTATCAAGATATCAAAACTTGCGGGATTAAGGGTCGGGCCTGTTCATTTGGTTTCCTTTTCTCCTTTCTCTTCTTCATTCCTTTTGTAAAAATTTTATTTGAAACTGGATCTAAAACGTCTCCTGGCCTGTGAAAGTTAGTCATGTAAAATGCCTCCTACAGTAAACATCATCTTTGTGACAAGGTTTGCATTATAATTAAGGCCCAGCTGAGTAGTTGCCCAACTGTCATTTCCTCTGTTTTCCTTAAGAGACGGGGTTTTTTAACAGCCAGATAAATGCTCTCAGAGGCCCAGCCCAGTGGCATAGTGACACCCAGTGGCGGTGCCCGGACATGGACCCGTGGTGGGGCCACATGAGGCTTGGTTTCAGGAAGGCCTGCACAGGGTGACCCCTGGTATTAACTTGCCACCAGAACTCTGTAATACTTGCCAAAAGGCAGAGGAGCTGGTCCTGGGTAAGCTTGGATGAGATCGAGCGGGTCCCAAGTCCCAGAGGGGCGCTGCCGTTGCTTAGCCAGCTGGTCAGTCACTAGAGGCTCCCAAAAGCATTTGAACAGTGGATTCGATTCGAGTGCTTTATGTATTGGAGGTAAAGATGGGTTTCGTCAGTTGACTTGTACTTCAGCTACTCATTAAAAAAAAAAAAAAAAGTTGATCAACACTTGAGCAGGAGATCGACCCTGCAAGTCCTTCCTCTCTGGAGTCGGTTAGTCTATCACCACTTGTCCCCATCAAACATGGATTTACACACAGCACAACGGTGGCCTGCTTCCCCCCGCAGGGTGGACTGGGGGCATCTGTGCTGCTGGTTGCAGCTTCAGCTAATATTTTCTGGAAACATATTTGTCATCTTCCTCCCCTAAGTTCTTCCAGGTTCCTTTAAAACACACAAATTGGAATCACTTTGTCCAAATTAATTCTCCTCTTTTTTTACTTTGTTAGACTTATTGGTCATAATCAAAAAGACATTTCCCTCCGGGGAGATCTCCTTGATTCACCACCGGCTGTTTCCATTGGCAGAGCGGACTGAGTCCCCCAGCGCTGGCCGCCGAGAGCCACGTGCAGGATGGGGAGCCAGCTGAGCTCCAGTAGGACTGAGTCAAAGACCCACTGCCTGCAAAAGGCCTCGCCTGGGGTGAGCAGTCGGAGAAGATGTGTAACAGCCACGATCACGAGTACCAGACAGAACGGCCATCTTGATGGCAGAGGCCGGCACTATTGCCTCTGTCAACTCTCCTAAGAATCTCTTTCTTTTCAATACTGAGGACTGAATCCGGGGCTTTTGCATTAGGCTACATCCCTAGCCCTTTTTGTATTTTTTATTTTGATACTGGGTCTGACTAACTCAGGAAGTTGATCAGACTTTCCTTGTATGGGGATACTCCAACCCCAGCCTCCCTAGAGTGCTGGGATTACAGGCGTGTGCCAACTCCTTTTTATAAGCCACATCACCTGATTTTTAAGAACCATCTCTGAAATCTAAAAGCAAAAGAAGAGAAAAGATGCAAGTGAAAATTATGATAAGGATGACCAAATTATCTGCCAGCAGCTGAGCATGTACCAGCGGTTTCACTTTCTGTTCATCGGCTCATTTAGTTTTCAGAGTAACTTGAGCAATGTGGTCCTGCTGTCCCCACAGATGCGGAGCTCAGGACGCCGAGCAGATCAGGAGCCAAGCTGCTGCCTTGGGTGCCACAGGCACATGAGGGAGCAAGGAGGGACGGAGGCGGCATGGTTAACTCTCCGAGCAGTGCACTTGGCCATGCGTGCCAGCCACGTAGATGCAAGCCGGAGGGGCATGCACGCGGCGATACCTTCACCAAGGGCACCGACACCCATATCCTTGTGTCATGGGCTTGTGAAGTCAGCCTTACGTGCTCGGGCGGGGTCAAGTCCTTTTTCTTTTCCTCTGGGCGCCATGGTCACCACAAGTCATCACTGCCTTTAGAAACAGCTTTTTCACATGACACAAAATTGGAGCCCCAGAACAGGGTGGACACGAGAAAGATGAGTGAGCTTTGTGTCAATCTGAAACTGTCACAGGGAGAATGTTCCACCAAAGCCAGTTCCAGAGAGACGTGGTGGCATGGCCCTGGTGACTGGGAGATCTTAGATTTCTTCTCAGACACTTCCAGGTGGGGGGAGCCCCCACGTGCCTCTCAAATCTCATAGGCCACGTAACACCTGTCCAGCTGACATCCCTTCCTCTGGCCTCTCTCCTCCAACTTGCTCCACCCACGTGACACTCATCTTTGTGACACACTGCTGCCCTCCAAATCATTTCAAAGCATAACTCAAATCTTCTCATCTTTTTCTTCAAAGCTTCAACCCTTCTTCCTGCTTCCAGAGCAAAGCCTAGACTGCAGACCTAGTTCCCACTTACCCCTTGCTAGAGCCCCCAGGTCCTCTGGGCTCCAGCCACAGTGGGCACTAACTGTCCTGCCCTGGAGCTGTGCTGCCCACTCTTTACCCCACCTACAGGGCTGTCACATTTCACAACAATATTTCAGATGCTCATTTTCAATTTTCTTCAGCGCTAAAGTGACTAACAGCCATTGGAGTTTTCAGTACACTCCCTGTGCAACTGTACCCAACCACCTGGCTATCTGGATCTTACAACCTACTCTACCCAGTTTCCTCTAAAGGCAAAATTTCTCAATTTTGGCACTATTGGGACTTTAAGTCACATCACTCTTTGTTGTGGTGAAGTTCTGTGTTTACCTGCTTACCTGTTTGTCAGATGTTTACCTGCACGCCTGGCACGCTCTTCTCCCAGCTGTGACAACCAAAAATGTCTCCAGTAAAATTATCCCTGGTTGAGAACCAGGCTCTAAGTCCTATCCAAATCAGAAGCTTCGATTTCAAGGGCAAATGCTCCATGGAGCTGACGCTGGCCCTCCTTGACAGGGACTATACCCCCGGAACTATGCCAACAGGTCCTCCCTTAGTGCAGGAAGTCGCCTTCTCAGCATGCTTTTTAGCTGCTTCTCTCTTAACAGAAACTCAACTTTTATCAAATGATTTAGTCAGTGGTTTGCACATCCCTCCCAGGAAGAATGAAAGTTTCAAACATGCCCTCTGACAGCCGCCGTGCCCATTTGACAAAAGGACAGCCTCCTGCTTGGTTAAATGACGTAGAAGCCGAACATTTTACCTGAGACTCTGATTTATGTGTTACCGCTCCACTCCTTGCTAATACAGAGCTTGTTTTAGCAAATGGGTCCAGATTTAGTCCATTAGCTTAGGATAACTCCAGCGTTTGGTGAAATCACGCAATAAAATACCGTTAAGCACTGGCGCTTGTCAAGGGTCTGCACGGCAAGTCAGAAGACAGTCTGAAGTGGCGCAAATGCACTGGGATGCGGGGATGCGATGGACAGCTGGCTTTCATTTGGGGGAGGTCATCCCTCCACTCTTGTCTGTGATGTAAATGAGGAACAGAGGCCCCCAACAATTTAACTGTCATCGGTAGAAATGTTCTGCCGGGCACAGGACTCGGCCTAGCTCCATCTGGGCAGCTCCTGGCCTCATGGCGGGATGGGTCCACAGGGCAGGCAGATGAAAGGCGCTGGTCAGGTCTCTGGGAGCTGGCCAGTGCACCAGGTGAGGGGCGGAGGCAGCTGGTGCCCAGAGACAAGACGGGGGCCACCAGCCCTTCTGATGGTTCCTGTGGGTACAGACCCCTGGGTAGGCTGGACTCCATGTTGGTGGCATCAGGCCATGTGAAATATGGGTGCCTACTGCCCTCTCCCTCCTCTGTCTCGTTCCCCCCCCCCCCCCCATCTTCAGGCTCTAAGCACCCAGCTCACACTGACACAGAACACAAAATGGCTGCATCGTCCTGGACCGGAGAGGGAAGGTCACAAATCCCCCCAAAGCCACTCAGCCGCAGCCGTTCCAGAACCACAGCTCCGGCAGTCACTGTGCGCACCTGACGGGAGCTGTGCGCCTCCTGGAAGTGTCCAGGGCATCTCGGGATCTCTCCTCGTCCCGCCTTCCAAATCTAAAACCCGAGGCTAAGAGGGGTAAGGCGGCTCCCCAGGGCAATGTAGACATCAAGCCACCTAAACCCGGAGACGACCATTCAGACTCTCCACACCCTACGGGGACAGCTTCCTTGCTGCAGAAACCAAACCCCAGTTTCTTCTATGCGTGTAAGCACATTCCACCAGCCAGGTCCTGTGCTGGGCACCTCGTCCGCATCATGCTGTCTGAGATTCAACATTCAATAAAGCTGCCGCTGTATGGCTGTCGCCTCCCATTGAGCAGACGAGGACACTATGAAGATCAGAGAGGTTAATTTACCTGGCCAAGGTCACACAGACAGAAAGGCAGCACAGAGGGGGAGGGGCTGCAGGCAGATTAATACATTCCAACTGGCACCGCTAAATTTATATTTCCGCCTCCACCGAGGTCCCCACCACTGCAAGTAATCCCGAAAATTCGTCATGAAGCTTTCAAAACAATTTATGCAAACAAACCTCAAGTGGGGCTATTTGTATTGGCAGCCCATTCCAGTTAACCGCCCACAACAAGGAACAGATGGTCACAGCGCCGGAGTCGCCTGCAAAGGAAGCAGGAGGGGCTGGGGCATCAGAAGCCGCCCTCGAAGGTCCCGTGCCCGCCCAGCGCGGTGCCCATTACAGGCTTGTTCTTGTTTATGTCTTTGATTCCGTTGTTATTTTATGTACTTGTGAAACCGACCCGGTGTTTCACGAGACAAGTCTGCTCAAAGACCGTTTGCCAGCCATCTTTGGTTACCCGGGGCAGGGCTCGTGGTGCTGAACTGGGAGTCCTTTCTTAAAGGAGCCTTCTGGAAGGGGCAGTGCAGGAAGGAGAAACCGCCTGCAGATGTTGGCTCGGGGCCTGGCGAAACTTTGAGGCAAACATTTGGGGAGGCGGATTTTTACCTGCCTCCCCCTCTCTTTTCTCATCTTTGTTTCCACTGGGCGTGTGCCACTGAACATCGGCACAAGTCTCTACTGGAAGACAGATTCTGGGTTCAAATCTCTCCTCCAGCTGTGTTGACATAAGTCAGGTTGTCTAACTTTCCGAGTTATTAGCAAACTCCTGAATAGGCCCGCCGATACTTTCTCAGCAGGGTTATTACATTTAAATGATATTTGGATCATGCCTATACCTGAGTGATCTGTCAGTTGTTAAGTGCTTGTTAACTTTAAGCCCATAATACTTCTGTGGCTGACTCTATCATATCCCAGTTTATTAATAAATATTACTAAGTGCGTATTACTTCCATGATACTGTACGATGGCTCTGGAAGAAATTCGCAGAGAATTAAGTCAGCCTCCATCCTGAAGGAGGCACTTCCAGGGCGGTGGCAGATGATAAGTTTCCAAAGATCTCATCCCAAGTGCTCCTCCAGTGTACTATATGGTTTGAAAGGGTCCCCCAAAATCTTGCAAGTTGGAAATTTAATCCTATGGAAGCAGGATTTGGAAGCAGGTCCTTCCGGAGATAATTAGGGTTGGATGAGGTCATGAGACTGGGGCCCCATGATGGCACTGGCGGCTTTCCAGGAAGAGCAAGACCACTGGCGTGCCCACTCTGCCTCACTAGGTAATGCTCAGCAAAGCCATGCAGTAAGGCAGCACAGGAGGCTGAGCCCATGCTAGTGTCCTCCTTTTGGAGCTACAAGCCTCCAGAACCATGTGATAAATAAACCTCTTTAAAATTACCTGATCCAGTTACAGTAACAGCAAATGTTCAAACATATAAAGTATCTTGATACTCAGTGCAAAGAGACCCAGGTCTCTGTTTCTGCCCCATAATGTTGGGCAAGCTTGGGACGTATGGTATGGTGGGCACGCAGGGTTAGTTCATCACAGACGAGAGAGCTTCTGCCTGCTTCTGTGGGACATTTGCCTTGAATACCTGAGCTGCCCTGGAGGAAGCCTGAGGCTTCCATGATGAGAGGAAGCCCAGTGAACATGAAGAAGGCTAAAGTGGGTGTTCCAGCCAGCATTCAGCATCTGTGTCGGACATGTGACTAAAGACGTCTCCAGGTGGCTCCCCATCCATCCATTAAGGCACTCTTTGCTTCAGAGTTTTGCCAGAAAAGATTCCAGGCGCCACATCACAGAGACTGGCTGTGTCAGGTCTACCTTTTCCTAATTCTTGACCCACAGATTCCATAAACATAATGAAGTAATTGCTTTGAGTGCTAATTTGGGGGCAAATTGTTTGCAGCCATAGATGACTGAATAAGAAAATAAAATGACAAAATGAGTTGTATAAACATGGAAAATTCATTTCAACTATATCTGGATATGGAGCTAAGATAGCAATAAAGCAGACACTGAAAGGAGGCAAGAAATGTGTGATCTGGAGGTCAGGAAATACTTTTTGAGCCAATATGGTAAAAGTAGAGCTTTAATTATATGGGGGGTTATTTGGACTGGGGAGCATAGAGTGAAGGGACTTTAGTAATAAAATAACCCATAACTCACTATGTCTACAATGATTATAGTAATAGCAATTATAGTAATAGCTAATAATGGAGGTGGTGATTTGAAATACTTACTAATTGTTGTGTTTCCTTGATATTTCCTGTTACCCCACGACCCCTTCTTAGCTTTCAGGCAGTCCTACCATCTGGCAAACTCTGCCTCCAGGAAAGACTGAGAAGGTGGGAACAGAGAAAAATATTAATGAGTCCCGAGCTGGGGTCTCAGAAAGGATATGGTGGGCCAGAGCCATATTTACCCTTCTTTGAGATCAGACAAATAGACTTTGGGTATGAAGGAGAACTGGACAAAAATAAGAACATTTACACACCCTGGGTCTGGGGGGAGGGTCTTAAAACTCGGCACCTTTTCCACTGTTAAGCTAATGTATGTAAAGAATTCTTTTTCCCACGGATGGAGCTAGACCCCCAGTGGTGGGAGAGCTTGGTCCAGCTAGAGGGGCACATGGCCTCCCAAGGGCCTCCTGTAGCAGCCAGGAAACATGGGTCCTTCTGTCTCTGGGGGAACGCTTCCAGAAGGCCAAAGCAGGGGCCAGGTGGGAAAAGTTTTCTGAGCCTCTCAGCTGTGGCCCACGGAGTTGACATAAGTAGGTGATCTCGAAAGGAAGGAAGGAAGGAAGGAAGGAAGGAAGGAAGGAAGGAAGGAAGGAAGGAAAAAAGAGGTACCAGTAGCAGCCATGTGGACAAGTGAATGTAGGCCAAGGGAATAACAAGGACCACTCAGTGGATGCCAGGAGAGCTTGGGGACAGGAGCCCTGTCCCCTAGAACCTTTCTGGCACAAAGCCCTGTTCCCAAGGAAAACAGACAATGCTGCATTGGCCAGAGTCTTACTCTTGGCTAGAGACAGGATTGTAACTGTTGAGCAAGGTGACGGGAGTCGCCACACTGGTTGCACTTTGTAGAGTGTTTCCCTCTGGCTCACCTGTGTCGGCTGAGTATTCACCAGATGGGACGTGCCTTGCCAAGCTCTTTGCCTTTTCTCATTCACCCCTTACAACAATCGTATAAAATGGGCCCAGTTCCATTTTTCAGAAATAGGAAACCAAGTCCAGAGTTAGGAAGCGACTTGTCCTGAGTCTCTTAGTGGCACAGCAGGGACTCTAACTGAGGACTGCCTGACCCAGAGTCACGAGGCCTCTTCTGCGTGTCTACCATCCGCACCGGGACTCACTTCCTTTTGCATTCCTAAGTCAGTCTTGGAACTTGTTGATAAAGCAACTGCACAGCTCACAAGGGAGGATGGACTTGGGACGCTGCACACCCTAACACAGCAGTTGCAAGCTCTCTACACACACTGCGTACCCACTGCAGGTAGCTGAGGATCATGTCTGGCCAATTCCTCCCTCAAAGGCCTGAGCCGCTGAGATGTCGCCAGCTGTGTGACAGGATAATGAGACCAAGGGTGACACATACCGCTTCTGCTCATGTCCCATAGGCCAAGCCAGTGGCCCTTCTGTTAGGAAATGAATGAAGCTCTACCTACCAGGTGCCCGATTAGAGGAGAATATGAATACAGTAGTGACGCGGCTAATGACAATCACATGTGAAATCCCCACTTATTGTAACATTGCGCTCATCAACAGACAGAAGAGGCTTCAGCAGGTTAACTCATTCGATCAGCAGGGCCACTGGCCACTGTGGCTAATTGTGAGCATTCTCTGTGGTCACCTGCATCACGTGCCACACACTCAGGGGCCAACGGAGTGTTTAATTGAAGTTCTAGGTGGCGTTGAAGGGAATCGTGAGAGGACCGTGGAGGTCCAGCTCCTTGTACAGAGCCATCTCCACCCAGAAGCAGACCCAGGACTCCTCTGCAGACATCTGAAAGGAAGGGCCATCTAAATACCTGGTGTGGTTTGGACAAGTGTTCTCCAAACACTTCATGTGCAAAGTGCTTGGTTTTCAGTCTGAGACACTATGGAGAGGTTATGGGTCCTTAAACATGTGGAAAGTCATCAGGGTTATATCCCGCAAGGGAATATTGAAATCCTGGCTCTTTCATTTTTTGCTTCCCAGATGCCATGAAGTCAGCAGCTCCACCACAACTCACTCCTACCACGACGTAGTGCATCCTCATAGGCCCAAAGCAATGGGACGAAGTGACCATGAACTGAAACCTCTAAAACCATGAGCCAAAATAGACCACCCTTCCTTGTAAGCTGATCATTTCAAGTATTTTCTTGTCAAAACAGAAAGCTAGCCAACACAACACCCCCCATATGGGGGAGTGTACAGTAGGAGTAAAGAGCTCATTTCCTGCTGATGTTCCAAATGTGTCATTTGTCTTAACCCCACCTACACTTAGAGATAAGCCAGGGGAGATGTTGCTGTGATATGGCCAAGACAGGAGTTTCTCTGGTGGCATTCTATGCACTCCGAAGGCCCTTCACAGTCACCAGAAGCACCAGCAGCTCAGCAGGGAAGGAATTGGGACCTCTGTTCTCAGAGGACAACTTCTCCTGGTGATTTTGGGTACATCTCTATCATCCAACAACAATTAGTTCTCTGCAAAATCTCAGATGTTAATTCCCTCAGAAATGTTCATCAACTCCTGTTAGAATATTATTAGTTTTGAAACTTGGAAGGAAACAACAGATGCATGTGAGTAATATTAAATTGTGAATGTATTATTTTTCCTACTCCTTAATAAATTCAACTGACTTCTCCTTTATTAACTCAACTCTCAATCCATTCATCCACACACCCACATATTCATTCATTCATAAGTCCATCCACCTATATCCATATCTCCAATGGTTCATCTACTCATTCAACAACAAACAAATGTAGATATGGCTTTTAACTCATCAAATTTACATTCTAATTAAATTTGGGGAAGGACAGATATCCACTATATAACCACACTAGTAGGTATTACAAACACATGTAAGTCAGGTGCATGTTGATATGAGAGTAATACAAAGGAGACCTAGTCTAGTGTGAAAACATTTCTAGTGTTTACCCGTAGCCAGTTTTCTGCTGCCTGAACCTTCAGGAGACTTGCTTCCCAGCTCTTTGGGGTCATGTGATTGGTTTTGACCAATAAAAGGTGGCTATATGAGCCATTAAAACACCTCTTTGATTCTCCAGCCTCTTGTTTCTCTTGAGGTACATGTACTAGGGCCAAGGGGGGAGGCACAGGATGAAAGTAACTTGACTTCATGCATGGAGGAGCTGGACCCTGGACAGTCGTCTGGATCTTAAGGCTACTATAGGTATGAGTAAAATAAATAAATAAATAAATAAATAAATAAATAAATAAACTTTAGACATAAAGAACCATTGAAGTTTTGAGTGTGTGTAACAACTAACTTAGCCCAGCCTGACTAACATCTTTAAGGTTGAGCCAGGGAAAAGGTCGAGCAAGATTTCTCAAGAAAATGGCAAGTCCGCTGCAATTACAAGTAGGTATTAACTCTTCAAGAGATTGTAGGTCTACTGCATAGAGTCACTCACACCTGTGCATTCACTCTGCTCTCGGCCTCCTGTGCCTCAGGTTGTTACTCTGACCTGACTAATGCCAGATGGAAAAGCCCAACCCAGAGAGGTAAGCCCTGCAGTTCTGATGTCAAAGACTGACCAACGCATCCTTGTATGCAAGGAGGTTGTAGCCCAATGATATCCAATCTGACCACTAGAAACGCACTTAAAAGCTCAATCTTTGGGTAAAGAATGAGGCATATGGCTACAGTAGTTCAGAGCACAGGTTCTAGAACCACACTGTCTGCCTTCAAAGGCTGACCCATCACTGGTTACCTGTGTTGCCTGGGGTGAGCTCCTTAACCTCTCTGTCCATACTCTCTCACCTGTAACATGAAAAAAAAAAAAAAATAACAATTCCTTCACCTGAAATTCTTCAGGGGGTGAACTGAAGCAACCCAGGAGTCCTGTGGCCTTGTCCCCAGTCTGCAGAGAACTGGCCAGAGAATGAGGCAGGCCAGCAGGGTGCTCTGTGACTGCACTCACCACTGCAAAGCCCAGTGCATTCCTGATCAGGCTCAACATACCTTAATATTCCTTCTCTTGGGAGGAATTAAGGAAAATAATGTCTCCAACTTATAAACAAAATTAGTCCATAATACAATGTATGAAAATGGGCCTTACATTTCAGCTAGTGGAAATTTCCTCTAAAAAGTTTTACTTCTTCCTGAACTATCTTTGCCATCCTTCCTCTGCTTGTATATGAGCAATGACAGGAAACTCACCACTCTGAGTCAGCCCACTTTTCCACCTAAGCAAAACTTGCCCATAACTTCTCCCCTTTGAGTTTCACTCTGCCCAGCCCAGCCCGCGAATTCCTTCGGTGGAGTGTGTTCTCTTAGCGCTACTCCAGTAGCATGGGAGAAAGGCCACCAGGCTCAGAGCTGGTGGGACAGGTTGCAGGGGAGGCCTAGGTGCTCATCTTGTATAAGCAGAAGCATGGAGAGTTGAAAAACACTAGTGACTTCTTAGCTTTCTATTTTTAAAGATCTCTTTGGAAGCCTCTAAGACATCCATCAGGGGGAAAGGGATAAATGATAAAGCATCATTTATCCAATGACACTAAAAAAAATGGAGCTCTCATGACACAAAATGCCAGTGAGCAAACCTGCATCCATGTTATAAAGCTCAAGGGCCAGTTTGAAAAGGCCGATACCGTAGGATTCCAACTATCTGACTTTCTGGAAAAGGTGAAACCACAGAAGCAGTAAAAATGAGGCTGTTTTAGTTATTTGTTGCTGGGACACCATCGCTAGCATCCATAACATAAGGGAGGAAGGGATTATTTTAGCTCACAGTTTCAGAAGGTCCCAGTCCATTCGTGGTGGAAAGGTCCAGCAGCAGTCCTCTCTGGAAAGAAGCTGTTCATCCCATGGCAAACAGGAAGTCACATTATGGAGAGTGGGTGGAGCTAGCAATAACCTTCTGGGTCATTTCCCAGCACCCCTTTCCGAGCTGGCCCATCTCTTAACAGCACAGAAAATCAACAGATTAACAGCCATGATTGAGTCATCTTCCAAATATGAGGCTTTTGTTTGAGATCCAAAGCACAACAGATGGGTGTTACCAAAGGCAAGGAGGGAGGGGGAACAAGTAGGAGGAGCGTGGAGGATGGTGGGGGGGGGGCAGTAAAACTACCTTGTGTGACATCGTGCCACCTTCAGATAGGTGGCTACAATGTCACTGAATATTTGTTCAAACCCACGAGATGAACAATACCAACATACCCTTATTTAAACGAGGATCCTAGGGTGACGATGATGTGTCATTGAGAGTTCATCAGTTGTGGCACTCTGACACCCCCAGTGAGAGAGGCTGTGAGGAGCTGGGGGCTGGAGATATATGGGAAATCTCTGTACCTTCCTCTCAATTCTGCAGTGACCCTACAAGTCTTCTAAAAAATTAAGTATTTAAAAACAAACAGAAAAAGAATCTGTTTTGACAGTTGCTTGGAGAATGGACTGTATGGGAGAGAGGTGCTAGCAGGGGGACCAGGTGCTCAATTACTGTTTATTAGTTAATATTGAACACCTCAGACAGAGCTGCTTGCAGCAATGGCCAGAGATAAAAAAAAAAAAACCCTAAAAATTTAAAAACATGCTCCTTGGTGGGTGACCTGGCCTGGCTCACTTCTCTGGAAGCTCTCAGCCGATTGCACTGTGATTATCTGCTTCCTTGACGGAGTCACCCCAGAGCAGAAGTCCATGGATGTGAGGCCTAGTTCATTCATTACTGCCACTTTACCCGCACCCCTTGGCCTGGAATCACGTCTCGCACAACCTCCCTGGTGGGTGATTGTCCTGTGGTTGTTGGTGTGACTGACATAGGACCATGGGAACAGGCTTTGATTGCAGCTGGCAGGAAGTTAGAAAGTAAGCAGCCTTTCCCAGCACCAAGGACTATGCCGACATCTCAAATACAGCTCATCTAAAGATTAGTGGTAACAATATGATTCATCATCTCCGTTGGGACACTTTCCCTGGGGACAAATGGCAAAACCAGTGGAACGTTGGAATGGCAGGTATAGACTGGCAACTAGCCTGGGCAAATTAGTATGCTCTATGCTACTAAAGACTTACCTGCTACCTTCTGTCCTGTTCCGTAAGCTGGTTTGTTGGTTTGAAATAATTCTGTTAATGGTTAATGGTGCTACAAAGTGGCCACAACTGGCCCTTGGCTGTCTCCATCAGTCTCAGCAGGCCCTGCCCACTTGCCTGGCCATTTTCTCTAGACACTTCTTTCTTGTCTCAACGGTTCCGTCATCACAGCTTCCATGACCTTTTATATATGTGTATATATATTGAGACAGGGTCTCGGTCTGTAGCCCAAGCTGGTCCTCAATTCCCTATGGAGTCCAGGCTCATTGGACTCATGGCAATCCTCCTGTCTCAGCCTCCCGAGTGCTAGGATTACAGGTATGCACCACCACACCCGGCTTGTGTGGTGCTGGGGAATGGAGCTCAGATACTTAGTGCTTGGTAGGCAAATGCTTTAACTGCTGCTCTATTCCTCTACCCTGAACTTCCTTTTAGAACTTTTGCTCACAGTCACGATGAGAATTTTATGACTCAAAAGACTGGGCCGTGAGGGGCCTGATGGTTGGTCTAACAGTGTGCTAGGTGGGTTTGGGAGATGAACACACGGGCCCGGAGACAGAATCAAGCAGATTCAGCTCACTGGTGCCAGTGGGCCCCATTCAATCCGTCAAAGGCCTGAATATAACGAAAGCCTGACTCATGCTGAGTGCACTCCAAATTCAACTTGGATCTGTACTGGACTCAAACATGCACATTGTCTTGTCCTGGGTCTTGAGCCCTCAGGCTTTTAAACTGGGCAACGCTATGGTATGTCCTGATTACCACCTTGCCCAGTGAAGCATATCTCGAGATCACAGTTAAATATGCACATCCACCCATATATATCCATTGTAAGTTGAAAATACTGTAAGTCAAAAATGCATTGGAAGCTAGGCAGACGGCACCGTGCCTACAGTCCCAGCACTCTGGGGGCTGAAGCAGACAGATGGTAAATTCAAGTGCAGCCTGGGCAACCTAGTGACCTAGAAAGACTGCCTCAAAATTATAAACAAAGAAGGGCTGAAGACTTAGTTCAGGGCAAAGGCCCTGGGTTCAGTCCCCAGGATTGAAAACATACCACACACACACACACCGCAGACACACCCCCTAACCTGCCAAACACCCTGGCTAGCAGCACAGTCCACTGTAGCAGCATGGCCATTGCCTGCCCCGCGTCCCTGTCACTATGTGTGACACATATCACTTAATGATAACGAGTGCTTTTGGTACTAGGGATAGAACCCACAGTGAGCTACTTCCCCCCTTTTTTAAATTTTTGATTTTGAGACAGGGTCTCACTAAATTGCTAAGTTGCCCAGTTTGAACTTGAACATATGATCCTCCTGTCTCAGCCTCCTAGAGTGCTGAGATTACAGCCCTGCACCACGAGGCCCAGCTTCAATGAATATATCTTGAACATGAAATAAGATTTGGCTAGTTTTGAGACCCTGCTCTTCAAAAGATAAATAGAGCCTCCAATTATTATAGTAAAAGCAAAAATAGTTGTAAAATCTAAATCTCATATGTCCTAGGCCAAAGCATGTGCTTAGTTTAAGACTGGGTGAGCCCGGATTGCTCAACCAGATGAACGGAAGAGGAAACAAATGAACAAGCATGCAAACATATCAGTTAATATGAGAAATTAACCTACGAATTACACCTTATTAGTCTTTCACCTCTCCTACTTTCGGCATCAGTCTATTTCCAGGGAGACTTTTTCTTTCTCTTTTTCCCCTTGGTGCTGGTCACTTGAAACTTGCCCTTTGATTCCTGCCACACAGCAGTTGACACCAATCAGCTTCTGGATGCAACTGTCCTTCCCAGCTCACCCTTGGTCCCTGAAGCTAGAGCTCCAGCTGCTCCTGCCCCTGCAGGGTTCAAGACAGGTTTCTCCTCTTGGCAGCGTCACAGGGAAGATGGCGCCCGTGACACACACCCACCTGCGTCTCGAGACGCTTAGAGAATCAGAGTGCTCCCTTCTTCCGGGCCTTTCACCCTGCCATGTCCTTATTCTAGCTCAGCTTCTGTCTCTCCAGGAGGGCCACACAATGCCCGTTGTCCTCAGCTGTCCTCTCTCAGCTCCATGGTGCAGCTACAGAGGGGACTAGGGGTTTGGCACCTGGGCCTCAGGAACTCCAGCTCCAAGGGCACTGGCCCAGTCAGGACAGTGCCCTCTGCTGACTTTCCGCTAAGGACTCCAGGTTGTTGGGGGCACTTGCATTTTGTATCTATTTATGTATTTATTTTGGTCTACTCGGGATTGAACCCAGGGCTTTGCACTGAACTGTGTCTCCAGCACTACTTTTTAATGTTTTTCCTATTTTGAGACAGTCTTGCTAAGCTGCGAAGTTATCCAGACTGGGTTCAAAGGTGTGACTGATCTCTCTGCCTAAGCCTCCCAGTGGGCTTGGGATGACAGGCCTGTAGTGCCAGGCCCAGCTAGCCGCTTGTATGTATTTTGGTCTTTTGAGGGCACTTGTAATCAGAGATGTCAGAACTCCTAGGTCACCCGGCTCTTGTGGGCAGTTAAACAAAGGCGGGTGAGGCAAAAAACAGCCCAAACTTCCACCTTCCACGCCCACCCGAAAAGCAAGAGGGTGCTTTCTGTTAATCCTGTGGGTGTGCCTGGCACCCAGAGGCTGCAGAGGGGGTGGCATTGTCTCACGTGATTTTGAGTTCTTTTCCCGGATGTTCTGAGCATTTCCTGTGACTCGGCCCATCCCCAGGGCGGCCATCATGGAGCGGCGGAAAACGGAATGCCTCTTGCCAGACTATCCCGGCTCAAACCCTCTCACAGGCTGCCCGCCAGCCTTCAGCTAGTCATCTGACTCCTCTAAGCCTGTTTCTTGCTCTATAAAAAGAGGGGCAGCAGTAAATAGCGACCTTCACTCACAAGGCTTTAGTGAGGAGGGCATCTGTTAGGGCAGAAAAATGATTCCGGGTTGGTGTTGAAAATCATTAAACAAGGCCAGCCAAAACTGGAAGCTTTTCCAGGCAGAATCCATCCGGAGCAAACCTGACCAGGGATCTGACTACAGTTTACTGCATGGCCACTGCACCATGGAAGGCAGGACGAAGGAGTGAGGTGGGGAACAGCTGCCGGTGGCAGCAGTGATGAGTTGGAAGTGGGGTGCCCCGCAAAGTCTGTCTTTAGCAGGGGGGGTGTCCGGTTCCTGGGTTGAACAAGTAATTACACCTGAGCAAAATGACAGTGTGCAGACACAGGGGTAGGGAAGACGAAAGGGTGTAATTGTCTTCAAATTTTACTGCCTTCCCCAAGGCGATGAGGTACCTAGGAAGCAGGGAGCAGGAAGGGGTGGGGGACGCAAATCGGGTAACGCTGCAGAGAAGTGGGGGGTCACCTGGAGCCAGCGGAGACCTAACAGAGTCCCACGACAGGGCTCTGCCCTCAGTGGGACATCAGTAACCTTGAGCTCCTCTCCCCTGACGCCATGCTTAAGGAAAGGGATAGTCCGGGCTGAAGGGAAGCAGAAACACACAGGCCCGTGGTCCTAACCTGAAGAAGGGAGAGAACCCTGAGCCCACCCCAGGCTGCCTGGCTCCAGGGCCCACCCGTGACTGTTGCCTGGCTGTGGTTGCCTTGGGAAATTCAGGACCCACTGGATCAGTAGGGCAGGGCAGCCTTAGGACGTCCCAGCGTCAGATCTGCCTGGCGTGGTCTACATGACTATTTGCCAGAAACTAACGTTCACCCAAGGATTTGGACCTTGACTTTAAATTGCCTCCTGACAGGTGTTTCTGTTTGCTGTTGTCCTATGTGGGACTTTAGCCTCATATATAAAGTTACGTGGCAGCTGGGCCTGGTGGTACAGGCCTGTAATCCTGGTACTTTGAAAGGCTAGGGCAGGAGAACGCAAGTCTAAGCCCAGCCTGGGAAACTTAGAAATTTAGCAAGACCTCATCTCAAATAAGCAGTCAAAATGGATTGGGGGCATAGCTCAGAGCAACGGTCCTGTTTTCGGTCCCCAGCAGTGCCAAAACAAAAGTTGTGGGCCCAAGTTCTCACTCACCTAGAGTCAGGCACATGTTAGGCTAGAAGAGGCACAGCATCACCTCGTCCCCTCATGCCTGGGGAAGCTGAGGCCCAGGGTGGCAAACGCTGTGTCTGAGGCCACACAGCCTGTGGAGGCAGAGCTGGGGTGACAACCAAGGACAAGCAGTGGCTGAGTCTGCAGGGACTTTCCATGCAGAAGTGTGAAGCCACATCTACCACCCGATTTTGTCACAGTTTCCCCATGATTGTGGGAGGCCCCGGTAGAGCCTGACTCCACAGAACAGGACAAAGAGAGACAGCCAGGTCTTCCTTCTAAGCCAGAGTCCCCAGTCCCAGGAGCTGCAGACCTGTACTGGCTGTGGCCTCAGAAGGACCAGGCTACTGGGAGAGGCAGAGCTTTGCTCCCCGCTCCCCTCCCGCAGCTGCTCACCACTTCAAAGCTGTTCTCCAACAACCCACTGCAAAACAGGTACACCCTCCCAGGTCCTTGGGAGATCAGTCTTCAACTAAATTCCTCCCTGGGGTCAAAAAAGGTAGGACCACTCTTTCAAGCAGTTATCACCACAGCAAAGCCAAGTGAGCCTCCGGGGCTGGGGGTGTTTCACATGCAGCGTGTGTTTCCCCAGGCTGAAGATTGCCGAGGGTGGCATATCTTGCTTTACACAACGTTATCAGTCCTTCTGCCATAGCCCTACTCCTTGATGTTACTCTTGGGCCCAGGCTACCCTGGGGGAGCCCACTATAGCAGTGTCACCAAGGTAAGTACAGGCACTTGAAATTTTGGCTTAAACTGATTCATCGCACCTCTGTTCCATTCCAGTGGCCCCAAAAGCCACCTCACCAAAGCCTGGCAAGTTACACATATAATGGGAAATGCTAAAAGTAATCATATGACCAAAGGTGAGCACAGAGAGAAGTATGGAGTCAGCTCCACTAATTCAACCTGCCACAGCAGACAGCGGAAGACAGAGGGCAGCAGGAGGGGGAGGGACTCGGAGGCGAGGCAGCCCTTGCTCCTGTCATTTCTGAGCATGAAGAGCTACCTTGGCCTTAATGGGAGATGGCCTTGCAATCCAGGCTGTCTACAAGGGAGCAAGGAAGTAACTGTGAAAACAAAAGACAACCCTACCCAGGCCCAAGGCCAAACTCTGTGTCCTTTAGTGAGGCCCCGTCCTTCCCTTCCCAAGGACCTCCCACAGCCTTTGGCACTTACAGACATTCTTCCCCCAGTACAGTATTTCTATTCCATTTCCAGTCTCTTAGAAATCCATTTAAATTCATACTAAGGTGTAGTGGACTACCTTTTTCGTGGTACTAGAGATCAAGCCCAGGGCCTTCTCACTAGTACCAAGCCTTCCCCAGTTCTTTTTTTTTTTTTTTTTAAGACAGGGTCTCACTGTCTTTGTTACTTTTTCATTGCTGTGATTCAATACCTGACATCCACAAATTTATGGAAAGAAACGTTAATTTTAGCTCACAGTTTCCGAAGGTCACAGTCCATTTAGGGGCGGCTGGCAGCAATGGAAGTACATGGCAGAGGCAGAGGTGGAGGCAGCTCCTCCATCACAAACAGGAAACCACGTCAAGGTAAGTTGAGACCAGTCCTCCAAGGAAGGCAGGAAGCAGCGTATATATCCTTCCAGGTCTCATCCCAGTGATCAGCCCCTCCTGGATCCAGGTGTGGAAGGTGTGGTAAGCCCCCACTACACACCCATAATCCAACTTACATGCCTGTAATCCACCCCTCCAGACTAGGCCCCAATCTCCCAACAGCACATGGTTCCACAGACAATGTATAACATTCAGATACATGAGACTTTTGGGGGACATTCCAGATCCAAACCACAATACTCACTAAGTTGCTAAGTTGCCCAGGCTGGCCTCAAATTTGCAATCTTTGTGCCTGAGCTTCCCAAAGTGCTGGGATTATAGGCCTATACCAGTGGGCCTGGCTTGATGAACTATCTGTTTTTATTTCTTTCATGCAGATTGGTGAGTAAGGGCAATGTCTCAGAAGGAGGGGGCTCCAGTAAAAAATTGCCAAGTGCTGTAATAAGGCCGAAGTCACAGAGGCAGGAGGCTGGTGTATGGCTGAGAAAGTGTACTTAAATGCACTCAACTAGTCACAGTACCTTGTCAACTCTGGGGGTCTACCATCCAGCTGGGGAGAGAGAGAGAGACAGACAGACAGACAGACAGATGGACATGTAAGCAATTTGGGCCAGGAACCAGCAAGGTCTGGGTTCCACTTCAGCAGCGCTATGGATTATGTGACCTTAGGCAATTTCCTTCCCTTTTGGTCTTGATTTTTCCATTTATAAAATGAAAAGCATAACTCCAAGGAGCTCTGAGAATCAAGGGAAAGAAAAAAAAAAAATACAGAAAATGGCCTTTCTCTAGCTTGTTGACCAAGCAACAAAAGGACAGAAATCCACTTCTTATGGTTTAGGTGGGACAAAACTGGATATTCCTGGACACAGCTTTTGTATTCTGGAAAAGACTTGTTCACTCCCCAGAAAGCAGCTGGCACATCCATTCCTCATGCTGGGAAATATGCTGGCGCCAGAGGAAGCTCTCAGAGAACATTCTGGAAAGGAGATGCTCAGCCTCTGAGTTTGCAGTCAAGGTCGGTGGGCAATGCCAGATGCTCCTAGGCACCGGCCCCTTGCAAGGTACTTGCCCCCTTCCAAGTCCACCCTCCTGTCAGCCCTGTGATGCATGTGCGCAACCCTTGCTGTCCTCACTCTGCAGGTAGAAAAGCCAAAGCAATGGCTGCCTGAGGTGCTCAACATCGCCCTCCCAGCTAATGAGCAAACTGGGGCCTGGACCCAGGGTTTGGTCTCAGTGCCTGACTTTGAGCTCTTCCACCATTCTTCTGGGAATGCCAGTGCAGTGGGAGTGAGGCTCGCAGGGGTGTGGCTTACCTGAGCACCTGCATGTCCCGAAGGCTCCTAGGAGACAGCAGAAGGTGTCCGTAGGGAGGGAACAAGAGCACAGCACCAGGCCCTGGCAACTGCTTAAGCGAAGCCTGCAGGCAAGAGAGAGCTGTAGTAGGGGAGAGTCCTGTCTGGGAGCCCGGCAGTTCCCACGCAGAAGCCATTCCCACCTCCTCAGGCACAAGAGCAAAAGCAGAGGCTCCTGGGAAAGGAAAGACCGGCCTGGCTCTCGGGGCAGTCAAAGAAGACGCGGGGAAGCCACAGCGCTAGCCAAGCCTGAACCCCGCTGTGGGTGGGGAGAGTCCTTCTCTGACCCGCGCTGCCTTCCTTCTCTAGCCATGGCTTTCTCCTGCTTCCTCTTCCTCCTTCTCTTGCCTCCCAGAGGAGAGGCGAGCAAGACTCAAGAAATGGAGTCTACAGTCCACACCTCAGCTGGCGACTTCCTGGCTCCGTGACCTTGGACACCTTACTTAGCGTCTGTCTTAGCAACTTTTTTGTCGCTGTGACTCAATACTTGACATCCACAAATTAGGTAGAAAAGGTTTATTTTGGCTCACAGTTTCAGAAGGTCACTGTCCATTCAGGGGTGGAAGGCAACAGTGGAAGCAAGTGGCAGAAGTAGAGGTAGAGGCAGCTCCTCCTGGCATTTCAAAACAGGAGTCCAAGTCCCCAAAGGAAGACAGAAGTTGCAAATATCCATCCAGATCCTGTCCCATTGATCCACCCCTTCTGAGTCCAGCCTCCAGTCCAGTCCATCCCTTCCAGGTTTAAGCCCCTAATCTACCACACACTGTAATCTGTAATCTGCCACATGCCTGTCTTCCTCACACACCTATAATCCACCATATTTTCATAATCCACCTCTCATGATCAGGTCTTGGTCTCCTAATAGTACATTGTTCCATAGATATTTCATAACCAACCGTATGAGACTTTTGGGGATGTTCCAGAGCCAAACCACAATGCACTCTCGGGGACTGCTTAACTATATTACCAACAAGAGCAGTGATTTCATCTGCTCATTAGGAAGATGAAATGAGTGATGCCAAGTGTTTTGAGCACCTCCGCACACACAGCAAGAGCCCACCCAGGCTGGGCCCTGTGGGTATTACCAGGGACCTGGGTCTCTGGTTTTAACCATGGCCACCATTCTACCCCATCACAGACAAAAATGCTCTGAAACGCTGAAATGAGTGTCGTCCCAATTGTCCTCCTGAGGCCACCTGAGTTCCTAACCATCAAGGACCAACTGGCCGGTGGCATCCAAAAACAAAATTTTGAGGAGTTTCTCTGGGGTACATGTGTGTGTATGCATACTCAGGCCTGGGGGGGGGGGGGGGGGGGGGCGTGGACTTTCAGGAGTGTGTTTAATCAGCCCTTCTAGATTAAACGCAAAGCCACATATTTCCAGAATGGGGGAAGGGTGTCCAATTCTTCTGGTAACTTGGTCTGTCATGGAGCTCGGAGGGAAGGAAACAGTGGGGTCAGAATCAGCCTTCTCTGGGGGTCTGTGCTTTGAATGGAAGAGACAGAGTGCAGGGCAGAGGTAAGAGCGCTGCATGGCTCCATCAAGAACAGACATGTTCTGTCACGTTTCAATTAACTGGGCTACTTCCAGGACTCTCCATGGCCCAGGGGCCCATGAGAAAGGCAGAATTTTCCTGTCCCAGCACCGTGAAGCCAGGATCTGAGATCTCTGGTGATTCTCCAGCACACTGCCATTTGTGAAGTCCTGTTTGGGAGCCTTGGACCAGTTAAACTGTGCCATGAGCACTTGAAGAATAGTCAGTGTGACTCAGGTGTTAGGGTGCGAGTGTGTTTGTGGAGTGGCAGTGATGGGAGTCTAGCGAGTCAAGGCGAGAAAACCAGGAACCCCACAGGGGCTGTTCCTGGGATATAGGGAAGGTGATAGACAGGTGGGGGTGGGGTCAGCAGGCAATGAAGCTCCCTCAGAGTGGAACAGAGGTCTCCCCAGTTCCCAGCAGCCTCCCTGTGCAGCCAGCATCCGACCCATTCATGGCTTCTTTCCAACCTTTAAACCCAATGTCTTCCTCAGACGGGCAGAGCCTGAGCAGTACTCAGGAGCCCACCCCTGGATGTCAGCAACAGCAGCAAGGGAGCCTGGGCCCACCAGAGAAGCTCCCAGGAGGCTTCTGTGTGCCCCTAACACGTACGTGTGATGGACAGTCCCCAGGACAGCAGTGCTCAGAGGTGAGTCCTTGGAGGGGACTGGATCCTGAACGCTCTGACCTCACCTGCACATTAACCCATTAACGTGTTTATAGCTGGCTGGGCTGTTGGGTGGTGGTAGAAACTGTAGGAAAGGGACCTAGCTGGAGGAAGCAGGTCCCTGGAGGTGCACCTTCAAGGGTCTCTTTTTGTCCTCAGCCCTTTATTATTCTCTCTCTCTGTGTCTCTCTGACCTTCCCTCCCCTTCTCTTTCTCACCCCTTATCATTTACCCAAAAACAACAGGGCCAACAACCGTAAACTGACACCTCGGAAACCAGGAGCCAACATGAACCTTTAAGAATTCCTTTAAGTTGATTTTCTCAGCTTCAGAGACAAACAGCTGACCAACACAGAGGCAGAAGCTCCAGCAGAAACTACCTGCTGCTGGGTAGGAGACGTGTGGTGGGAGCCTGCTAGGCTGCTTTCCTGCACCACGCAGGCTCCAGCCTCTCCAGGCTGTTTTTCACATCCAAAGACCATGCTCAGCATTCGTGCAAAGATCAAATGCGTCATCTGGCAGGAGCTATGAAAACTTTAAAAGCACGACTACTCCATCCACAGCTGGACTTCTAGAAATCTGGCCTTGGACCCAAGAGCACATGTTCACTGGAACCACCAGAATATCCACAGGAGGGGGACCTGGGTACCAATTAGACCTCTCCGTGGTACATCATCTGGTGCAGTCATGGGGCAGGGAGGCCTCTGCAGCAGGGCAGGAGTGTTGGGAGAAAGAAGCAGCAGATGATCACATGGCAGTCTTGCTGTGAAATAGAACAGGTAGGAACTTCTGGAAGGACCCACACAGAGCCACGTGTTACCCTGCTGGAGAGATTAGAGAAGTGTTTCTGGCTTTTCTCTGAGTGGCCCTCAAAGGCCCACCCTGGAAAGCACGCGGCTACAGTCAGGTATGTCTGCCAATACACTAGCTGTGCATCTGTGCTTTCTATATTAAAGATTTAGGTTTTTATACATGTACTCCCAGCTCAAAGAATCAATGTTAGTGTGCTCTCTCTCTCTCTCCCTTTCTCTCTCTCTCTCTCTCCCTTTCTCTCTCTCTCTCTCTCTCTCTCTCTCTCTCTCTCTCTCTCTCTCTCTCCTGAGGCTCAATCTCAAAACCTCCAATCCATTTTTTTTTGACTTGCTAAGTTGCTAAATTGCCCAGGCTGGACTCGAACTTGTGATCCTCCTGTCTCAGCCTCCCAGAATTCTGGGATTATAAACCTGTGCCACCAGGCCTGGTAAGTGTTTACTGGTTGGTTGCTTTTAAATGTAAGTAGTGAATACTTACACAGCATTGAGCATATATCATGCACTATTCCAAGCATAATTAAAATCATTTAATCCTGACAATATCTTATGGGAGAAGTATTCTCTTGTTAGATATGAGGAAACTGTGGATCAGAGAGGGTAGCTAACTTGGCCCAAGTTACACAGCTCATTAATGATGGAGCCCAGATTTAAGCCATGGCAACCTGGACCCAAAGCTGATATTCTTAATAAACTTGAATGCTGCAACCCATTTGCAACCAGAGGAAGTCATAAAGAGAATGGGACGGGTTTTCTGTCAATGGGTTAATGCGGTAAAAGGGACTCTAAAAGTTGGAATGGTTTGTAACGTAGGACTGTATTCATTATTATGATTAATATGTGAATACTACCACTACTATTACCCTAATAAAATCAAGTCCAAGTAAAACCAGAAAGGAGCCACAGCCACACTTGGGGATTTAATATCAAGTTAAGGGGGGGGAGGGTAAACCCACAAAAAGCCAGAGGCAGAATGAGAGTTATCCTTTAATTAGATGAACCAAACCATGGGCATCTGGGGGGAAGAATCCAGAGGCAAAATATTTAGGCAGCTGCTGCCTTCGGAGGCAGCCCTGGTGCTGGAGCCGCTCCAGTCAGCCCAGCTCCCTCCTGCCCTGCGCAGCCCCAGCAGCCTGTGCTGCAGCCTGAGCCACTGTCCACCAGGAGGAGTGGCCAGAGGAGGGAGGGGAGGTCTGCGGCATGCCCCGCTTCGGTTCTGTGTAGATACTAAGTCTTTTCCATGAAAAAGGGACCCTGGGACCCTACACAGTCATCCACAGACTCCTTGGCATCTCAGGCTCAACCTTGAATCGCTGGGATACAAGAAGCACTTCAGAAAACACTCAAGCATCCCAAATCCTCACGTCACAGGTGAAAAGAAACTAAGGCTCAGAAAGGGGACACCATTTGTGCAAAGCCCTCAGCACTCTGAAAAAAGATGGGAGCTAGAAGCCTGCCTTGAGGCTCTCTGGGGGGTAGGCCTAGCTAGCTGCACACCCTCTGACTCGTCTAGGTTTGGGGCCATGAGTTTGTCCTCCTTTCTGAGCCACCTTCTTTCTAGAAGGATCGATCTTTCCAAGTTGTGTCAGAATTACTATACTTGCTCATTGTAAGGCCCCTGATGATATCATCTTAAATTTAAAAAATAAAGTCTCTGGCTGACTCAGTCTGACCTGGTTAGCACTCAGTGGGAACTCCTTCCTGTGTCAAATTCACTAGTACTTCTTTCCAATGAGCTCATTTAAAATAACTCAGAAAGAATAGAAAATGGAAACTGGGTTGAATGTCCCTGCATACTACAGGCAGATACTTTGGTATTTTTGAAGTTAAAACTATTAAATTAATATTAATTAAGGGTGGTAGGAGAGAAAGCCTGACCTCCACCTGTCTGCCTCTGAGGTAACCCTCACGTGGACACATTTGCAGGTTCTACCTTACAGCAGTCTGCACAGGTGAGCATAGAGAGGTCAGTATATTGTGGCACTAGGGGGGCATGGTTTGAGATTCCCTTCCCAGGCCTGCACCATGACAATATGACAGTGCAACACTTAACTCTCGGCTCTGCACTGCTAGCCCTGTCTCTTGCTCTTGGCCTTGGTGTTTGATTTTACATCAGTTAGGCAAACAGTGATAACCAGCAGACGCCACAACATGAGGCAGGCAACCTTCCTTCTCCTTGGCTCAAAATCTTAGACAGATGTTCCTCATCCATGAAGGCCCCTGTCCATGATCCAGGGACCTTGTCTTTTTCTGATGTGTAACTCTGCCATCTGGTGGGGTCTTGTCCTCATCCGCATCAGCCAGAGAAGGGAAAAGGAGGAGAGGACATGCTACTTCCACACATCTTTGACCCTGAGACTGTGTCACTTCTACTGGCATATCCTGGCTGAGATCAACCACATGGCCAAACCTACCTGGGTGGGAGACTACAGAATGGGATCCACCTCTGTGATCCAGAAGAAGAACTTGGGGGAGGGAAGGAGAAAGAAGGTAAGGAGAAAAGAGAAGAAGTGGAAAACGGTAGGAGGAGGTTCAGGAAAGGAAAAGCGAGAGGAGAAGAGGAGGAAACAGAAGAAGATGAGGGAGAAAAGGAATTAAAGTAGAACTTTGGTGAGTAACTATCTCTACCGTGGTCTCTTACCAATGATGAATAATGAGTTGGTGTGGCTCACTCTCACTCTCCTGTTTGTTTGTTTTTTTTTTTCCTCCCTGGACATCCCATCCCCATTTCCATCCAGTTTGAAACTCTGATCCCAACCGCAGAGGCCTTGTCCATTCACAACTCGGAGAATGAGTCGGCTGAGTTCACATAGCAAGAGGGTGTGAAATCATGACTCCAGGGCTACTAAGCTTCAAAGTCTCATTGAACAAAAGCATTTTCAGGGTAACATTAATATCTTCAACACGTAGAATATTTCAAATGGGCCACGAGAACAGCTGTGTTTTCATGAGGAAGGTTTTCTAATTTTTCATTTTTTTAATGTCACCTTCAAACCAGTTTCCTGTGGCCAATCAGGCTTTGGATGGCATGGGAACCTGTTCAGAATGACTCACTTGTGAACAGAAAACAAAGGAACAGAAGGCTAGTGCCAACAATGGCAGCAGGGAGGGCCTAGTCAAAGTGGATTTATCCACTGGAGTTGAGGCTGCCCCATCTAAGACCCGAGCACCCTGGGCAAAAAAAAAAAAAAAAAAAGCAAACCTAGTGTCCTTCGCTTACCTACTTTCCAGTCTGCTTAATTCTGAAGCCGTATTTTCTCGTTGCAAAATTTAGAAAACACAGATAAATGAGAAAAAGAAAATGAAACTCTCCCACAACTCAACACCAGGATTGGCCACCTTCATCCAGCGGATGGGCCTTCTGCCAGATACTATGCACATAATCCTGAATAAAAGCAAGGTGTGGGATTTTTTAAGAGATTTGACATAATTAAGCCAAAGTGACCAGGTCCCACCCGGCTCCTCAGGAACTCACTGATGTTTTGAAGCCATGCTTGATGAAATCTTCTGAGCACGAGGGCCAACGCGTGACCTGCATATATTCTTAATATGCTAATTTTTGTTTTGGTTTCTGAACAAAACCCGTCTTTTAAAGAAAAATTTAACAGATTTGAAACCAGAAACCCTGTCCTCCCTGGAGGCATTAAAAAATGCAAACTGAAGGCTTCCCATGTGTGGAGACTATTACTGATTTCCTTCCAAAAACAAGAGAAGTGTCGCTCTGGCTGTAACGCTTGAGGTCCCAGAGCCTGTGACTGTTTGCTTTCTGCGCACTCATTAACTATGGTGTGGGATCCAGTAACTGCTCTAATTTCCTACTTTAAATGTTTTTCTTTCCCTCCGCTTTTCAAAAATGTCTTTTCATGTTGTGAATTTACATACGCGTATTCAGCCACTTACGCCGATAGGCCAGTCGCTGTCAGACACAATAAAAAGAGACAGAAACCACTGTGAATTACAGTAGCATTAGTGTTGAAAATGGAAATTTAATTTCCAGAAATGAAGGCCAGCAATAAAAGCTCCCTTTGTTGCTGCTGGGATCAGAAATGAATCAGGCCTGAAAGGAAGCTAACGGGCAATTAAAACCATCTCAAAGACGTATTTGTTATGTGTCAGGGCAGATGCCCCGGGAGGGAGTTTGGAACTCGGGGGCCCAGGGAAAGGTTTTTGATGAGAACGAAGATCATCATAATGCTTTACATGTGTACAGCGCTTGTGCTTTTGTGACACGGTTGGAGTCTCCCAGGGAATAGGGAGAAAGGCCATGCAGATGTGTAAACTGAGGCCCAAGGGGAAGGCTGTGTGGTCTGCCTTCCCTGCAGGGTGACCAGGACTGGAACAAGACCTGCACACCTCAGATGATACTTCAAGGGCTTCTGCTCAGCACTTCCGAGTACCACGTTCAACGACACGGCAGCGTGATAAAGCCAGATGTTGGAATGTTGACTTACAACTCCTTGACAGCTGGAAGCAGTGGCGGCTGCCTTCGGGACTCAGGGAGGGACCAAGGAGAACATCTGAAACCTTCGCATTTCAAAGCACATGATGAGAAGCGAAGGGAAAAGCAATGGTTTGAGAGGAAAGGTTCCTAAGCCGTCAAAACCTGAGATGTGGAGGAGTTCACATTCCAAGGTGCAGCCCAAAGTATGAAGAATGAGGGACAGCCAGGGTCAGCCCCTCCCCAGCCTTGCAAGGTGCAAGTCAAGACCACCGGGAAGACCGTCGATCAGGACAAAGGTCAATTTACTCTATACCTTACACCTCGAAAATTAAATTGAACCTAATCAAACGTTTGCATTTTTAAAAATTAAACCATAAGAGTTTAAGAAAAAGCACTGGAAAATGTCTTTATCTTCATGGAAGGGCAAGGATTTTTCCAACTATGGCTCAAAACCAAGATGTCATCAAAGCAAAGATTGATACATTTAATGAAATAAAAATTTTCGGCAAGAGCCCCAAAGAAAAGAAGAGAAAAATATAAATAATAATTATCTACAGAAGCAGATAAGAAAAAGACCAGCCACCCAAAAGAAAAACAGATGTGGAAGACATAGTGACTTCTATTAAAAGTGCATTGAGCTTCTGTTTTCCACATATCAGATTGGCAAACATCCAAAAGCTGTGTAAATCTCTTCCGTTGTCAAGGGGAGTAGGTAATAGACATGCCTCATATGAAAACAAATTGTACAGTCCTTCAAGAAGTAAATTGGTAATATTCACCAGAATTACAAGTACAGGTAGCCTTTGACCCAATAATTGCAATTCTGAGAACTTAAGCTACAGGTCTACATCTATGGGCACAAATGACATAAGCGTGAGTTTATCCATCGCTGCAGAGCTCATAGTAGCCCAAGAGTGAAAGCTACCCAAATATCCAGATACAAGGACATACCTGCAGCTGTAAAAAGCAAACAAAAACAAACAAAAAGCAACATGAAAACTTGTTTGAAGTACATACAGCGAGACTATCAAAACATAACCAGTGGAAAAAATCAAGGTGCTATTTTTTATTAGGAGGGGGAAATAAAAAATAAATCCATACTTATTTGAGTGTGGATTTTCTGATATAGGGGAAATAAATAAGAACAGATGCCTGATAAAATACAGAACATGCACTTAAGTTTGATTTTAATGGGAATTGAGTAGTCCAGTGACAGGATGAGAGGAAAATGTTCCACTGTATTTAGAAAAATTATACTCTATAAATGTGTCACTATATAATGCAGTGCTATTCAGTGAATTAAAATCAGTAAAAACTCTTTTAGGGAAAAATAAAGTTTTATATCACTTAATGGATGGAGGATAGAAGTATAAATTAGATGAAGTTACAGAAGACATAAAAGTTACACGCTTGCATAACTTGAGTTTGTGGTTAATGATATTTGTGCAATTTGATGAAATTGTATACAAGGAAAGCAGGAGGCCAAAAGCCTGGGCTACAAAATGAGTTCAGGACCAACCTAGGCTACAGAGTGAGACCCTGTCTCAAAAAAAAAGAAGGAAAAGAAGAAAATATAAGTGAGAGTTTTGAACTTAAATAAAATGAGGCCTCAACAAGAAGAATCTTTTAGAACTTTAAATAGGCTGATAAGAGTTGTGAGCCTTTAAGAGGAAAGTTGAGAGGGTACCATCATCCGTACATAAGCAATCAAGAAACCTTTCCCCGTGGAGAATTGTGTGGAAGCGCTGTTCAAGGCTAGGCTGGGACCCAAGCTTTTGCAGGTTTTGGACAAAGACAGCCTCTTGATGTAATATATATAAGCACCAATTCCTCAAATAGAATAAAATTTTGTGTCCTGCAAACACGTATTAATAAAAATAATAATCATGGAGGAAAAGAGAACCAAAAACATCTCTCCTTGGAAGGAATTACGAGACTTCTGGCTCCAACCACACTAGAATAGCTGATACCAGATTTTATCAGCTTTTCCTCCCACAGCTGTCAACTAGAAAATTAAAAGAAAAAGAATACATGAATCAGTTGCATGATTACTGCTTAGCACTGCCAACTCTAGCAAATAAAGATACAAGATGCCCAGTTAAATATAAATTGTAGATAAATGATAAATAAATTTTTACTCTGGCTATACGTTGTACAACATTTGAAACCTTTATAGAAAAGGTTTTCATTATTTATCTAGAAATCAAACTTAAGTGAATGTTCTGTATTTTATCAGGCAACGCTGTTCCTTATAGAAGATAAATATAGGAGATGAAAGAAAGATCCTCTCCCCCGTCTCCTTCCCCACCCTACTTCCTCCCCTGCTTTCTAACTGGAAACAATTTCTGCACATAAATCATCAAGGGGAAAACAAATAAATAGTGAAGTATAACCAAAAAAAAAAAAATCCCCAAGTGTATAAAAACTGTACATCGCATTCCAAGTAGCCTATGGGTTAAGGAAGACATTAGGAGAAAAGTTAGAAAATAGTTTGAATTAATTGCAAAAAGCATCCAACATATCAAATTCTGTGGGCAGCAGATAAAAAGCAGAGTCTAGAGGACAACGTGTAGCTCTACAAGTTTTTATTCAAAAAGGAGGATGGCCTGAAGCTCACACTTTAATAAACTAGGGAAATACTAAAACAACCGAAAAGTAAAGAGGAGGAAGGAAATAAAGATCTGTAAAAAAACTAGTGAAGTAGAAAATAATCACACACAGAAAAAAATAAATGAAACCAAAAGTTTGTTCTTTGAAACAAAGATCAATAAAGGTAATACATTTCAAGGTAGACTTTTACCTTCACATTGGAGAAGAAGTTGAGGGAGAGAATATATATTACTAATAGGCAAATGAAAGTTTGTCAGTATAGTTTCCACAGACATTGAAAGACTATGAGAGCATTTTAATAATTTTACACTAATACTTTTGACAATATAAACCAATAAGTTCCTTTAAAAATGCTATGTGATAAATTGACATGAAGTGAAACAGAAACTCTAAATAGCCCTATACCTGTTCTATGAATTCTGTTTTGTAATTTAAAACCTTACCATAAATGAACTTCTGGCTAAAATGGCTTTACTGATAAACTTTCCCAAACATTTAAAAAGGAAATAACACCAATTTTTGCAATTCTTTCAGAACATAGGAGAGGAAAAAATATTCCCCAACTCATTTTATATGCTCAGTGTCACGCCAATAGTAGGCTTGTTCAAAATCATTCAAGAGAACAAAATCGTGTAACAATATTCCTAATGATCATCAGCAGAGAAATTCTTAACAAAATGCTGGCAATTGAACCCCTGTAATATTCAAAAAGTGATTTCATCAAGTAGAGAGTGTCATAGGAATGCGAAGTTGGCTTACTATTTAAAAAGCAATGTACTTAAGTATATTATATTAACAGGATAAAGAAAAAAGATTGCATGCTCACTTTGGTAGATACAGAAAAAACTCTGGCGAAGATTCACCATCCCAACGTTATATGATAAAACTGTCAGAAATAAAACTGTCTAGAAAGAAAAGGAAACCTTGAAAGAATGGATGCAGAAAATCTACTGCTAGAATTGTACTTATCAGTGAAGCACTAAGACTGAGAATACGGAAAATCCTCACTTTTATTCAACATTGTACTGGTGGTTCTCACCTGTGCACTAGTGCACGGAAATGAAATAAAAGGTGTGCAGCCTAGAAAGGAAGACAAGAAATTGTCTTTATTCATACCAAACATGACCATGTGAATAGAAAATCTAAAGGATCCTACAAAAAAGTATTAGAACTAAGGCCATAAAAAGTCATCTGAGGAAACTAAAACCAGGGCAGCATGAGCTGGGGATGAATCTGAATTACTTGGAGTAAATTGTTGGAATAAGGCAAGTGTGTGGTGCCCCTCTCTACCTCCCGTCCCCTCAATGAACCCCCAGCCTCTGCCACAGAATGTTTAGGTATTACAAAGCCCCTCAGTTGTCACTCCCAGACTCACATTCTGCTCCGTCACAGGCACGTGGTAAAATTAGCAATTTTCTCTTTCTCCCAACTGATATAAAAGAAAAGTCTCCTGGACATAGAGAATTTTTTCCTCCCAAGACGTAAGAGGGGGTTAAAAAGAAAGGAAGGAGAAGTTACTGGGTAACTCAGAAGTTGTTGAGGGAGCAGCAGCCTTGAAAGTGGGAAGAGAAAGAACCACCTGACCATGGATGAGAGAGCAGGGGGAAAGGCACTCAACATGCAGCCAGACTCCAGGGTAGACAGCCCTCCCTCAACAGGCCACCAAAGCAGAGTCTTTGAAGCTTGCATCAACTTCTGAAGTGTCAGCCATAGGGATGTGAATGCAACACCTTATCCTCAACTAAATTGGCTCTGTCATAAACTTATTGGAAATCCATTCATGAGCTTGAGCAAAAACAGAACACATGTTCATACTGGGTTTTCCCATAAGATTCAGTGTTTAGAGAGGTTCCCTGTGTCAGAGGATCTTCAGTGTCCAGCTGGGAAGGTCCACAAGGTGATCTAATTGCAGTATTAAATGAACCTGTTCTTTGGAACGCTAAAATGAAGCATGAGATTCTATGCATTAGCCCATTTTCCTTTGCTATAATGAACTACCCAAGGCAAGATACTTATGGAAAGCAAAAGAAGTTTATTCAGCTTACAAGCGTGTAGGATAGACGTCTAAGACAGGTAGCTCCATGAATCTGACCTCTAGTGAGAGACCTCTAAGCTGTGTTGCATCACGGGAAATCAAGTGTTTGAAGAAGAGATTGTGTTACTACTAGGTGGAAGGCTAAGAGACTGAGGCCTTATGGTCATTTCAAGGGCTCACCTACAACAGAACTAGGGACCTGTCACTGGACCCCATTTCTTAAAGGTGCTCAGCTCTACCACACTGAGGAGCAAGCCTCCAGGGCACAAATGCTTGGAGACAAGCCACATCCTGGCTACAGAATTCTATGTCTGAAATTTTGGTCTACATACAAAGTTGTGTGAGATAACATGTAGTTCGTCCTGAAAAGGAATTGTTTTCCACACAGCTCAGGCACCTCATCCTGCATCATCAGTAAACATGAGGTAACCTCGAAGTCTTCTCGGGTCTGAGGCTTGGCAACCTCTAGGACTATTATTACTTTGCCACCAGACAATCTCCTTTAAATTTGTAAAGAAAAAAGTAGCAAGAAAGAAGTAAAAATGAAAAACTTAGAGAAAACTGTCACGGATATGAAAGTTTGGTTCCCTTAGTGATACATGTTATCTATAAATAAATGACAAATATATGGCCATTATATAAAACTGGCCAAAAGGTATAAACAGTTAACCCAAAAAAGAGAGTCATACAAATGGTTTATAGACATGGAAAAAACTGTTTGACTCAATTAGGCATCAGAAAAACACTATTTTTAAAGTTCTACTTTTTAACTACTCAAAAAACAGCGTGTTAGAAGAGCTAAAAGCCTAGAACCAGACAGGCCTGGATTCCAGCTTGTGTATGACTTTAATCTCTTTGAGTCTCAGTTTTCCTTCTTCACAGAATAGACTTAATAATTAGATTTATTTTGTAGTGTTATTAGTGATTAGTACAGTAACCGAGAGCATCAGAAAAAGGGCACCTAAAAAGAGAGATTCTTAATGCCTGCAACTTCAAATGTTTAGACAATTATTAGTTTTAAATAAACGAGACCATAAGGAGCAGCTTCCCAGGGTTGAAAAGCCTGAAAAATGTACATAAACTTTGTATGAACAATTTCACTTGCAAATGTGCGTCCTAAAAAATAATCGAAGATATGAACCAATGGGCTTGGACAAGGATATTGATTGCAACACTACTTGTAATGATGAGAATTCGGAAACTGACTAGATATATCAACAACAGGAAATTGGTTACATAAATCATAGTGTATCTGTAACACAAATACTCCAAGCAGACATTCGAAATCACGTTGAGAAATACTCCACCACAGGGGAAAGCAACCAGGATGCACTAAGTGATGAAAACAGATTACACAGCAGTAAACTCAGTCTGATTTCAATTTTGTTAAAGAGAAAAAAAGATATGAAGATAAATATTACTAGGGACATTCTTTAGAGAGCGGGTAATTTCTCTTTTGTGTTTTCTCACTCTGCAAATCTGCTATATTGACACGGGCATGCTAATGCACGTCAGAGAAACATAAAGACATTGGGGCTTCATCCAGCAACGCGCTATCAGGTAAGAATTGCAGTTGCCTGCATTGTCGTCTGCATAACCTGCTTCCTGTAATTTCGTGGCTTAAGACAACAGCCAAGCTATTACTTAAAGTTGTGGCTTCGGGTGTCAGGAATTCGGGCATGGCTCATGTAGGAGATGCCTTTGCTCCAGGTGCCACTGATTGGGGCATCTCACTGGTAGTTGCCTGGCAGGTGGCTGGGCTTCAGGGCCCAGATTGTGCACTCATGTCTCTGGTTGAGCTGATGGAAGGTGGGGTGAGCTAGACCCACCACTTTTCCCTGTGGTCTCTTCAGCCACCCAGATGGCCTTCTTCCATGGAGACTCTTGGAGCTAAGGAAAAGGAAGCAGAGAGTATCAGGTTTTAACAGAGCTAGGATCATGACACTTCCCGTGCAGTCTTCCTGTTAAAGCAGTCCCAGCCCACCCATATGCAAGGTAAGGGCAGGCAGACCTGGGACAGAAGAAACACAATTGTGTATTTAAGCAGAGAGGAAAAGCCAGAGCCTGTTACACTTGGTGTAGGAGTTGTACTATCTCTCTTAAAAGGCAGGTAGCCCTGAGTTTGTCACCATCAAATGAGGCTTTTTTGGTCACTTTCTTGTTAACTGAGACACAATGCCTGTTAAAGGAAGGAGCTTCATCTTAACTCACATTTCAGAGATCTTAGTCCCTTTGCACTCAGCAGGCAATGGTGGCGGCCTGGCAGAGCACAGTTGCTCAAAGCCTTGCAAAGGAAGTGGTGGGGGAGAAGCCGGGACAAGAATATGTTTCCACGCCACACACTCAGTGATCCGCCACACTTTCAAGGCTTCTCCGCTCCCAACCCAGACCTACCTCTTAATAACACTTGAGATCCACAGGTCAGTCTACAACATCTGATCACCTCCCATGACCCTATCACCTTGCAAACACACAAGGCTTGGAGGGACATTCTGAGTCATAGCCCTCACCGGGGCCTAGAATTTTTCTGAACCTGTTTAGTTCTTTGCCAAATACTGCTCAACTAGAAAGTATTCCTCATGCAACCATGCCTGGAATATAATCTAACAGAACAGAATTGCCAATAGCTGTCAGTCCCACTTATATGTCTAGGTGGCAAGTATCACAATGAAACCTTTGTAGACTGTTTTTACTCATATAACACTGCGTTTGTACAAAGCAGCTTATATAGTCTTCAGATACTTTTCTTAGGTCTGTGGCACCACAAGAAAATCCAGATTCCTGTAGGGCTCCGGTGCATTCCTGCCCTGCCGCAACTGACTGGAGCTTAATAGTGGTTGTTCTCGGAGACGAAGGTGGGTCTTTCTGCTCTTCCAAATTCCCGTCAGTCATAAAATGCAAGGGGACAGTAATGCCCCTTGTCCAAGAAAGGATATGGTCCAAGACCCCTAGCAGATGTCTCAAACTGTAAGTGGTGGTACCAAACTCTATACATACTGTTTTTTTTTAACCCTACACATACATGACTAGAACATAGTTTCACTTATAGACTAGGAACAAAGGAAATAAACAATACTAACAAATGAAATAGGACAATGATAACAGTATTTTGTAGTAAAAGTTGAGCGTGTTCACTCAAAATACCTCATAGTTTCACCTTTTTGCTGAAAGGCATCATTTTATGGGTTCTCCTTGCCATGCCTGAATTGCAGACGTCGTTGCTCTTAACCTTCAGGCCACTGTCATAAAATAAAAGTCACTTGAACCAATTAGTACTGATAGGGTGGAGTATGGTACAGTGACAGTGGACCTAATAATTGAGACAGTCATTAAGTGACTAAGGTGAGTAGTCTATACCATGTGGATACCCTGAACTAAAGGATGGTTCAAGTCCCAAGCAAGACATTTCATCCCTCTACTCAGAATGGCCCACAGTTAAAATTTATAAGCCAAGTAATGTCGTACAGGCCTGTAATCCCAGCACTCTGGGCTGAAACAAGAGGATCTCAGTCCAAGCTCTGCCTGGGCAATATAACAATTTACTAGAATACAATCTCAAAAAATATTTTTTTAAGTTCTGAGATGTAGCTCAGTGTGCAAGCCTGAGTTCCACCTCTAGGGGGAAAAACACTCATGCATTATTTATTTCTGGAATTTTCCATGTGATATTTTCAGACTGCAGGAAACTGAAACCTGGACCAACAAAACCACAGGTTAAGAGACAACTAACAGGCACTAAAGCATCTGCCTGCTTCTCCCGGTTACACTCCTCCACTGTCCTATGGGCGTTTTCATCTGTGACACCTGAAGTATAATATGTCAAGATCGTGAACCGGGCACAGCAAAAGACAAGAGGCCCCTTTCTGCTCTGTCCACTGTTATGTTCAACATGTCCCTTAAAATCTAAGGTGGGCTGTTTCACCCAACAACCCAGACAGATGTGATGCTGGGACCCACGGAATACAGCAAAGCAGGGTTGGTCAGTGCCGCCCCTACCGCGTCGGCAGCCCTGGGAACCTGGGAGCCGGGGACGTGGAGGGCCCTCTGCAGGCCCGGGCAGTCCTGGGAACAAGGGAGTGACTGCCCTCAGTCTGAGATCCTCACCACAAGTCTGAAATGCATGTCTTCATTTACTCAAGAAAGCTTCGGGACATTTTCCCTCCCAGATGTTAAACATTAAATGGCAGCCCTGATAGAGAGGGCCTCAATGTGACTTTGATTTTTGCATATGCCATGATGCTACGCTGGAGGAGGTCCTGGCGAGGGCGGCTGGGTCCTCAAAGAAATTCTCCACCCCCCACGCCCCCGGAAGAGCCCCTCGACCATCAGCAGGCCCAACTGCTTTTAATTGCAAAGGGTTGTTTTCTTTTATCATTAATTTTGGCAGTAGAAAAAAATAACCCTTTGATACCAAAGAAGGCAGGCCCAGTAGAAATTATTATTATTAGATTAGTAATAGTGGTGGTGATAAATCGGATGGGGCCGGAGTCTATGTAAGGGGCCTCACAGCGTGAGCACGAGGCCTAGGTCCCTGCCGCACTGCCTGCTCCAGCTGGTCCCTGGGAGCAGGGAGCGTGTGCCTGTCCCTCTCCGCACGGCGCTGTGGGCACCTGAAGGGCACAGGCCTCTCCGGTTCCTTTTATACCTCTGCCCCGCTGTGTGACATGAAGCACAGAGAGATGCTGGATCAACCCACCAGCCAGGTTGTTCAGCAAAACCTCAGCTAGCTGGAAACCTCTCTGAACTGTTCTCACAGAGGACTCTGCTCAGAGGAGGCAGGATGAATGGGAGGGGAAAGGGAGAATTACATGGGTTCGTTGCTTTTGCCCTTTTTTAAAAAATGTGAGAGGTTTTATTTTTTTCTTGCAAATATCATTTGTTGAGGCACAATTGACATAAAGTAATCCGCACGTGTTTAGAGCACGTAGACTTCACAATGTCGAACGAGCTCTGTGGTGGATGTATGCCCATGAGACACGCATCACCATTGGGGCAGGCCCGGGTGCTGCCCGGGCATCCATGTTTAGCGCAATCCCAGCATCACGCACTCCCCTCCCCGGCTTGGGTCCCTGTACAGTCAGGTTTGGGGGGTAGACAGGGAAACGGCTCCAGATACTGGACATGCACTATCCCAGGGCCTAGTCATTCATCCCACCCAACAGCACCCACTCACCAGACAATAAGCCAGGAATCTCACAAACACATGCCTGGTCAGTGATCCCAAGAGAAATAGAGTGGGTTGAGGGAGTAGCCTGGGGAAGGGATGCTGGGGGGGCGGGGGAGGGAGTGAGGAAGGGCTCCACCAAGAGGAGTTCCAGGCAGAGGAAAGCGTCTGGGAGTTTGCGAAAGGCAAAGAGGTGTGTCTGGGCCACAGGTATCCAGAGAGAGTGGGAAGAGGCTGCCCGCCCGCCTGCCTGCTCTCTGCTGTAAGGATATAGGGTTTGCTGCACTTGGAGAGATAAGGCCCAGTGTGTGCACCTGAAAGGTCATCCTGACATCTGCCGGGGCAGCTGACCGAGGAGTAGAGTGAGAGGAGAGGTAGGAGGTGAGGCCAGGTGGGAGGCTGATGCCCCTGCAGGATGAAGCACTACGTGACAGTGACCTGGGAGCCTGAGCCCAGAGAGGAGGGGCCAATCTCCAGACAGCCTTGGTGGTAGAGCCAGCAGGATCTGCTGAAGGAAGGGCGAGAGGACAGGGGAGCAGGGGACAGTGAGAGGCCGCCGGAAGTCACAGCTGCCACTAAGGTTTGGGCCGGCCACCTGCGGAGCCAGGGTGAGTGCTGGAGGTGGAAGGCAGGCCAGGCGAGTGGATCTGCGACCCAAGCAACTCCTTATGTTGCAAGGAAGAAAACGTAAGCAAGGTTGTCATCTACAAAGCTGTGAGCCTCGGCCGATTTTAAACCTAGCAGCATCCTGTAAAGTGCAGTCTTTATTCCCCAGGCACTTTGGGGTGGAATCCAGGCTTCCTTCTTTCAGGTTTCTTAACTATGGCTCCTCTCCAGGGACAATCAGGAGCACAAGGGAGCATGCTCATGGTGGTTGCCAGGGCTTCTCCATGTGTCTGGCAGCGGGGCTGGTGAGGGCTAGTGCGTGTCAAAGTGGTCACTGGGGTGTCTGCTCTGGACTTGGGTCAAAATGAGGCTTTGGGGAGAAAGGCAGAAGCCAGGGAATGAGAGAGACTATGGGGAGGACAGCATCCCATAGAGGGTTGATTACTGAGGTGGTGGGGGAAGGGGAGAGAGGCGTGCAAAGATTGGGGCTGGAAGAAACAGGGTTTACTATTAATAATACTAAAAGACTCGCTCAAGTATTAGAAGAAAAGTGATTTTCTATAGGGAGGAGCATGATTTTCTTACTGTAAACACAGTAGAATATATATTGGAATGAAGTAGAAAGTCTTAGTGTCTAGGTTTGGTAAAAATGGCAAAACTTTAAAAATTCTCTCTCTCTCTCTCTCTCTGTGTGTGTGTGTGTGTGTGTGTGTGTGTGTGTGTGTGTGTGTAATATTTCCTGTATTACACTGACACTTCCCACTGCCTAAGGGCGCTGGTTCCAGGCTTCCTTCGCAGATGCCCTGGTCCTTAAGGACGCAGCGTAAGGACGCACGCCAGCCCTTATGCTGCGTCATCTCTAGATTACTTATGACACCCAATATAATATAGTCCTCTGTAAATAGTTGTTATGCTTTACTGTCTAGGAGATAATGACGTGAAAAAATATGAGTGTTCAATACAGACACGGCTTTTCCTGAAATATTTTTGCTCTTCAGTTAATTTTGTGGAAAAAAATCCTCACGTATGTAGGGCCAACGGAGTACACATGCACAGAGATATCGCTCTGTCACATATGCATAAGCGAAGATGAAAAAGAGACATAATAAATTCTGATCACTCATACTATTGTTTTTTATTTAAAATTTTACAAAGTAAGACAGAGGGATGTCAGAGTGTGTGAGGCCCTGGCTTCCATCTTCAGTACTCAAAAAGAAAAAAAAAAAATTGTGAAGTAAAAAACGTAGAAACGCACCAACCCCCCCACCCCCCACCGCCAAGGACGAAGGCGCTCTGACCTTCTCTATGCAGTTTTGCACTACCCAGTTCGACCACTGGGGGGTAGCATCTTCCATTGTTTCTTTCCGCCTCTTGTTTCCACCTGGAATATGGGCACGTTGAACACAGTACTTCTTGGTGTTGAAAGAGAAAGAGGGGATGTGTCCTTTTTCTTTCTTTTTATGTAATACTTGGGACTGAACTGAGGGTCTTTTCACTTATCTATTTCCAATCTTTTTTTATTTTTCTTTGCATTCAGTTAGCTTAAGTTGCTCAAGCTGAACTTGAACTTGAACTTGCAATCCGCTTGCCCCAGCCTCCCGGAGTGCTGGGATAGCAGGGATGCATCATCGTGCCGGGCTGGGATGTTTTATATACAATAAAATTTAGTAGGTCGTCGTCCAGTTGAAAGATGAGGAAACTGGTGCTCAGAGAGGTTCAGGGACGTGTAGGAAGCCACACAGAAACGTGCAGAACTAGTGTTGAGACCCAGTCCTAATGCAGGAACTAATTTGCTAACCACCATGCTAAATACCTCGCTATACCTAGTCAAATTGTTTCAGTTTACCATCAAAAACAGGTGTGAAGACTAATGGGATTTTTGAAAAAAATTTTTGTAGAGGCATAAATGTTCTCTTGACAATGAAATTGTATCCTGTCTGATTCTGATTCCCCTACCAACATCACACGTTCCTTGAGCAGGGTGACCTATGACTTTCACTTTTCTCGGGGCCCTCGGCTAGTCTAGCATCCACTGGGGGGTCCAAACATGCTCATTGGTATATGCACGTGAATTTGTCTCCTTGGTGACATCAGAATGAACTTGGTCGCCCTGTGTTGTTAGCTTGGTTTCAGTGTCAAACTCCAGAGGGGCACTGCCTTTGCCTGTCCTCTTGAATAGAAAAATTAGGCCCAGTGGGACAGCCCTGAGTCTCCCAAGGGAGGCTCTGCCCAGCTACGGTGCACCTGCTGTTCTTTGGCCACTTCACTGGCCCGTCATCCAGCAAACCCCAGGTGAGGCTTCACATCACCGCCACCTGGGCCCCCAGCTGACGTTATGGGTGCCAGCAGGATGCCACTATGCCCAGCATGTTACGTGCACCCTGATGCGGCAGGAGCTACCACTAGCAATCCTGGCTTCCCAGCTGACAATCAGAGTGATTAAGCAACTGGTGTTGTCAAACAGTTGCAAGTCAAAGATAATGCGCTTCAAAGCGGGACTTGCTAACCAATACACTTTCTGACCTCTGAACCTCAGACCTACCTAAACTAGTTCATCACATTCTGGATGCTGAATAGGAACTTCAAGAATATGCAACTCTAAAACAAAGCCCAGGAAGAAAAAAATTAATGCCACGATCAGTTCTCTCCCTCCATGCCCCACCACAAGACAATTTTTCTCTCTCTTATAGAACTAGGCTCCTATATTCTGTTTGTGCACTCAGGCATTCAAATGGAAAGACAGGGAATAACTGTTACCTCAACAAACAAGTGATTAAAAAGCAAGGGGCATTGTTTGAGTTATTAAAGTTCAAAAGTATCTTAGGTGCATTTACCACTGAGTTAGGCCTCAGTACTCTGGGGAAACAATGCCCAGGTAATTATTTTAAATGAGCATTAATTATGTCATTATTAGAAATGGGGAGAAAATGCAATTTCCTTCTGTCACTTCTTGATATCTTAACTACAGGAATATTTGCCGTGCTATTATAACAAGTCACTGTTCGCATAATGGTGGCCAGGCAATAATACAGAGACATGTACATTTTCATATGACTATATCATGCCTAACTAATGAGATTGCTCATTTCATAACTTCAGTTCCACTTTTATTATTTCATAAAACTGGAAGTCCTTATCCATTTTATGAAAAACACCAAACCTTTGTGAAATTCATTAAATAAGCATAAAAAATTCATTAAACAAGTGAATTGCATTCAGGGCTGCTTGGATGCAAATGCCCTTTAAGCAATGTAAAACTCCATATTGATTTAACCTTTCATGTTCTGATATTTCCATGTGGATATAAAAAAATTCTTTATTCAGGGAATGAAATTAAGTGCTGATCCCTTGATCTCCAGCTGGGCAGGGTAGATTGGTCAATTCAAGTAGCTGCTGCTGATCAGCAAACAACTGAATTTAAAAGTATTAAGGCATGTCGATATTTTAAGTATTGTCACCTGCACATCAAGCGAAGGAAAAAATATATTATTCCAGCTCAATTAAGTTTGTGTTTGCCATCAGGCTGACCTTGAAAGGGCCGGCCCATTGGGCCGAGTCTTCGTGCCCTTCAGGTTGACAAGGGCAACAGTGGCAAGATGTAAAACACCAACAGTGGCCTGAATATTTTGAATTGTGTGGCCAGCGCAGCCAGAAAATAATTAGCCTGGAGACAGAGTCCCCTTGGGCTGTGTCCCCTCATTAGTGGGGGACGGCCAGGGGGGCCTACACCGGTTCAGAGGAGGAGAAGGAGACTTGCCCTTCACCCAAGGGATGCTGCTGGGAGCCCTCATTAGGCAAAGAACATAGGCGGATTTCAGAGACCCCCACAGCTGGGCGGGATCTCAGAGGTCACCTAGCCATTCTGAATTCGCTCCTTCCTTCAGCCGATATGTATCAGTTGCCTGCTGTTTGCTGAGCACCGTGGTCATTGCACGGGAAGACAGTATGAAGAACATACCGCTTGCTCTAGTCCTTCAAGAGCTCACAGATCATGAGCTGAGTTTTACGTCCAAGAAGCTAGTTTCAAAAGAAAAGTCTGGCCCCTCATGTCATAGGCTTGAATTTAACCTCAGCTCTGCTACTTACCAGTTGTGTCAGTGGTCTCAAGCCAGTGATTCACTCTCTCTGGACATTGGCTTCTGCATGTTTTTACTTCCTAAGGCTGTAGGCCCCATGGTACTGCATCCAGCAGCCCTCAGGAGAACAGATGTCAAGCAGGAAGCACATGAGAAATGGCGTCGCCATCACCCTTACTGGTGAGCCAATCTGGCCTTCTGGTTTTACAGATTAAAAAAAAAAAAAAACCCTAAGACTGGGAAAATAAGAACTGGGTACCAGAAAGGGCAGAGGACACTTTCTTCAAGCTCCCACGCCATAAGCTTTACATTTAAATAAACTCCCAACTAAACTGGCTCTTGGGACTGTAAAACCTATCGGGGTCACGGAAGCTTCAGGTGAGGCATGGTCCAGCAGCTCAGTAATGACGTCAACCTTGGGAAGCTTTGCCTTTCCAAGTCCCACATAGCATCAGGAGTTGGAGAGCTTTGCAATTCTTTGTTCACATTCACGAACTGAAGTGAGAATTTTTGTCTCCACGCACTCAGACAAAGACCTGAAAACCAACATGTTCAGAGAAGCTTAGGTCTCCGCTTTTCCCACCATCACTATCAGAACCAATAACTGGGACAGGAGGTGGATTGGGTTAGCCTGCTGTCTTTGGTACTCTACGTTGGTCCAGAGAGCCAAGATACTTGCCAAGAATCCCAAAACTCAGGGGCTGCAGGGAAAAGGAGAGAGTATGAAAATGTGTGCTGGAGGTATAACCACAAATGTATTTGCAAAAATTCAAAAGCCAGCAGAGAATAAGGATTCTATCAAATCTTTATTGATAACATGCATAAAAACAATAGTATAAGAAATCGCTAAGTCTAGACTCTGTAGTCTGTGAGCTGCAGGAGGGCAGAAACTACACCTCTGCTTCCTAGCATCTACCGAGGGTTTGTCAATGGAGCCATGGGGTCATGGTTAAGAGTGTCAGGCAACTTGGTAGTTGCCAGAATTCCATCCCTAACTGTCTCACATGTGAACTCTTACATGACAAGGTAACATTCAGATTTAATCAAGGGATGTGTATGTGTCAGAAGGAAATATGGCAAAAAGGAAGCGACCAAAGAGTGGTGTTGCCCGACTCCAAACTATGCCTTCAGCTGTGTTCCACACAAAATCCTGCTCACAAAGGACGGGGGCTTCCTGCTCCATACCCTGAGTTTCTTGACCCCTCACTTCTGTCACTGAAGATCCTCTTCTCCTGAAGACCAGAGCAAAAGCCCTCTTCCTAAGGAGGTACAGTGGCAACACACCTGTAATCCTAGAACTCCGGGAGGCCCAGAGAGGTAGATCACAAGTTCGAGCCCAGCCTGGGCAACTTAGCAATCTACTAATAAATTGTCTCAAAATAAAAGAAAAAAATTTTGTTAAAGGGCAGAAGATGTAATTCAGTGAAAAAGTGCTGGGTTCAACCTCTAGTATTGCAAAATGAATTTAAAAATTTTAAGAAACTGCCTCCCCTGGGAACTCTTTGTCACTACAGCTTGTAGCAGTCGCCCTTTGCCCAGCACTCCCCCCCCCATCTCTTTCAGAGCCTTTGCCACCCTGCACTGCCACTTGTCTATTGCTGTACCACAGACATTCAGCAAATGTCTGTGACGATGCATGGGATTCTGTCCACAAATCGATCTGTGTGTCAATAGGAGACTGAGGGCTACAGGAAAGAAGCTCAGTCTTTAGGGATTGGGACTATGTCTAGATATCTCTAAAATCGTTAGGGTTCTTCTTGATTGGGGTGGCTACTAAAGAATTAACACTCGCAGACTTAGAGAATATTGAGGTTTTGTATTATTTGTAATATCAAAGGAATCTGGCAATACAGAGGTGCTACGCCAAGCTGCAGATGGCACAGCATGCACCCCCTAACACCACTGCGTTCCCCAGAGGCAGGGCGTGCCAGATTCCCCATGAATAGGTGATGCTATGCCCAGCCACATGGAGGGTGACTCCCTGCTGGCCGGCCTCCCTGACCCTGCAGCCTCGCCCGCCTCCGCTCACTAGTCCCAACACAGACCTGCTTGCAAGATGGAACCACTGAAATTAAAGGAGCAAGCCAGCTGAGATAGCTCCGAGGGGTTGGCACAGCTGTCCTGCCATTGCACAGAGGAGGAAACAGGGGCACAGGATCAATTCAGTAGCTTGTTCTAGGTCAAGAGATCCTGCCCATACCGAGGGCCAAGCTCCCAAACTGTAGCCTATGTAGGCATTGCTTATTGCACAGCGGGAGGAAGGTGATACAGCAAGGGCAGGTGCTGGGCCGATAGGACTGTGGATCCCTGAGCAGGAACTAGAGACTGAGCATCCCTAGGAAGTTACAGAAAACGGACAGGATGACATACTCATGGCAAGCATCCAATGTTTAGGAAGAAAAACTACGAGACAGAAATAGCTACCAGAGTAGTCATTTTACACACTGCTTAATGATAAGCATTTTTGCTCACTGCCAGGAAGAATAAAGCAAAAGATAGAGAAGGCAGAATGACAGGAACATGCCCAGCTTCTGAGTTTGCCAAATCACAGAGTGAGCAAGGTGTGGCCAGGAAGCCAGCTGTCTGCTTTTAAGTCTCAATAATGGTGGCACCCAAAACCCCTTGTCTGGCATTACGGGTTCCCCTCTGCTCATTGCTAGCTGTGTGGCTCTGAGCAAGTCACTTGCCCTGAGTTGTGGCTTCTTTCTGCATGAACTGGGAGCATCTGGGGCTAAATGCATAGGTTTTAAAACCACATTCTACTGATCCCTCAGGCACTCGCCAAAGTCATCCTAAGAGGAGGGTCAGGGGCTCAGTGGGTGGGATTCTAGCCCTCCCCACCAGCTCCACCTTAGCCAGAGCTTTCTGCTTTTATCTTTTTCATAATCAGAGTTCTGCATAATATTTTGAGGGAAGAGAGGGTTCTGAGGCCAGAAGGGAAAATGAAAACCACCCTGCGACTGAGAGCTTCCAGCACGCGTGTTCTCGCAGTGGAGGGAGATAATGGTCTGTTTTCTAGGCCACCAACCCTCTCAAATGATTGAGGCACCAAAAAGAAACCACACTCAGATGCCTGTCTGTGGGCTGCCCTCTGGGGGGACAGGATGGCCATCTCCCTCTCTCTTCCCGAGTGCGAAATCCTCACAAATGCAGAGAGCTCTGTTTCATCCTAGACTTTGAGTGGACATTGCCCACAGTGGGCCTTTTATCGTCCAACTATTAATGTCCTTTCAGCATTCCCAGAGTCGCTGCGGGCAGGTGGGGCATAGTTCTCCCTCTTGGCCAAATAGTTTCATGTGCAGTTTCTCTGTGTCCACGAGACAGAAGCCGGGCTTTCAAAAACCCCAGTAAAACTCTATTCATTTGAGTTAATAACAAGTGCTGGCAAATAGCATCTTTCTCATTTTGCTGATCAACTGTGCCTTTCATGATGGACAGATGATTGTAAGGGCCCTTGGCAGGACTTGAAGGCATTTAACTCAAAACCATTATTAGATTTTAGCTGGGTTCTCCCTTGATACCCCAATCCAAAAATAAGGCCTTGAGGTACCTCTGAGATGTCTAAGTATACGTTGTCTTAGGAGACCACCCTCGCACCAAAGGCAAGCGCTTTAAAACTTGCTTTGTAATGTGAGAAAAAAGAGAGAAACATCAGGAGAGAATTGGATAGGTTTTTCATGATTACTAATTTAGCAGTCTCTGGGTTATGTTTTATTGATAGCTCTAAACATAAATTTGCCTTTGGTATACTTTGCTGCCGATACTAAAATAAGGTGCATAATCCTGGGCCTACGGCTCTTCAGAATAGCATAAAAAGGCCTTTTGTGGCAATCCACGCAAGAGATATTTAAGTGGTGAAACTCGGGGCTTAGGCGGTGCTTCAAATTTGGGCAAAAGCAGAAGTCGCTGGCTGCTTGTGTATGCGTCCCTCCAAGTCCCAGCATTCATGCAGCTTTAAACATGACATTTCTGCTAGTTTATTCTCGAATTAGAAAAACGGATCTCGCCCACATTTTATTGTTTGCATTTGGAGGCTTGCGCACATGAAGCCCCACGTTCACAGGAGAAAAAGAACGTGTGTCGCAGCACTTAAGGAGGTGGTTATTTACAGCAAAAGCCTGCTGAGAATCCCCCGTAGTCATAACTGTTAGGCGCTGCCTTCACATGCTCAGAGAAACACAAAACTGTGCACACGCCTGCAGTCACTGTTAAGGGATTGCTGTCAAGTTTTCTTCCCCACCCTTCTTTCTTTTTAAGTCATGAGGTGCCAAGAAATAATCAAATGTATACAGTTTATCTTCCACGTGCTAATGGGCTTGAACGCAGTGGGAAAGGCAGACGCTGATTAAGAGGAACCTAATGAGGCCATCACAGGCACTATTTTCTTTATAAATAAATGATCCCGATAGAATCTCCTATCCATGAGGAATGCTGTGAAAGATGTGATCACATCGGCAACCCTGCGATGGAGCGGGGAGACGCTCCCTTCATCCTGGTATGTCCTACCCTGCTTTCACAAACGAGGCAGTAAAAATCAAACTTGTGTGTTTTCTACAGCTTGTGACCTACTGGAGATGCTGGGAGCCTGGCGGACCTGTCTGGGGATCCCAACCAGAAGGCTCAGGCTCTCCTCTGCCCTGTTCCTGCCAGCTAGCATATAGGGCAGGAGCAGAGAGACACAAAGCCCATCTCTTAGTATTATTTTAAAGAAGACAAAGTATCTAATAGTGTGCTCTAGGCAAACATGCTCTCTGAGACAGCTCAGCTTAACTCCCTGGTATCCTGGAGCACAAGGCATTTTAATAAAAAAAAGATTTTGGTTGCAGCTCGGGTCTGCACTGCAGGCCTCTTTCACAGATATATGTTCTCAAACGGAGGCAGCTGGTAGCGTACCTGATGTCAAATTGAACTCTGGGCCTCTTGTCCAAACCTCCCTTCCTCTGGCCCAAACCCTATCCCAAGCCTTCTAAGGTCAAACGTGCAGAAAGAGAGATGCCTCCTGTTTCATCTCCTTTGGCACATGTTGGCCAGAACAGCAGACTGCTCCCTTCTCTGTGTGGCTGTCCCACACCCCAGCCACAGCCCCTCTCTGTCTCCCTATTGTGTGATACCGGAGGATGCAACAAGTGCAGGTTTCAAGCATTGTTCTTTCTGTGGCTTGGTCCATTAAGCCGTTATCATGCTTTTGTTTGGTAGCATCCTGGAGCTCCTTCCAGGTCCAGAGAGGGGATGTGAATTTCAGAAGCACTAGGTACTCAGCTTTATGGTAAGAATTATTGCCTATGTCCCTACTGTGCGCAACAGGTGGATCTGCAAATCAGAACAAACCAAAAATGTGCTAAACTCTACATTTCAATGAACAAATGAGTCCTTTCAAAGGACACTTTGCTAAACACAGTGGTGATTTGAAACTTTGGGGATGCCATTATTGCACCTGTCTGGGAAGCTTAGATGGGTGCACAGAAGAAAAGAAAGACATGCTAGAGCTGTAGTGAGTCAGGTCCCTTTTGTGACCGTGACTACCTTGCCTAAGTTCATCATTTTCGTGATTGTTCAAACTTTGATCACTGGACTCACCTGGAGACTGCTCATTGTCAAGGGCTTGCAAGGGGAAGGTCACCGCCTAAAAATTAGGGCCTCTTTCAGTTTGGCAGCATAAGCAATTTCTATATGTGATCCTAGGCCCAGCCTTGTTAGAGAGTGCCCCAAAAGTATTGACTTCTGAGCCACATCCCAGAGGTTCTGGTTTAGTTAGTTAAGGGACAGACCCAGATGTTGAACTATGTGAACATCCCCTGTATGATTCTGTCATGAAACCCCTTTGAAGAACCACGCACACAGTATTAGGACACAGCAATAGCAGCCACGGCCATTTGTTGTTGAGTTACCAGGTGTGGAGCAGCGAGGACCTCATTCTTCACCCCAGCGCATGCATCGTATCCTTGTCGATGATGTAAGGTAAGCGTCTTCTCTACTACTTCTACTGGAATAATCAAGCATTGTTTCTCTGTGATGCCATTGCTTAGCCATAGAAGTATCCCTTCTTTCTTTCCCTTCCAGTAGCCATCTGTCCAGTTACCATAATCTGTGTTGGCTTCCCACTGCTGATCAAGACAAGTTCAAGTCTTCCTTCTTTAGTTACCAGCTACAGGAACTTCAGCCAGAAGCTCAACCCCTGAGATCATAGTTCCTTCATCCTTAACACGAAGATAGTAATAGTAACTAGTATTTGTTGGTACCTTGACTATAAAGTACACTTTGGGCAGCTCTCATCAAAGGGTGAAGCTGCTGCCTCATTCTTTGAATCTGGCCTGTACATGTGAGGTAAGTCAAATGAATAGAAGTAACTGTGCCAACACTATGCTTGGACTACAAGATGCTTCATGCTTTTCCTGTCTCTTTTTCAGAATTCTGCCACTGGTAGGTAAGACCAGCCCAGGCTCACATTGCTGAAGGGGTGTGGGAATAAAAACCGCCCCGCTGAGCCCACCTGAAATCAGCAATGGACCTGAGATCAGGTAAGGATGGCCTGATCTGCAAAACCTGTCTAGACTTGTGACAAATTATAAATGATTGGTCTCTTACGCTGCCATGTTTTGGAGTAGTTTATTACACAGTGGTAACTAACGGACACACAACTTCAGAGAGTTATAGTGATTATGGGTTAGTCTAAAGTGCTCAGCTCAGTGCTCGGAACAACGTATGTGTTCAATAAATACCAGTTTGTACTGATAACAAGACTAACGATAGTGGCGACAAAATAAGAAAATACTAGAAGCTTCTTCTAATGTTCAGTATGTCTTGTTGTTTCAGAGCACATGATCTGGACTCAAGCCAGATCGAGCCACTCCTCTGGGCACACACTGGACAGCTCATATCTTGAACTTGAGTTTTCTTTTTCTTTGACCTGGAATGTTTTTGTCTACGTGTGCAACTTCTGGGTTGCTGCTGACCTTAAGAAATTAGCTGAAGTATCATCACCTCTAAGAAGCTGCCACTGCCCATAGGCACATCCACGGACTCAGTCTGCATCTCCCGTGCATCTGTTTTGATGACGCATCATGAGACTGTACTTTTGTTTCATTCATGTGCTCTCTGCTTGACTCCACATCCTCTCAGAGCAGATCTGAGAACACATTTGTCTCTGCTGTTATCCGGTAGACTCAGGAGAGTGCCTAAATCGGGAACGACAAATACGACATTTTGGGTACAAGCCAGCGCTAATCAGTAGGTAGAACTTCCTGGAGGGCTAAGCTGAAAATGATCAAGAGGCTGTGCCCAGCTCGATTAGCAGTGTCTTACATGAGCACCAAGTGGGAAGGGGCGGTTCAGGGCGAGTGCGCAAACCTCAGCTGGTTACATACGGTTTTAGAACTCTATATTTAAAATGAAATAAAATACAGGCTAGGACGCTACGTTTCTCCAGCGTGTCTAATTGTTAGGTCTTCTTAGCCGCATGGCATCTCCGTATTCGTTATTCTCCACTTTACCGGGAGGTTAAAGGACTTGGCTGAAATCACGCAGCCTGCGAGAGGCAGAACCCAAACACAAATGCAGATCGCCTGCTTCTCCACTCAAGGCTGTTTGTACTGTGGGATACGAATTGTTATAATTGACATCGTAGCTCTGAGTTTATATTTTCATGCACCATGGAAATTCATTTCAATTATGTAAATTGGAATATTTATTTAAGACACAGAAAAGTACAATATAGCCCAAAGCATGTATGCATATGTGCGCACATATGCAAAGAGAGAAACGTAAAAATCAGAGAAACTTGTTTTTAGGTCTTTTCTACTATAATTCTCAAAGTGGGTGAGTGGGCACGTGCCACCATTAATTCTGTAATAGCATCATAAGGTCATGATTTGATGACTGATTTACCCAATACAAAGTGCAGATGACATTTCCAAGACAGCAGACTTGGCTAGGGAATAAAGGTGTTGTGGTAGATCCAATTTTCCGGTTACTGAAAAGTGACTGGGTGGAGTATTATGCAGTGATGAGGAAAAATAAATTAGAAGTACAAGGAGAAGCACAGACAGGTTACAAAAATGGAGTGATTTATAAGGAAATTAGAAAACAGAACACAATTTGCAATGCAATTTGTTCACATAAATTAAAAGCCCTCTTACAAAGCTGCATCATGTATTTTACATACATCAGCATATGCTGTAGGGGAATGATGTGGGAATGATTTTTTAAAAATCAGCCAAAAAGAGCCTCACACACAATGATAACAACTGGCCAAAAACTGAAAAATATACTAACGTGATTCATGACAAAGTTCCAAATTTTATTTTGGTTAAAAATACATTAGTGAAGTGAAAGTTTCCACATAAACTTAAAGTGAATTCCAAATATAAGAATACCTCAATAACATCCAATGTGGCTTCTTGTGGAATATAATTTTCTCTACATTCCATTTCATAAATGCAAATGAATCATTTCCTACGATCCAAGCATTGGGGATGCAGGATGACGTAGAATCTCTGACATTAAGAAACTGTGCACAAGTTAAGCCACTGAGATTTAGGGGTATCTGTCATTGCAGCACACCCCAGCCTGTTCGGACTTTACCTCGTGATCTTGGGCAAACCATTTACTTTACCTGAGGCTGACTTCGCACATCTGGAAAATAAGACAGATACTAGGATTAACTGGTAAGGTTGTTAATGAGATGATAGACATAAATGTTGAACCTAGGGCTTGGCTAGTACTGGCCGAGCACCTGATGAATGCTAAGCATTACCCACGTATGTTGCTTGCACTGTAATTCTCATGACATTATACCAGTCGTTATCCCTATTTGAGAGATAAGAAATCAACAGATCACAGAGTTCAAAATACAGCTAAAAAGTGGTAAAACTGGAAGTCATATTCAAATTCTCTGTTCACAAAATCTTCCTCTGGAACTATGCTGTGACAGTACTGGACCTGGCACCAGGGCAAAGTGGAGGGGAGGGATGAGGCATCCAGCATCTCAAGGCCATTGTCATCCATGCCGTGGACTGTGTATCCCTGGAGGACACAGGAGGGCACCGGCCACAGTGGCAGCACTCTGGGTGGTACTGAGTTCACATTCTTCTTAAGTGAAGAAAAAGATAATATCCTTAGAACAGAAGTACAGGTTGCTGACTGAACTTTCCAGTTGCTGTTTGTTAAGTAAGACCAATTCTGTTGTGGTTATCCCTTTATATATGTAGACCAGGACATTGTACTGACAACGATAGATACTGACGCTTAATTGGTAACACATGATGAGTAAACAAAATACCAACATGCCCAGAACTGGAGACAGGACTTTCCCACTTAAATAGAAGGGTTTGCATCTCATAAGCAATACGGCTTCTGAATCATTCAAGCATTCATTATCAGCAGCAGCAGCAGCAGTAGCAGCATCACAATCCCAGAATCATTGTTAGTGTCACTACCACCACCGTCCATTGAGCCTATTCCAGGGGCCAAACTCCTTGCTAAGTGTTTCATATGCATCATCTCATTAACAATTGTGAGTTAGTGCTATTATGTGTCCAAGTTTACAGATAGCTAAGTAATCCTTAGGGGCAAAAAGGACAGGGCAACCAACTCCAGACAGATAGTGGGAGTTGTGTCCCTCTGTCCTTTGTTTCTAAATAAAGACCTGTTGTTCTACCCTTTGCCTCCTTCCTCAGAGATTTCGTTCTTTGGATTCATGGGAAATGAAAAAGGAAGGAAGGAAGGAAGGAAGGAAAGGAGGGAGGGGAGGAGGGAGGGAGGGAGGGAGAGAGGGAGGGAGGGAGGAAGAAATGGAGGGAGGGAACGGAAAAAAGGAAAGAAAGAAAAATGTCTTGCTCGAGATCACAGAGATAAGTAATCCATATAACAATGCATTAGTCACAATAGAAAAGAAAATGCGTTCATAACGAATATCTCCCTAATCTCGGTAGCTTAATTTATGAAAAGTTTGCTACCAATGTTAGACTTGCAAAGCCAACTGTCCTCCACACTGTGACTCAGAAGTGCAATTGTTCTACCAGGTCAATTCAGGTCCAGTGCCTTTTCAGAAACGGGGAAATAGGCTGATGGGCTTTTCCTCCCTGTCTCAGCCTGCAGGTGACTCACACTCCTCAGACTTCTGTAGCTTAAACAGACCTTAGAAGCAGAATGGCTCTGTCCATGAGCGTGAGCATCAGAAATTTATATTACAAAAAGGTACTTCAAAGGCCCGTTAGTCCCTGGAGAGACTTGTATCTACCATGAATGTTAAATTTGGCTTCTGCAGCACTTCTGTGGGTGTTGGAGAGAATTACCACACAATTTGCATTGACCTCGTGTTAAGACCTTATAAGACACTTCCATGTGTTGCTATTTGATCTTCGTAATTACACCACAAGATAGGCATTATAGTCTCCATTTTATAGATGGGAAAATTGAGGACCTCGCAGAAAGGTGAGGTAAAGTTCCCACATCTAAGCTACATATTCAGAGAGAGGGTTTTCTGCTTCCAAAACCAAACTCTTGGATCCCAAAATAATTGCATCAGCCCCTCTGTTAACTTATGCATGCTTTCAGATGTCATAGAATTATTGCTCACGAAAGTCCTATGAGAATGGTGAGAACACCTCCATTTCACAGGTGAAGAGCTAAAGTTCAGCAAGGTCAAGTGTATCACCCACATAGCCCCAAGACCAAGGGCAACTATGGGCAGAGATGAAACAGGCCCAAGGCAAGGTGTTTCTGTGCAGGAGAACGAAAGGTAGTAGGTGCTCCAACCTTGTATGGGCAGCCCAGTCCCCAGAGGGAGAAGGCAAGAAAAATTCCAACCCTCTCAGAATTCATGCTCTTAAATGCTTATAAAAGCTTTAAGATCCAGACAAAATCCAGACCTAAGTGCAAAGGTTATTGGAGTTGGGATTTTATTGCTAGATGTAAATCTATCTTCTCTAAGACCTGCTCCAGTTCCCTTGTGCCTCACTTGAAATATTTCATATGTGCTGAATGGATTTGTTGGCTCCCTGTTGCCTTCATAAATTATGAAGTCCAACCAGGGTAGCTCTACCTGCCCTACTCTGGTTTTGAATAGAGGGCCACTTGCTTTATTCTTAGAGATTGTCCTTATTTATTCTTTCCCAGGATTAACAAACAATGACCCACCGTTTGTGGGGAGGGCTCTGCTTGGCTCCCAGTAGGTCCTCTAATCTTTGGTTTAGCCCATCGCCTTCTTCATTGGGTGGCTTTTGCAAATGGAGTCACAAAGATACTAGACCTCCCCTCTCCCAGAAAATGGACCAATAAGATAGTCCCTCTCAGGAATATGACATCTATTGAAAAGGACACAGCTATTGGTCTTCTAAGTGGCAGCCCACTGCTGAACAAGTATTGAGGTCTCTTGCTGCAATATCTGGATCTGGCTTTCAAGGCGAGGTGTCTAATTTGCTCTTTCACCACCCCCCCCCCCGCCCCCATTCTTTAATAGAGCCTTTCATTTCACTGAAGCAATCCAGCACCTACTCATTCTGTGGCCCAACGAATCTTGACAAATATGTATGTTAAATTGCTCACTTTTAAGGTGAGGACACATCATCTGCAGCTCCCTGCTACCATGATGTTCTTTACTGTATTTTGTCCTTAAAAACCTAACGGTGACACCCACTTTTTTGTGGAGCTCCCCCAAAATGGTGAAGCTGGGTGGTGGGACAGGCAAAAAGCTAAGAGTGTATGACGGGACAAAAGCTAGAGTCTAGGAAGACATTGCTTCTCACCTGCAATGTAACATACCATCCTCTGTGAGAGCCCAGAACTGCTGCTGGTTAGTGGTCTAGCTGGGCCCCAGCGCCCTTGTCAGTCCACCCCAACCGACTTCCCTGACTCCATCCAGCCTATGCCTTTCATCCTCCTACCAGGATCGCTGAGTATCTCTCTCCGTGGCTTTGCCATCGGTGACGCCTTCTGCTACCTGAAATGCCCGTCTCTTCTGATTAGAAACCCAACCAGGCAGTCTCAGCCAACTCACTGACGGGTCCTTTGCACACTTCTCTAAGGTATAATTAGCCGAGGTTTGTTTTATTGATTTTACTTATTATTACTGTCATTTTAGTTCATTCTAAACAGGAGATGTGATCTCAGAGGAGAAAATCTGGAAAGAGTTGGTTCTTATGGTTGAAGGGGAGCGTGCCATGAATGCAATCCTGTGCTCGTGATTCGCCCTATGCAAAAAAAAAAAAAAAAAAAAGGAAGAGTGTGAGTGTGTCGGGCGGGATGAGAAGGAATTGGATGAGGAAAACGTGCAGTGAGAAAGGTACCAAAGAAGTCCCATCTTGGCAGAGTCTTCTTCTTGCTAAGGGCCAGCTCCTGTGTGTGCAAAACTTCTCTTTGAACGTGGTCTTCTGTCAAGAATGCCTTTCAAAATGTACCTTGACCATTCAAATTAAGAAATACCAATCTCCACCATCTTGTTGAGTACTACGCAGGTGTCCAAAAAGGGATCTTTATGGGTGTGTTGGAAAGATATGCAACTAGACGGTGAAAGGGATAATGTGAGCATGGTGCTAATTTCATATAGAATGCCTAAGCTTTCTTAGTGATTCCAAAGTTCCCGGCATAGTTCTGGACGCTTGATATGGTGCCTTAACAAATCATCCTTAGAAACTTTGTATAATAGCATTATTGTCTCCATTTTACTAATGAGAAAATTGAAAACTACGGGCTGAACTTTGCATTGAAGGGATAGCTAATAAGTGGTTAGGCCATCTGAGTATATATTTTGCTATACTATGATGGCTGCCTGTATCCAGGATCCCAGAATCCCAGCCATGCTATACTACCACTAATGAAAAAGAAAGAGAGAGTGAGTGAGAGAGAGAGAGGACTTGTATATAGCTTATATTATATTTATCTGGCTTGTATTAACATGGAAAATTTCTGGAAAGCAGCCAAGAAACTGTTAGGAGTCCATACCTCTGGGGAGAGGGGATGAAATAATCAGATGACTTATTTGTCTCTTTGCACCCCCTCTCCTCTGTCTCCGGAATTCATTCAGCTGTAAGTAATAGCAAACCGAATTAACAGAGACTTAAACAAAACCAGTTCATTTGTATTACATAGCTAGGAGTTCAGAAGCAGTGGTTTATTGGCTCCCCAGTATCAGGGTTACTTCTGTGCAAGGTTAACTTGGCCCTGCAGTCATAGTATTGCCTCTTCTTTGCTGTTTTCTTTCTCCATGGAATTTATTTTTATCTACCGTCTGTACATGTTGCCTGCTTACTGTCTTTCTCTGCTCTCCACTGCCAGCTCTGTGCAGATGTGGACTGTTTTCTTTATAGCCACATCCCAGCACTTTAAGGCCCCACCTGGCATGGGATGAGGGCACGGTAGGCAATGGGCTGGTTAGTAGATGAAGGTGGCAGCTTCAGTTCTCAAGTCACGTGCAGAACGGAAGTGGGAGGTGGCACCCCTGTCTCAGTCCTCTCTTATCCCGAAAGCAAATGCTTTCCCAGAATCCCCTTTGCAGATTTCCTTTAAGTCTTATTGGCTAGAATAGAGTCATAGAGAGTGCCAATTTTACCCAGTAAAAATAAAAGCTACAAAGCCAGGAGCAGGTACCCACACCCACACATGGCCACTTTGACAACATCAAGCTATTCTGAGCAAGGAAGGAGCAGGAAGCTGGGTCAGTCAGTCGACCTCCTCTCCACAAGCAGGATGGCTTTTTACCGTGTGCATATTCTAATTTTGTATTTCTTAAATAGAGATGCCTGGCCCCACGGAAGGTTTTCTTAGAATCTCAGAGGATGAGGTACTTTTAAAAGATGGCAGTGTACCATTCATATTAAAAAAGAACTTTCTGGAAAATCTGCTCTTACAGGTAGCAGGAGGATTACAGAATCCTGGAAAAAACTGTAACTTGATGTTCAGAAATGTAGGGGCCTTTGTAGACCATTGAGCTCCTTGTTCTATTTTGCAGATGTGTGAACTGAGACTTCTGAGGGCAGGAGGCTTGTCTGCAGCCTTACAGGAGATCCGCGCGAAGCCAGGGCCGGGTCCCAGGGTTCTGTCTCTCGAAACAGCACTTGACTCCCGCCACCTTCTTCCCAACTGTTACAGATCACAGGCCAGGGCAGGACCCTCCCATTGCTCAGGTTACCTTTCACAGGGAAACAACCTCACATCAATTTTCCCTTTCTCCTTTAACTGCATCATCTAGAGTAAGCAATTAGTCCCAGAGCAAAGCCACGCCCTTGATCCCCATGTCCCTGCGGTGTTGACAATACAACCGGAGTTTTGGCGGTTCACGTGCACTTTTGGGCTTCCCTTTGTAGTGTACAAATTTATATTTCATAATTATCATTGCACATCTCCCCCCTGCTCTATCCCTGCTCTCAAGACTAAGAGTGACACAGGAGATAGTTTATGGGCTCCGGCTCACTGACAGTCTAATCCCACCCCTGTATTTCATGCTGTCTTTGTCAAGTCCACTGTTTCCTGGACTTTAGATAGATGTTACTCCCAACTCCTGCATTTCTGTGGGCTGGAACTTGGACCCTCCCTCAGCAGGATGCCAGGCTTGGGGCTTCTAGTGCAGGTAGGGAGATGGTATGGGTAAATTTGTAGTGCCCATTAAATGCTTTACACTTAGACCCGAGCCTTTGGGCTGCCTTGATCACTGCAAACTCCATCTGTTTGGAAGTCATCCTTGGAGCAAACTTCAACAACTAGAAAGCAGAGACATAAGCTATAAAACTGCCAGGGGGGATTCAATTGCACAGCCCAGTTGAAAAAGCAAGGTGCCCCCTGCCAAGAGCTGAGAAGAGCCGCCAGTCACCTAAAGCCATCTGTAACTCCAAGGTCAGACCTTTCTTAAGGCCTTTATGCTTTTTTCGCAAAAGGTACTAAAGCCTGTAAGTGGGCCAGACAGGAATTCAAACACCTAAAGGTTCCTGGTTGCCTCTGATGCTAATCAGTTACGTGACCTGAGTCAGTGGCTTAACCCCTCTGAACTTCATCACTCATCTGTGAAAAGAGGCTGAGGAACCTGCCCTATCTGACCTCTGGAGCGATGGGGAGAATGCAAGGAGTGAGTTATGAAAGTATTGGGTGTGCAGCAAACAACTGCACAGATTCGAAGTAGCCAAGGGACGGGTGTCCTGAAATTCCAGCCTGCTGTCCTCCCTCTTCCACCATCATCAACCAATTCTTAGGAAGTACACTTGTCACTGGACATTCTGTATGACACTTGCCATCAGTGGAAGACGAGTGTACAAATATCAGCTGGGCAGCCAAAGGCGGGGTTGTTAAAGAGACCCAAATCTCTATTCACCTGCTCCGACTTTTCTATACAAATATTGGTCTTGCACAGGCACAAAAGATTAGGGGAAGCCAATCACATAATGCAAAGAAAAAAAAAAGCTTGGGTGTCTTTTGCTTGAAACTACATCATCTCAACAATTAAGTATTTTATTTGAAATATGTTGTTTTCCCAAGACCTCAAAGCCAACAGCTGGAGCTGAAACTCCAGATTATCACACCAGCTTTGTTACACTGGGTGGGTGAAGGTCTCTTAAATGAAAAATCTCTAAAAGCTGAAGCAAATTCTATCTACTTCTTAGGCAGGTAATATGTGAGGGCTGTGAGAGTAGAGACTTGAATTATCTTACTGACCACTATCCTTCTGAATCCTAACTCTGTGACAATAATGCACAGTGATAGAACGTGGACAAGACAATGTGAAGTGTATAAAATCTCATTCTTAGGGACTTCCGGGTATTCCATACACATTCGGCCTCTTTCTCAAATCAGTACGATGCTGCTGATGCATTCCAAGATGATTTGAGAGGATTCAACTAATTAGTAAAGCTTGCACGAGGGCGAAAATCTGCTTTGTTCAGAATTGAAACCCCACCTCCAAGAACCAAGGTTGGCTTTCAGTAGAAGCTCAGGGTCTATTGAATGGGTGACACGTGACTCTCTTTCTGGTTATCTGAGCACTGCTTGGTAGGGAAGGGCTAGGAACTTCCTATTCCCTAGTACCCCCCGTACTGTCTTCTTGTGTAGTGCACACATAGTATTGAAACATTTGCAGTGCCCTAGGACCTGCCTGGTGACATGGCACATGACCACCAGAGCCTAATGGGGACTGTCCAAGAGTGTGGTCTCCATAGCATAGAAACACCTTCCACTTCTCCCTGCAACTTTCTGCAGTTGGCATGTCATCAGAAAGTTGCAACAGAAAATACTTACTGTGAAATCCCACAGCCTCTGTCACAGTGAAAAATGTCACGGAAGGGGATTTTTCTTACAAAACAGCAAAATGCAAAAGTAATCAGTGCTGGCAAACTCAAAGGTAGACGAAGAAAACAACAGGGGCATATCCAGTCGCTCTGCTTTTATGAATAGACTTTCCCACTGGCCCGCTCATTTGTAACATCCTCAGGAGATCCTTTTTTATAGCAGGTTGTGAATCATCTTCATGATATCTTTAAATGGATGATCAATACTATATTTTCCCATAAAATGTTTGGTTTGAAATCCGATTTTAAGTGCATTAGAGTTTTTGTGCACCGAATGGGTGAATGCCATAATAAATTGTCATCAAATATGAAAGAAATACAGCATAGATTAATTGCCATATTTATTTATGAGTCTATAAAATACCTTGTGAAAGTCCTGGCACATTTTTGGGATACCAATTTGAACCTTCGGGAAAGTTAAAAGCATTAAAAGAGACTGTGAGGAGATTTATTATCAGAATGTTTTTAATTGCAGACCCAAGCAGACATCCAGGTATTAGAATAGCTGTGCCCTTAATGGGCATGTCCCGTGTGTTCTCCCACTCTCTCTGTGTCTGTCTTTCTTTAAAAATGATATACTTCCTTTATTTTTATTGATTTGCAAAGATTTGTCATAAATTACCTTGGCCAACACATGACGTCACAAATGTCCCAGCTCCTCTGAAGCATTGGGCGCCAGGTGACATGAAAAGGAAGGCTCCTGGCCACTTCTCATGCTCAGTCAGCTTCAGAGAGAGCCTAGTGCGTGAGAATACCAGAGAAATGCCGCTAATCAAGTGGCAATGTAGGTGGCTTGAAACTGCACGTATTTTAATTGAGGCCTTCGTATCTATACCAATGAAGTCTTCTTGGGTCAAGAATGACAAAAATCTCATCTTTATAAGCTACATGGTAGCAATGCTACAGTTTGAGGGCTGCGTGCAAAACACCTGTCCCTACTATAGTGGGTGCCAGCAATACTGTGGTTCCCGTTTTTACTTGTCTCAGTCAAAACCATAATTCTCTTACCTAATTACGCAAGTTAGGACCATTCCCAAGATCTGCCACATAAGAAAGGAAAAAAGAAAAAAAGAAAAAAAGGACAAGCCACATCATCCCCCTGAGTTCCTACGTGTTGTCCCTTCCAGGTCTTTGTTGCTTGCATGAATTTCTTCCTCCAATGACTTCATCTTCAAAATCTGTTCCCCGATTTTCAAACTCATACATCTGTTGTTTACTTTAAAGCTTAATTCCTTGAAAACACATCAAATGCCTTGAGTTTATCATTAGAAAGATGTCATCATTCACAGGATAAAAATAATCAAGATTCGCTTTACATAAAACTGCTCTGAAAGTGGGACATGTACCTAGCAACTGCCCTGACTCACAGCTGCAAAATAAATTTAAAAAGCTCATGTCTTCCTGAAAATAGTGACTAAATTCTATTATTGTTCTTTAAACTAGTGTAGATATGCAGATACTATCTCAGCTGCTCTGCTATTTTTAAAAGATTTTTTCTTTTTCATTTTTTCCCTGTTTTAGATCTTGTTTTTGTTTTTGCATGCTTAGCAGACACAGCTCAATCTGCTTGCTGCGTGTCATTTTAATGAGTGATCTATACCAAATTTCAAAAATTCTCAAAATATTGCAAGCTCTTTCATAACCGAGATTGAGATAAAAGCACACAGAGGCGACAATCCCCTCGTCTGTTCACCCTAGCATCACTTCATGTTTTCTCTGTTAAATCTCACTATGTCATCACAAGGTACTAAATATGAATTCACAAAGCTTAGCCGGAGTTAGCCACATCTCCTGGCTGTGTCTGATACACGTGTTCAGAACACAATCATGTGCAAAGACCCAAAACCAGAAGGTCTGGGTTCTGGCCCCTTCTCTGTCACCCTTGTGACTATCTGGTGATCTTGGACTTATTTCTGCTTTCTCCAAAATCTTATCACGAGCCCTGACCCAAAGAAAACAAAGGTGTTTGGGAAAACTCCCAGGTACCCAACACGATGCAAAGACATTTTGCTATTATGAACAAGACATCAATTTTCCCTCTTAGCTCAGGTCTAATGCCAACAAGCCACAACTCTGTATCCAGTATCATTTTACACTTTATCTCAAAAGAAGTTAATTCTTTCCGTGAGTCACCTTCCTGACAAGCGACATCATCACCCCCATCTGGGAATTATTGCCTTTTTATTTTTCCTTCCCGATGCCAGAGTTGCTGTCGACGATCTGTACCCCGGCAAGGCAGGGACTCACAACATTTCGCAATCAGATGCCGTGCACACCACTTCCGTCAAAACAATTAGTGTTCATGGTGGCTTTACTCGAGGAAACCTGCGGTGACTGATCAGTGTAAATTATGGATGCATCTGTCCAGATGCACTTGTTCATTCATGCATAGATTTGAAGGAATTTCATTCTTCTCAGTTCAGAAACAGTCACTAAAAACTCTATACTTTAAAAAATGTAATTTAGCACATTTTCAACTATGAGATTATGCTGCGTCACTCCATCCATGTTTTGGGATATTTGAAGTTATCTGGAAATGTCCCCTGTAAAGTTTGCTGTCTTTGTAAATCATCAGGAAATCATAGACAATTTTAACCCAGAATTATTCTGTCTGAGTCGTTTGAGGTAGCTGTTGTCAAAACCCACATCCTTGAATTTTTCTGCTCAGAAACTACAGTGCATTTAACACAAAGCAACACGAGCTTCACATAAGCAATGCGGATGCGTACTCTCTGTGGTCCACCCAGGCCTTTGTTTGCTCTTTCCAGTATCGGTTTTAATGAGCAGCTAGAGGAACTATCAGGCACACTGCACAATACAACCTAAGAATCTACCTTCTCTGTTCAAATGCATTCAGTGGGTAGCTTTCTCAGATCTAACTGGGAGCGTCTAGATTTGATAAGTTTGTTTACGTGCCTCAAAAAAATTCCATGTGCACACATAAACGATTGGGGAATTCACCCCCCCCCCCCCCCCCCCCCCCCGGCACTAAATTAATCGGTGCTGAATGAAACAACAAAAAGCTGTAGCAGAGAAGCCCAAAACACCGAGCCTCAGAAGTGAGGGCCTAGAAAGAGACAGGAACGAAAGAAAAATCCACAGTGGCATTGCTGAATCAGACTTTCCAGGAAAGGGACTGGTTTACACCTGAGGTTTCTGCCAGGCTGAGGCTAATGTTGGCTTAACCTGCCAGCTTTGTTTTGTGAAGAGACTCTTAAAATAATGAGAAAGGGTCGGCCCATCTCCTAATCGCCATTTTTAGGGAATCCCACTAAACACTCCAGGTGGCGACAATCAATTACCATTCACACAAGGAGATTCTCCCTGGAAAGGAAACATTAAATCAAGGTCTGCCCAGGCTGGAAACACAAGGGGACAGGCTGGCTTCTCCCCAAGGAGACATTCTGAGAGAAGACACCACGATCACAAAGAAACTTTGGAAACAACAGAGAAGGCGCCCTTCCCTAAAGTTTGTTTTTGTTTTTCATTTCCATGCAGGAAAACAAATGCTGAGATATCCTGGTCGTCTTACCCTCCAATTTATTTTGTCACTCTTTTTTTAATCTTCTTTTCTTTCTTAAAAATTGCATTTCTTTTTTCTAATTCTCGAGAATAGAAGAGGTGGGCCTGAAGTCTCTGACACAGCATTGATCCAGAGAGGTCTTATAAATCAGCTGAAAATCAATAAATCCTATATGGCAGCTTCTGCCCGTAGCTCTGTCACCAAGGGACAGGGCTAATGCTTTTTCTCCACCATCATCCCCATTTTTCTGTCATAAAGAAAAAAAAATTCTGCTTAGGAACAAATGGGCAAAGTTGCTGAGTAGGTATTTCAAACTATCTAATTTTATTACCTTACAATTGACATACCTTCCTTCTGGGTATGTTTGCAATTAATTAATTAGTAGTAATCTTCCCCAAGGGACTGATTTAATGAATAGTCCCCAGTTCTTACTTAAAAAAAAAATAGCTTAGCTGTATCTAAGCTGCAAATGAGTAGATGGTTTCAAAGTGCATTTTGAAAAATAAAGGGATCTATTTATTACAGGGAATTTTTATCACTAAGTCAATCTGGCCATGTCTCTAATTCTTTTTCTAACTAGGAGTTTCCCGGGTGGGAAGCAAGGTTTCTCCAGGGTAACAGAGCTTCGTAGCAGCAGCAGCTGGGTTTGTTAGTACTGAGAATGGAGCCTGTCCTTGTGTCAGTGATCTCTCAGGCAGAGGCGGCTGTGGCCTGCCTCCTACTGTGAAATCTGTGAAGAGAAGAAGAGGAAGAAGAAGAAGAAGAGGAGGAGGAGGAGGAGGAGGAGGAGGAGGAGGAGAAGGTGGAAGAGGAAAAAGAAGAAGGCTGGGGAGAGGCAGAGCAGAGATGTTATTCTAAAAAGGTCATTGGCCCCAGGGCCTGCCAACCTCTCTGCAAAGTGCCAGGTAGCATTAGGGGACTCCTCTGGCTTCTGTCACAGGCTTTTCTGCCTGGCAAAAATCCAGCACTGGTCCTGCACCCTGAGCCACACAGTCTTGAGCTTTAATTCAAAAATTTAATTTCTAACTGGGCCCTCGGATCAACCCCCATGACTCCACCCCGAGAATTGTATCACTGCCCTGAGAGGGCATTTTACAGTGTCAAGTGTGCACAGTGGCCCGGTGAGTGAAAGGAAAAGCCTTCTGAGCTTTCTGGCCGGCAAACTCCACCAGATCCCTGGCAGCACCTGCCTAAGATCTTCCCTGCCAGGCTGGCCGCCCCTTCTCTCCCTTCAGTGTCGCCGTTCAGAGGCCCTCAGAAGGGAGTTCAGGAGATGGAGATCGGAACTTGGGGCGCACAAAGTCCATGATGCAGGCAAACTGGTCACCTTTGACACCCTCTAACCACCAGCCCCGGAGGACACAGCCCGTCCCGGGCACCAGCAAGCGTCTCTCCCCGGGCCCATCAGTGATCTTTGGAGGACCTCGGGCTGGGGCTGGGTGGGGGCCACTGGGGCCAGCCAGGCCACCTGGCTGAGCGCAGCTGATGGCCTCCCTCAGGGAGCTTTCCGCGGCTCTGCAGCGCCACCCCCAGCGGAGCGCGCGCCTGCAGCCCGGCCCGACGCCTTCGCTGGCTCTCGGCTCCCCTGCAGACGCGGGGGCGCGCGCCGCGAGGCAGCCCAGCCTGGCCTTCCGAGATGCCTAGGGATGGTAGCCCGCCACGTGCAGGTGCCACAGGTCACGCTCGGCACATTGCCAGGCTCCATCTGAGGGTTCCAGAACCTTGGCCTGGAGGGGGCGCTGTTCCATCTATTCGAGGGCCTCTTGCAAAAACCCGGATTCGGAGTGCCAGAACTAGCCAGAATCTTGGGGAGACTGAGGCGGGGGCCAGATCCCGGAGGAAACAGATGGGCCGTCCGGTGGGACCCACCGGACCAGCACGGAGCTGTTCCCACCAGGGCCGCGCCGGGCCAGGGTGCGAACAAACTTCTCCTGCCGCGGGCCGCGGAGGCGCCGAGCTGGACCGAGGCTGGTCCCCGAGCCCGACCCCCGCCCGCGGCGCAGCCCTCGCCCGGCCCCGCCCGCCCGCGCTCGCCAGACCCCGCAGCTCGCTCCGCTCCCTCCTCCTTCTCCCCCTTGCGTTCTCCCCACTTTTCTTCCGTCTCTCCTTTTGTATTCCGCCCTCCCGCGCCGCCCGGCCGCCGCTGCCTCCGCGGGGCGCTCGGGAGGGGTGAGCGAGGTGCGCCCCGGGCCGGTGAGGGAGGCGCTTCTCCGACTTCTCCCGGGTAATTCGCACAGATTCTGTGCGAGTGCGCAGTGTGCTCGAGGAACAGGGAGCGGGTTCCCGCGCCGAGCAGGGGTCAGGGTCTTGGACGGTCCCTGCCGGCTGCACGCACCTCCGGGAGCGGCGGGTCGAGAGTGCGCGAGCGCGCGCGCGGGCTGGCTGCGCTTGGCACGCTCGGTGGCCCGGGGCCCCGGGGCCCGGGGTCCCGCCTGGCATCCCGAGATTACCGTGACGTCACATTGAGCCTCTGGCCCCCGTGGACTGGGACACCTCTGGAGGCTCCCAGCCCCGCGCCACGCAGCGCCTCCCGGGACCCGCACCTTCTTCTTCCCCTGCCCATCCATGGGCCCCTCTGTCTTCTGGACCCCGCGGGCCGAAGGGGCGCCAACCGGCGCGCAGGGCTTGGCAGCCCGGCTGCCCTCAGCTCTGCGTCCAGTCGCGCCAAGCGGGCGGAGAAGCCGGCGCCAGGCACGAGTAGCGGTGTAAGGAGTAAGACGTCCGCCGGGCCTTCGGGCTGAAAGGGGGAGCTCTCCGGGGAGGAGGGAGAGAGGCCAGGGCAGCCACCATGTCCTTCCCACACTTCGGACACCCCTATGGCGGCGCTTCCCAGGTAAGAAGCACCGTTACGGGCTAGCAGGACGAATCGGGCGGAGGGGAGTCCAGGGCGCGCGCCTACGCTACCTCCGCACGCACCTACTACCCCTGGGCGTCTTCCTCACTATGCCGGGGAACACGGACCGAGCTAGCACCGAGTACGTTGCGGAGGCCCGGCCTGACACTCCCGGTGCCTGACTGCCCGCGTCCCGTTCCCAACTGTATGCCGGAAAAACCTTGTGACCTGAAACGGGGGCGCTCTGACCACGAGCGTAGCGAGGGGGTGGGATCTCAAGGATCTTGAGTCCCGCTGCGAGGTCGCTGGGAGACCCACCGGAAAAGGACTGCCCCGTCCAGAGTGCTGACACTGTCACTGTGTTGCTGTTCATTTGGTGACTTCTGTTCTTCTCTTTTCTCCGGCTGGCCCAAGATCCCTGTGTCCGGTTCCTTACATTTTTGCAACCAGGCTGGTTGCTCTGTGGTGAGGAGCCTTTCCCCCAGGGAATTCTAGGGCCATCCACCGCTGTTCTGCAGTTTCTCCTCCCCTTTGTACTGGGTATATTTTCCTAGGGCCTCTTATCAGCTCGACCTTTGACCTGCTGTGTGATCTTAGACAAGCTGGCTCGCTCTTTCTGGTCCCGGAATCCCTGTCTGTAAAATGGAAAGTTGATGACGGTTTCCTAGGTTAATTTCTAGTTCTGCCCTTGCAGGAGCCTTTGGGGGAAGGAGTGGGCGGTGATGGGAGCCAGAGATTTGGTCTTTAGTTCCAGTTTCTGGATGTTCTCACTTCCTGAGTGTCGTAGGACTCTGGAACCCGAACTACAGCATAGGCACATCTACGTGAGCAGCTGGAATAAGCTGCCTTCAGAAAATGCCCACCTCGACAGCTGGCAGAAGCTCCGCACACAGGAGCAGCACAGAACGGAGTGCATGGGGGAGCTGCCTGCTCCCTGAGGCTCCAGCCAGGGCCAAGGGCAGGCCTCTGACCTCCAGCGACCTCTTTCCCATCTTCCTCCTCCAGTTTCTGGTGTCTGCAAGTTCCAGCACCACTTGCTGCGAGTCAGCGCCTTGCTCAGTCTCGGACGCGGCCTCGGGCTCCACCCCAGCACCTGCTCTCTGCTGCTCACCCTATGACAGTCGGCTGCTGGGCAGCGCTCGGCCTGAGCTGGGTGCTGCCTTGGGCATCTACGGAGCCCCTTATGCAGCTGCTGCAGCTGCCCAGAGCTACCCTGGCTATCTGCCCTATGGCCCAGAGCCACCCACACTGTATGGGGCGCTGGTGAGTACGTGAGGGAGGACGGGCCTGGGTGGCAATGCTGCAGGTGAAATTTGGTGTGACCTGTCAGGGCAAGTCTAAGAGAGAGAACACAACACTAAGGAAAGAAAATGATTTGTCTAGGCTTGGGGGTAAGGAAAACTAATTCAACAGCACTTTACAGTTTGCAGAATTCCCTACTGCTTAGAAAACATGTATCCTTCTATTAATTCCGTGTGGTAGGTAGGTCATCACTATTCCCAAGTTCCAGATGAGGGAACTGAGGCACAAAGGGGTTTGACTATCTGAACCCAAAGTCACAGACATGCAAAGGGCCAGGAATAGCTCAGGAAGGAGAGTAGAGAGGCGGCCCAGCTGCCCTGCCTGGTGGGGGGAGGAGTCAAGACAAGTAGCAAAGGTAATAACAGTAGCTAATATTTAACTCCTGCTCTGTCTGCCCCAGGCATTCTGCCAAGCCCTCTACCCACATGGTTCTCTTCACTGACCTCTAGGTAGTATTAGCATCGCAATTTTACCGATGAAGAAAGCGAGGCACAGAGTAGTGAAACAGCTGTGTCCACAGTCACACAGCTAGTGAATGTGGCAGTCCCAGGATGTGAATCAGGCATGGCACCTGCATTCTGCTCCAGCGTAGCTCTGAATTCCCTCTTCCTCTGCCACCAGAATCCACAATACGAATTTAAGGACACTACGGGGAGTTTTACATCCAGCCTGGCACAACCAGGAGCCTATTATTCCTATGAGACAACTCTGGGACAGTACCCGTATGACAGGTGAGTAAGGCATGGGTACCTTGGTGGGTAGCTTCCCACCTGCTTCCTGCTCCCCTGCCAAGGTGGCGTGGGTGAGGAGGAGGTAAGGAAGCAGAACCAGATTTCCAGGCCACAGAACGTCCCCTGCCACAGTCCCTTGTTCCCGCCTAGGACCTGAGCTGGGTTTTTCCCACAGGTATGGTGGAGTGGAGTTGAGCAGTGCTGGACGCCGGAAGAACGCCACCCGGGAGACAACCAGCACGCTCAAGGCCTGGCTCAACGAGCACCGCAAGAACCCCTACCCCACCAAGGGCGAGAAGATCATGCTGGCCATCATCACCAAGATGACCCTCACCCAGGTGTCCACCTGGTTCGCCAACGCGCGCCGGCGCCTCAAGAAGGAGAACAAGATGACCTGGGCGCCCAAGAGCAAAGGCGGGGAGGAGAGGAAGGTGGACAGCACAGCAAACCAGCCATTGAGCTGTCTAAATGGTGACACCAAAGGTACTCACGGTGATGACCTCCCCACCAGAAAGGTTTCACAGCCCTTACATTGGAAGCCGCTCTGCAGGGTCGATTTCCTGCCAAGTGCTTCCTGCCTCTGCTTCTTCTGCACACCCCAGGGCCTTTGCCCATGGGCTCTCCTCTGCCTGCAGAACTGGCTTCTCCTCAGCTTTAAAGGGTCACCTCCTGAAGTGCCCCTCTCCTCTCAAGCCAGAGTAACTTCCCAGTTATTTTCTGCTTTATTCCCCTGCACATTTAATCAGCATGAACAAATGTGCATACTCTAAGTCTTCCCTTTCCCTCTAGAATGTCAGCCCCACCAGATATCTTACTGCTGAATTCCCTAAATAAGATGAAGCCTGGCACACAGCACTCAGTTAAACACCCGCAGAGAGAAACAATACAACAGCAGCCACCTGTGGGTGTGGGCATTGGGTGAATCTATCCCTCCCCTTTTTTTCAGTTGAGGAACTGAGATTGTAGCAGCAGCACCAAGTGGCCTTTCCTTAGCTGAGTTGCTGGAGAGAAGCCTTGGACCGGGAGGGAGCGGGTGAGGGCCAGCGCGGGAGGGGTGGCGTGGCAGGTCCGGTGAATTACACGGAGAAAGCCCTGAGTGCAGGGCCCATCTTGCTAAAAGCTTCCCAGGGACGGGCACTCTGGAGGATTTCCCTGGGGTCCTGGGGTTTTTCTCACTCGCTCTTGATTTCCTGCAGACGTTACCGCTAACAGGGAAGCACAGGGGCTCAGGCTGAGTGACCTGGAAGACCTGGAGGACGACGAGGAAGAAGAGGAAGCCGAGGACCAGCAGGCCGTGGCCCCCGCTGCAGAGCGGCTGGCCGAATTCCACAAGGGTATGCAGTCGGCGCTGCCCGCTCCTTGCGCCCCAGCTCGAGAGGGCCGGTTGCAGAGCCGGGAGTGCGGCCTGGCGGCGCCTGGCTTCTCCTTCCACGAGGCCACGGGGTCTGGAGAGGCCGACTTTGCGGCGGAGCCAGGGGACCCCACGACGATCGCGCACTACCCCTGCCGCGAGAAGCCGCGCATCTGGTCTTTGGCGCACACGGCGGCCGCCAGCGCCGTGGAAGGCGCCCCCTCGGTCCGGCCCAGGCCGCTAAGTCCAGGGTGCCAGATGATTCCCGGACGGTCTCCAGGCTCCACCAGGGGACTTCCGGTCCCCAGAGACTCCGCAGAGGAAGAAGAGTATCCGGGCGAAGCCGAAGCCTTCGGAAACTCCCCGTTCGCCCTGCAGGGACTGTCGCTGAACTGTGTGCCCTGCCCTAGGCGGAGGGGGCCCGCCGTGCAGTGCCAGTACGCGAACGGAGCAGAAGGTAGTGGGCCCCCGAGGGCGCTGGCGCTCAGCAGCCGGTCCAAAGACAGGCACCTACCACCTGCCCGGCAGGGTCCCCCCCCCCCCCCCCCCCCCCCCCCCCCCCCCCCCCCCCCCCCCCCCCCCCCCCCCCCCCCCCCCCCCCCCCCCCCCCCCCCCCCCCCCACAGCGCTCCTCATCCATTCTCACAGATCAGAGCTCGGGTCTGCCCCGGTTTGAGGCTACTTCATAGAAGTCAACCCAAAGGAAGGTAGAACACCTAGGATCACACAGCCACCTGGACGTGTGCCGGATGCCCAGAGCGGGCGCCACCACGGCCACAGCACAAGCCCTCTAGTCCTCTGCCAGCTCTTTGGAGGAGAGTAGCTGCCACCCGCGGGCTCCTCCACTAGCTCTGAGCCTTTCCCAGGGCTGGACAGGTACCTACGGCCGTGGGTCAGGGCCGTACTTAGGAGCTGAAAGTCAGTGCTCCAGTCCAGCCCGCAACCTTCCCTTGTGGGGCGCGAACCTCTCCGGGGAGGGTAGACTCGCCCTCCTGTTCAACACCGTAGACGCTGGGGTTGGTCCGGGGCTGTCCCCGGAGAGTACTCACCCCGCCGGGCAGCCTCCCCGCCCGGCGGGTCCTCCTACTGGGCTGAGGGCCTGGTGGGAGCGAATTTCACCCCAGCGCTCAGCAGCCCCCAGCCATTACGGTCAGATTCTGCTCTTTGCAGTGATTACTCTCAGGATCAGCTACCGCCATAGAAAATTGGGTTACGCTGTTACTTGAACGTCCACACGGCGGGTTTAAGCGGTACCTCGGGCAGGCGAACTGCTTTGTGGGGCTTGAGGACCTTCGCTTTGCTTCCACGGAGACAGGGCCGACCTCTGACCTCCTAGGAATCGCCGCGCTGGCCCTCGGGTTTTAATCAGCCTTTCCTCTCTCAGCAGGTTAGCGCAATGGCTGGGACTCACGGAAGAGTCTGGGAAACGGGCCCCGCCTCTGAAATTCACTTCGGCCAGAGAAAGCGGCAAGACCCTCGCACGATCCGGAGGTTCGCCCTCCGCCTAAGAGTCAGCCACTCAGAAACCCCTCCGTGGCCTCCTTGCACGCAGAGCTGGGTGTGGAGCAGACGCTCTAATCCCGAGGAGGAGGAGGAGGAGGCCAGGCCCCTTGGGGTGGCCCGGTGCGAAGGCTGGGCCAGGCCCTCCGGGGCACGGATCCCCGGGGCTCCCGCCTCCTCGGGGTAAAGGGCCTGCCGGCCCCCTCGCGCCCACCCCTCCGTTCACCCGCTCCCTGCGTTCTGTGACGTCACCGCGGATCTGGCCAAGGCCACTTGCCTCTTCTCCCCATCTGCATCTTTTGTGTCCTTAAAATAACCCAGCCGAACCCAAGATGTGGGGCTTATCTGTTCCGGGGGTGCGCGAGGGAGGTCAGGGCTGGGGTTCAGGGGAAGGACAGAGTGCAGGCCGCGCTTCTGGGGACCAGGCGGGGGTCCCACCGACCGCCACGAGGGACGCCGCTGACTAGCAGGGGCAGAAGCTGACGGAGGAGCCGCCAGGCCGCAGCGCCCACGGTGTAGTGGGCCCAGGGCCGCGCCGGCCGCCAGCGGGACGCCCCTCGGGGCGGTGGGCGTGGGGTCGGGACGCTTGTCCGCGAGCAGCCTGTGCCCTCGGGCTCATTCGCGAACTGTAAACTCATCACTCATCGGGGCGGGGTGGGAGCGATGGGGATCTTGCTGGCTGTCCCCCGACACGCCGCTGGGGACCCTGCGCCTCTCCGCGGAACCGAACCGCCACGTAGGACCACCACAGGGGTCAGCACGAGGGGATGGGGCGCTCTTTCCCTGCGATTAAAAGTGTCAGCCAACACTTCCGGTGCAGGCCGGCCAATGGGAGCCGAGTGCAGGGATTCCGCTCGGTCCCTTGGGGAGCGGTGGCGGGCTGGGGGGGGTGGCGGTTGGGGTGGGGGTGACTCTGAGGGATTCCCGCGCGGCGCTGCCCGAGTTCGCGTCCCGACCCGGTGGCTTGGGCAGTAGCTAGCGAAGGGGCGCAGCTTCGCCCTCAGGGAGAGCGGGACTCGGGAAGATGCGGAAGAGGCACAGGCGGGAAAGCAGCAGGGTGTGCGTCCGGGGGCGGGATCCCCCAGGAGCTGCGTGTCTGGTGACGGCCTTCAGATCACCGCGAGCGCCACGTCGTCCGTCGCCGAAGTCTGGGAAGCGTAGGGTCTGCAGACTCAGCTACAGGTTTTAAGACCCCGGCGGCCGCGCAGGGGGAAGGTAAAAGTTGGAAATAAAGGGGGGCTGATAGCCAGCCACCGCTCTGCCCCACCCCGCTCCGCCCTGTCCCCGCCTAGTCTTATTTTCATTCGAAAAGACCCCTTCCAAGTTTAAAGGGTCTTTAAAAAGATTTTCGAAGTACAAAAGTGAAAAACTCCTATTTCAGAGGAGTGAACAGAGGCCGTACTGGGGGGCGGGAGGCCGGCTGTGGGTCTCACAGTCCCTGGCGGGGCGAGGAACCCGTGTGAGAGCTTTCAGTGCTGGGTCCCCGGCCCCGTTGATTCCTGCTCTCTCACCCGTCCTCTCTCAGCTCCCTCCGGGAGACCCTTCTCTGCCTTGTTTTGCTTCTGGGCAACAGCTGGTCCCACCCCCCACCGTCCCCAGGGAAGTTCCTGCCGCCCTCGATGACCCCCGGCTTAGGGTGCGGAAAATTAAACTGCGAAAAGATAAACATTATTTCCAGTCGGCTTTGCGGGATTAACGCTTGTAATAAAGAGCCTTAGCTGGAGGCTTCTTTCAAGGCGCTCTCGACCCACCCCCTCCTGGGGGACCAGGTAGACCCCTCAGGCTTCGTCGTAGGGCCTCCCCTGGAGGACGGGCTCAGGCCAGGCACTTGGTGAGGACAGCCGCACCCTCAGCGTGGCACTGAGTCAGCCGTGGGGCGCCGCACCGAAGCTGGGACTGCAGAAGCACCCATCTAACCCAGGGTCCGGTGGCTGATGTGGGGCTGAGTTCCAGAGGGTGGGGAATGGGGAAATTCTGCCTGCCCGGGCCTCTAGCACTCAGCCCCCTTAGGAAAGCAAGAAGAACCAGAAAGCTGGCTGCCCGTCCACTGCCACCACCGTCACCCCCCATCCCAGCCTCCCAGAAGCTGATGATGTCCTGCTCCAGAAACCTTGTTTGACCTGAAGACCTCTGCCCCAATCCAAAGCAGGCTTCTGCACACTAGGATTGTCCCAAAGATCTAAACCTGAAGGCAGTCGCGTATGAAAAGGGCAGGAGAGTATAAAAAGGACTTGAAACCCCAGAAACCTACAGCTTGGCCAAGCCCTTGACCCTAGGATGCTGGGATGGTGAGTTCTCCTTCCAGGTGCTCCCGGTCTCCAGGGCTGAGGGCGAGCTCCAGGGGCCCAGGTGAAGGGCCTGAGAATGGCAAGTCTGAGCCTGTGATTATCCTGGCCTCTGCCTCAGCCACAATCTGTTCCCACTATCCCTGCCCCACTGCCAGCCTCCTGCAAATCCTCCAATTTAATCTCCCACAATCATATTTTGAATACAGTTTTGATTAAACCCCACAGCAAAGGGAGGGAGAATGTGGCCCTGCTCTTGAGCCTGCTGGTTTATAGGGACAGCCAGGCCCACCATGAGCACCGCAGCGTGTGGGTACATTCACTGGAAACTCTCTCAACAGCTAAGGGGCTAAGGCACCCATTTGTGGGCTGGTAGCAGGGGCCCAGCCCACCTAGGAGTTTCTTTCTTTCTTGATTCTTTTCATGCCGGGCCCACTAACTGGGCAATGGACTCACTGTGATCTCCGTAATCACTTTAACTTACAGAACCTAAGACCTTGTCAAGGATAATCAGAACTCCTGGAGCCCTTACTGTGTGCCACACTCAATGCTGCACACCTTAGTCCATTCAGATGCTATAAAGGAAAGCCATGGGCTGCGTAGTTTATAAACAACAGGAATGATTCCCCCCCCACCCCCCTACATCCCCCCGAAGTTCTGGAGACTGAAAGTTCAAGATCAAAGCATTAGCAGGCTGGGCATCTGGTGAGGGCCCATTTCCTTGTTCCTCAGGGGCAGTTTCTTGCTGCATTCACACTTAGTGGAAGAGGCCAGGGAGTTCTCTGGGTCCCTTTGATAAGGACCCTAAACCCCTTTCCAGAGGGCTCCATTCTCACGACCTTAAAACCGCCAACAGCCTCTTCTCCAAATACCATCACTTGTGGGAGATTAGCTTTCAAAAATGAAGCCTGGAGGTGAAAACAGCCTATTGCTCCTTAAAACACCAAACATTTATTTAAGTAACATTAGAATCACTAATATGACCATCTAATGAGTGAGGAAATAGAAAGATTCAGTCATTCCATGTCATTTATCCAGCTACTAAGTACAGAAGTAATATAATGCACATGACTAACTCTTCAACCCCCAGGCTCTCCTGCTGATGCACGCCAGCTCTTTGAGATTACTTACTTTGGATAATAAGAACATGTTTCTAGAACTCTACAAATTTATTCTTCGGTGTGTTGGAATCCTAGATGTCTTTCCTTCCTCTTTAGGAACATTCAATAGGCTAGGATTTTTAACGCTTCTTAGACCCACACTCCCATCCTGGCCGACAGCATCCCTCACTGATGCCCTTGCCCACACTGCCTGTGGATGTGCTGTCTGAGCCACTCCTGGCATGTGCTGGGCAAAACATAGCCCTTAGACTATAGCACCTCTACCGTCAAAGTCAGCCCATCACACCAAGTGGTGGGCTTGGAGATCTGCCAGCTTAACAAGCACCTTCTGTAGTTTGCTGGCTGACTGACCTGAGTCATGATAGGTGAACCTCAAGTGCCCTGACTCTAATTTCAGCAGGGGGCAGAGGATACCTGCTAACGGCCAAGAGTAAATTGCTTCCCAGTTACAGGTGCGAACATTTCCTCATAGGTTTAATTTGGACTCACAATCAATCTCCTCATCTTTTTCAGATGGCAGCCCCCATAGTGTAGCTGAAAGCCTTCTTGTTATTGGAAGGAAGGAAGATTTAGGAGAATGTTCCTCTCCAAAACATCTTTGCTTTGGTGTGCAAGAGAATTCTGTCCCTAAGACACAAGTGTTCAGTCAAGAATCTGTACACATTTGGGGAAAGCCAGCACTAGGAAGGACAGATGGCATTTTCAACACATAAAAAAGAAACTGTTGGAGTGTGATACTCTTCCCACCCTCACTGCCTCCTTATGGAGCCAGTTCCATCCAGAATGTGGTTCCATTTTGGAACCAAATTCCTTCTCCACGTAACTGTCAACATTGGTATCTACAGTCAACAGGGGCTGTTCTTCTCCATCTTTTCTTCTTTCCTTTCCCCTCCATACTTTTCCCTGTTCCCCAGTGAGACTTCTTTACTCCTTATTTTGGGACATGGATAGAAGACAGAAGCCTTTGGGCATTTCCTTTTAATGAGGCAGGTAGCATTGATGTCATAGATGCAGAGAGTAGAATTGTGGGTCCCGGAGCATGAGAAGGATGTTGAGGAGGAGGGTGGAAGTGGTAAGTAGCCATTAGACAGGAGGAATAACTTCCACAGCCAGCTACAAAAACTATCATTGACAATGATTAATTATATAATTTGGAAGGTAGTGTAAAATTTCCAACAAAAAATAAAAAATGGTTTCAGTGATGGCTATGCCAAATGCATTGATTTGATCATTACACATTATAGACATTTGTTGAAATGTGTCACACCGGCAACCGTAAATATACCCACATACAATTCCTATGCCTCAACTAAAAATTAAAAACAAATGTTAGCTTGCAGAAAGATGGAAGCATTGAGTCCTTGGTCAAGTCACCAAATGTCTTTGAGACTCAGCTTCCTCTGATAGAGTGAGGTGTGGCCCTTTCTTAAGTTCTACGGTTTTCTTACCTGGACAAAGTTTGAGGTGAGCGTTATGTAACTTTTGGCAAGTTAAAGGCAAGCTAGCAGCCAGCGGAGCATTCTCCTGTGTGTAATGCAAAGGTTGAAAGAGATTTGCAAAGAGAAGAATTTGAGTTATTGCAAGACTCTGCATCACTGGATCCTAGTGACCATCCTACCTTGCCAGTGGCAACACATTTTACTCTCCAGTGAATCCATCTGCATTAATGTTCATTACCACGGTGGTTCGAATACGTCCCCTTAATTTTTTTGTGTTGAAAACTGAATCTCCAAATTTGTCGTGGCCTTTGGAGGCCTTTGAGAGATACTTAGCATCAGATGATTTCATGAGGGTGGGGCGCCCCTGGATGGCATTAGTAGCTTTATAAGAAGGGGAGAAGAGACTTGAGCTAGCACGCTTGCTTGGTCTCACTATGTGATGTCCTGCCCGGTGTTTTAATGTAGCGGGAAGGCCCTCATCCAATGCCAGGCAGATGTCAGTGCCATGCTCCTGACCTTCACAGCTTCCAAAAGTCCTAGGTTCTGGCTGAGATAGGAGTCCCGTCATTTCCACATTCTCCCCTTGATGTTCTGGCCTGGCCAGTGGTGCACAGTCAAGCACTTAGTGCCTGACACTTCCCATAATTTCTTGTCAACTCTCCACTCTCTAAATGAGGAAAATGACTCTCAAGTAAAGTTCCTAAAATCCCTTGTCCAAGATCCAACAACCAGAAAATGTTACTTTTAGAACTGGAGTACAAACTCAGGTTGATATGATACCAAAGCTCGTATGAAAAAGCTACATGGAAGTGTAACCCAGTGGTAGAGCACTTGCCTAGCATGCCTGAGGCCTTGGGTTCCAACTCCAGCAGAGACTTTGAAACCTGGCTCCCTGTTTTTGCGTTCCAATTCTGTGGGATTTACTCATGGTTTGACCTCAGGCAAGTAACAGAACCTCTCGGGACCTAAGCTTCCTCACAGTAACAATAGTGCCTTCCTCACAGGACTCTTATGAGGGTTATACAAGTGTATATGAAAGTAGGATTGCTCCTGGCCCACAGGAAGAATTTTACAGAAGATCAGCTGTGACTACTCTCCTCCTCTTGTACCCAGGCCATCCCTGCCTGGGATCAGGGCCTGGAATCTCTGCTGTGACCCCACTGCTCATTACGCCAAGTCAATATCCCAGCTCACATGTCCCCCTTACCCAGAGCAAGGACATGGGGTCATTTGCTGGGGTCCACTTAGAGAGAAGTGTCACCAAGCAGATTTTATGAATTGCTCACACTTCCCCTCATCAAGATTAATGGCACAGTTGCCCACGACCAGTCCTTCTGTGGTCTCCGCTAATGACTTCAACCCTCTCCATGTTTCCTCTGCATTTGCTTCAGAAAAGCATTCCGAACAGCAAGCCTGCTTTAATAGCCACTTGGTTCTAATGATGCCTTTTAAGTGCATCAGGAGAATCTCTAAGTACCAAACCGGAGGCCCATCGACTAGTGACAACGGCTCTTGACATTGTCACACCATGCAAGGTCAGAATAGCTGTGGCACGTGAGAACTGTAACTCGGCCTAGCAACGGGAAATATTTTTAGTATGTTGGAAAACTCCTCATTCTTTTCCTTTGCTCCTCAAACATCCCCAGTTGCAGCAGGGCCTGTGGCCTGCTAAGTGTGTTTTGGGACTTCTCAGCCTCTGCTATTTTCCATTTCCCCTTCAGGATTTAGGCCATATGCAAACTTGAACTATTTTTACTTCATTTATTTTATTTTATTTTATTTTATTTTATTTTATTATTATTATTTTTTGCTACAAAGGACATGTTTTGGGAACATAATAAAATGTTTTATGTTGTCCCACTGTTTAGCCCACCTTCTCCCTAGGGTGTGCATGCTCTCATGATCAGGAACTGTAGTGGCCTTGTGTAAGAAAGTAGACGCAAGAATCAGACCAAGTTGCCTTTATATTTCTGCTCTGCCACTATGAAGTCCTAGGTGACTATAAGCAAATTTCTTAATCTCTCCAAGCCTCACATTTTTGTAACTAAAATGCAAATAAAACTATAATTCAGTTCCTGGGGTAATGGTAAGGATGAAATGGGTTGGTAAATGTTTATCTTAAGACTGACATGCTCAGCAAATGTTGGTTACTAACTTGTTCAACTCAGGTTGAGCTCTCTGGGAGAAATGATGAACAGCCTTAGGTTGCCATCATTCTTAGGATATAGAGTAGTTTTGAGTGTCTCATGAGTCACCTCACACTAATTTCCAACATTTTTAGCAAGGGCTACTTACCTCCCAGATACTGGAATTTGGAAATGTAGGGATACTCTTCAACTGAAGTATCGTTTCTTGCAGGACACTTCTTTGAGAGCTGCCCTTGTCCCTCACCTGGGGTGTGCTCCTGTCTCAACACAAGCTTTTGTCCCCTGTAAATCTGAGTCTGGTCCACGCTCACTTCCTTCCAGGGAGACACCAACCTTCATTTAAGAAACGCATTAGTGCTCACTCCAGGCTTACACAACGTTTTGATGGTAGTGGTTGGTGTTTAGGCCCCACCTGTGAGTCTAAGACAGAGCAGTGATTGAGGTTTCCCTCAAAAAGGAGCAGTTGGAGCCAGAAGGGTCACTGTCAAGAGGAGACCCAGTAAATTTTAGTGAACAAGAAGACAGTGGAAGGACTAAGTGGGAGAAAAGCAGAGGCGGAGCCTGGGATGGGGGAGGAGTGAGATGAGAACGCGAAGATGTATGGGGTAGCCTTGAAAGTCTCAGCTCTGAGCCAACAAAGGGTGATGACCACGTTGCAGAGGGAGCAAGATCGGGCAATTCCCAAAATCAAGTCCGTTAGCACTGGACATTCCACAGTCCTGCCTGAGCATGCAGCGCTCACAGGAACACAGGAGAGGAGGGATGCAGAACTGTTACCTTTTGTTTTCTTTTCTTCTTCTTTTTTTTTTTATAAAGCTGAATTCTCAAATATAACTCAGCAGTGGGACCCACACTCTTCTAATTCGGGGTGGAGCTGGTGTCTCTGGGCCTGCGGACGGCAGGACACAGACTTTGGGAACAGCAGACTCCCTCTGTAGCTCCTCCCACCTGTTCTCCATTGACTCCTCAGCTGCCTTTCAGCCCCATCTCACAACTGTGACATTTGACACATGACACCCATGAGTTTCACTTGACCCCTTTGTCAGATGCCGTTAAATGGCCTGAAGTTAAAATGTTAATTATCATTAATCATTTTTTATGAAATGGTTTTGCCAATTCATAAATCCAGTGGAAAGAGGCCTCTTTCATGGATCTGACAGTTTATGGAAGACTGGTCATCAGAAAAGCCACCTGTACATGCAGATGTTTAGAAGTTTAAGTTACAAAGGCAAAAATAAATGCCCACAGCTGGGGTATAAATGACAGAAAATGACTTGGGATGAGAAAGAAAGACAGAGAGGGAGAGAGAGAGGGGGGGGAGAGGAGAGAGAGGAGAGAGGAGAGAGAGAACATCGGTACCAAAACTGAGTCCGTTTCTCTCACCTTGCTTTCCCCTTGTGCCATTCCTAGTGACTGGCATGAGATATACCCCCAAAAAATCACATACTGAAGATCAGACAAGGATAAGAGGACAAAGACCAAGAGAAGAATATTTTGCAAACAAAACCTGGAGAATTAAATAAAGGACATAAACGTAAGAAAGAGTCCTGACTTCTGCCCTCAAATTCACGATTGTAGGAATCTCAGTAGTTACACATGTGTTTATTTTTAGCTAGAAATACTGAGGCAATTATTCTCATATGAAAAAACGTTTTATAGAAACTCAAGAAAAGATTTGGAATTAATATTTTTTAAAATTGCAAGTGTAAGTATTTCAAAGTAAACTCAGATCAGCTTCCTTTTGATCAACACTAAAAATGATTTTTTCATAGTTAACACATGTGCATAGAAAACTGTATTTCATGACCACATGCCGTATGAGAACAAATATTATCTCTGGAAGATAAAATTATGAGTATCCTAGTGGTCCTTTTTTGTATATTTTTATCTTCCCAAATTTTCTACGAGATTATACTTTATAACAAAAAATACCTAATAAATATATGTGTGTAGAAATGTGATCAATGAGAAAAAGAAGAAAAAGGTTGGCATGCTCCCTGGGGCTGTCCCGTTGAGATGGGTGATGGGAGATGGCCCGCTGTTCTGGCTCCATGGCCCGGGGCTCAGGAGGTCTCTGGCAAGAAGGGACATGAGGTTGCCCTGCAGCGGCGACTGTCAGGCTCTGTTGCTGAGGACTCTGCTGGGTGACCCGATGGTGAGTGGCCTAAAGACGTGCTGCACCAATCCCTGAATGGGGACAAAAGAAAATAAAAGTGCTTTCCCTAGATGCACAGGTGGACCCCAGGTCTCTGTGAGCCTCCAAAGACTGTGGCAGACCCGTGCACATGTGCACAGTGTTACAGAGAAAGGGCCCAATTCACCTTCATCACAGTTGAAAGGGCAGGGCCATTGTCTCCTAAAATATCCTTCTCTCTAGACCAGGGAGTGTGGGTTACTATAAATGAATACTTTACAAAGAAGCACACCATATATATATATATATATATATATATATATATATATATATATATATATATATATATATAGATTACCATGTATTATATAAGTACATAAAATATTCAATTTACAAAGCCAGAAAATAAGAAATTCTAATATTTTTATCTTATACCTTTAAGGATTAAAGCTCCCCTCAAAAGCTTTGGTCCTTTTTTGGAGAAAGTCACCTCTATAATCAATGAAAAGTGGCTTATCCCTCTACTCACCAGCCAAAGTAACCCCCACTGTAGGTTGCCAAGTTCCGTGGGGAATGCCGAGGTGCCCTGACCCGATTTCCTAGGACCAAGACACTGGCATCTGTCAGTAGCTGGGAGTGTTGGCTGTTGGTGGATTCCACTGCAGGTCAAGTTCCACCACAGGAAAGTCTGTAACTCAAACCCAAAGGAGAGAATTACAAAGACTTGGCCACTTTGTTCCAGTTTGGGACGGGTCCATAAGCCCTTCCCAGCTTTGTGTGAAATTAGCTCAGGTCTTCATCTTCCTTGTACCACAGTTCAACATCTCCCTCAGCCCAGTTCTAATTCCTTGCCTGCACAGGTCAGGATCACTATCCCACACACATCAGAACCTCAGGTCTGGAGGAACCTGTTACAAGTTTGCCCTTTTCTACAGGGGGGGAGGGAATCCGAGGTCCAGAGGAGTAAGGGGATGGACTCAAGATTCCACAAATGCTGTGAACAGGAACTAGGGCTATGATTCTCATCTCTGGTCTCTATTATCTTCCCCAGGAACTGGAGTGAATTTTTCTCAGTGACATGTAGCACAACTCCACACAGCTTCAAAGACCCAAGGAAGTTTCTACCCTTGCACATAGAATTCTGAGCCCACTGTTTTTCTTTTGAGCTAAGATATAGGCTTACTCTCCCTTTCTTTGAAAATTTATCTCTATTTGCACATGTAATACCTAAATACATTCTTCTTATTTAAGAAGTAAAAACACTTCAATTAACACCAAAATCCCAGTGCTTGTTTGGTTAAAGCTAGCTCCTAGCACAAATGAACACCCAAATCCCTATAATTTAGTGGAATAGAGGTCCACTTCTCCCTCTTCTAAATGCCAGTCTCGTATTCCTGACCTATAGGCAGATCTCTCTCCTGGGCACAGGATCAAGAACCTGCTTCTTTCTATTTTTTTTTAATACATAGCAATACAATATGTCTTCAGTATAATTTCCAGGTCTAAGAGGGAGGAAGAGGCACAGTGGCCTACACTGGACAAGCCCTGGAGCTGGCACTCATCCTCTGCCCACTTCCTATTGGTCAGGAGTTAGTCCATTGACCACACTTAACTACAAGAGAAGCTGTCCTTCTAGCTGAGTGTTATAGTTTCAATCCTCAGTGCATCTCAAAGGCCCATGTGCCAAAGGCTTGATCACCAGTCAGCTTGTGGTGTTGTTGAGAGGTGGTGGAGTCTTAGGAGACAGGGCCTCGTGGAAGGAAGTTAGATCACTGGAGACCACTGATGGAGATGTTGGGACTCTTCCTGCTTTCTCTCTATTTCCCAGCCACTGTAAGATGAGAATCTTCCTTCATTATGCGCTCCCCATCACGATGTACTGCCTTTCCACAGGTCCAAAGGCAACAGGGCCAAACAACCATGCACCAGAACCTCCAAAACTGTGAGCCAACATAAACCTTTCCACTTTTTCAGTTGGTTATCTCAGGTGTTTTGTCACAGTCATGGAAGTTGACTGAGATGTAGAATTACAAAAGACAGCAGGTAAGTCTGAGGAGCAGCTAGCTATAATCCCCCCTACCCACTCTTTCTCCTCATAAAAGAATACTGTTCTCTTCTTTCTCACTTTTGTCAGTTTGATACATTGTTGTCTAACCCTTTTCTTTGCATCATAAAAATATGTATCAGTCCATACAAACACATAAAGACGGTGTTCATATTTGTGTTTCTTTCATAAATGTTGCCAATGTTCTGGTTAAACTATGCTGGTTTCTATGTAGAAATAGAGCCCCTTTCTTTTAATACCTGCCCAGTGATCCAAAGCACGAGTTTCTCATAGTATAGCTAGACCTCTCTTTTTGATGGATATTTAGATATTTGGGGGTTTTTTCAACCCACCCTTATTTAACTTTTGTAAACACTGCTAAATTGAGCATCTTGGTGTAAGTCTACTTAGATACACTGGCAAATATATTTCTTTTCTTTGTCTTTTTGTTGTTGTTGTTTTTCAGACAGTGTCTCGCTCTGTAGCCCAGGATGGTCCTGAACTCTCTATGGAGCCCAGGCTGGCCTTGGACTCATAGCAATCCTCCTGCCTCAGCCTTCTGAGTGCTGGGATTACAGGTGTGTGCCACCACACCCAGTTTATGTGGTGCTGGGGAATCAAACTTCGGTACTTAGTGCTTGATGTAATGCTTGCTAGGCAAGCACTTTAACTGCTGAGCAATTCATCCAGCTCGGCAAATATATTTCTTTATTGTAGACCTAAAAAGCAAAACAGCTGGGCTATGGAAGGTGCTTCTAGATTTTTAGTAAGTTGAATTGTCCCCTTAAGGGTCCCTATTTAGATACATGATCTCAAAAAATATATAAGACTACCCAGGTCCAATGGTCTACCCATACTTTAATGATTGAAAGGCTACGCAATCTAACAGATGTGCAGTGGCAAATCATTGCTGTTTTGAATCAAGTTTTCCTTTTTTAATGACTTACTTGCTCAATTTCTTTGCTAGTTTTTCTCCTAGGTCTTATTTCTATCTCATTGGTTTATGGAATCTCTTTTCACAGTCTCAATACCAAGCCCTTATTTGGTTTATATGTCGGACATAGTTCCTCCTAGCCTGTGAGATATCTTTCAATAGTTTTCTTTTTCATAACGTCGTATCTATTCTTCAGAAAGAGGATAAGACTGAGACAGATGCAGGGGCATGGACGTAAGTATAACCATTTGTCATTAATCACTCGGGATGCTCCACGTGGAGCCCTGTGGGCAAAACAAAGATGGCCTGGTAACAAGGCTCATCATCAGGGAGAACAAAGCAGGTGGGAAAGAGGGAAGAGGAGAGACTGTTGCAAGCAGAGGGAACCCAAGCTAGAACGTGGGGTGGTGACAAGAAGGACAGCCATACATGTAGTTACTAAATGGAGAGGGGATGTATTCTCCATCAGCTGTGTTTGAATATGTACCCCAAATTTCATGTGACGGCAACATAACCCCCAGATTCGTATGCTAAGGGTATCTGGAGGTGGGATTTGGCAGAGGATGAGTGATGAAGACTCTGCCTTGTGAATGGGCTAATTTGCTTATGAGATACTGGATTAGTGAGTTGTAGGGGGAATGAATTGGCCACAATTGCAAATGCTCACTTTTGCCTCACCTTGTGAGATCTGTCTTCAGAAGGCTTTCACCAGGTGCTGGTGCTGTGATCTTCAACTTCCCAGGCTCTGAAACCATGAACTAATTCATCTTTGATTCTTTTCAAATTATTCATTCAGTGACGGCAACAAAACACAAACTAAGACACCACCTGAATAGCTGGTGTAGAAGGGTAACTAACTCTGACATACATACATCCATGCTGGGACGAGTTTACTCAGCAACACACATCTTACATCTTAACCAGAACCTGAGGACAAAAAGAAGGCATTTAGGCCAACTTATCCTTGGAAATCTCTTAGGAAGCTGGATGCTGCCTGGTCCCAATATGTTTTTATGAAGCCATTTTTTCCTAATATTTGAAAATAATAATAAAAACAGATTGTCATTTGGTTGAGTATTAGATGATGTAGTTGTCTTGCATTTAGAGGATAGGTTGCAAGAAAATTCTATATTCTTAAACTCAGAATTGTATTTAAGTGGATTGATTAAACCACGAGTAACACTCAGAGCAGCTGAAAGGAAGGCTTGTGCGTAGGTCCTTTCCCTGCTGGCTCTGGGCAACACCCGCCCCTTGTGGAGCAGCAGTCAAATTGGCGCGGGCCCTGTGCTCTCTCCTGCCCCACATTAGCCACAAGCTCACACTCGGGCACCAACATGAACTTAGGGAGTCTGAAGCTTCCCGAATTACAGAGCCACAGCACAGTCCGTCCTTGGCTCTGTCCCAACTTGAATAGATGTACCCATCTCTAGTGTGACATGCATAACACGTTTGTCCTGTACCCTGGTACAGGGGATACACTGAAGAGATTGGTGTCACAGACTGAGTAAGGGATTGAATGTGTAACGAGCAGCTCACGGGGCCTGCAGTTCTGGGATCTAGGCAGGGGTGGGAGATGTGTCAGGCATGGGATGTCTACCCTCTTTCACAGATGGAAAAAGGCTTCACAGAAGGAGGCAACATAGAAAAAAATTAATGTTGGCAGTAAGGAGAAAGTTTCTAGTCTGTCATCGGTCATTTCTAATCCCTATGAGAATTTAGTCAAGTTGCTCCCTCTTTAGAAAGGATGGAGTATTAGTTCTCTAGACCCGAGTGATAAATTGCTACAAAGTTGGAGGCTGAAATTTGTTTTCTCACAGTTGTTGCTATTTTGGATCTGAAGTGTCCCTCAAAAGTCTCATATATTTGGATGTAGTGGGATAACTGTGGAGCTGTGCACTGTTGGGAGGTAGGGCCTGGCCGGAAGCGGCGGATACTTGGGGTACCTGCACTGATTGTGTCAACTTGTGGAGACTAGTGGGAAAAGGCTACTCAGGGCAAAGCTTTCAGGTGTGTGTTGTCGACTTGTGGGCCAGAAAGTGAGAGAGGCGTGCCCACTCTGCGTATGGTGGCTCAGTTGGCAGCTTGAATTAAGTAAAGGAAGAAGGAAGCAACTTTACAGCTTTTTTCCTGGGAGAACCCTAACCCTGCTGAGTCTCCAGACTCACTTGGCTCCTCCTTTCACTTGGTTCTCTGTCTGTAACGGAAGTGAGAAGCCGTAGGCTTCCACGGTTGCCATTGCCCATGAGTGGATTGTATGAGACCTTCTGAAACTATGAGCTAAATAAATCTTTCCTCCCTTAAATTGGGGATGTCAGGTATTTTGTCCCACCAACCAAAAAGTAACTAAGACCATCATGGAGACAAAAAGATGAAAAGGAAGATGCTGGCAGGGCTATATTTCCCAAGAGTCCAAGGGAGAACCCTCCCTCGCATCTTTCGGTATCTAATGGCTCTTAATGTTGTCTTGGGTCAGGTTTTCATGTGGCCCCCTCCTCCTCCTCTTCCATCCCGTAAGGACCCTGTTCATTATATTTAGGTTCAACCTAAGCCCAAGATGTTCTCAAGACTTTTAATTACTCCTACAAAGATTTTATTTACAAGGCATACAGTTGTGAGGATCAGAGATTAGCAGTTGCATGTATCTCTTTAGATCTGAGAGACACAATTCAATCTACAACAGCAGGGATGGATGGAACGGCCCCTAGGCTTTATTCTAGAGTAACTTCCTTTTAACTATAATGTTAGCTGCCTGAAGAAGGAATTCTATGAAGAAGTTTGAAGAGAAAGAAAAACGCTCCTGGAGCAACAGTGGACAAGACAAATTAAATGCGCACTGACCGGTTTCAGGGGTGGAAACAGAAGTAGGTTCTCTGCCCTCACATGTCTGCTACCCAGAGACATAAATGCAAAAAATACATGTAGACAGATGAGTGGAACCGAATTCATTTCTCCCAAGACCCAGAGGACAAGAAAAGGGGTGGTTCTCTTGCAAAGAAGGGCAGATAAGAATTACAGCTTCTCCCTCTTCTAGGAAAGAAAGAGTGTAGTTTGCATAGTTGTGGAGTGAGGTGCCTGTGGGTCCAAGAATTTAGGGAACCTCCAAAGAAGAGAGATTCTTTTCAGCCCATCCTAGGAGAAGCTTAGCATCGGCATTTGAGACCTACTTCCTCTTGTTGCCTCCAACTGCTGTGTTTCTGGTTGTTCTTTTTTTATGAGGCTGCCTAACTATGTGCAGTGTGATTATCTGAGAATTGCCACCACTATGCTGGGCATTTTAGAAATAAAATCTCTAAAAGCCAACTACATTCTCACCTTTCTAACATAATATTTGTGTCTATATTCAAATTGTGTCATGAAAATTGTATTTTCTCAGCTAGCCTTCTAATGAAAAACAGGGACCCATCTTCAAGTACCTTAGGGCACAGTCTGCTTCCTTGATGTATTTTATTTATTTTATTTTATTTTATTTTATTTTGGTTGAGCTCAGATTTTGGACCCTGAACCAACACAAACAGGAATCACAGGCAAAGGACGACAATCACCCAATGGGACATCACCTAGAAAAATCTTGGGAAAGGCTACTATCTTACTAATAGTATATGAATTATTAAGAGCCATCTATCAAAATGCAGAACCTAGCAAGTACAATGATACAAAGCAGGCGAACCAATGAGCCACCAGCCTCTCTCAAAGAGCAATGTAGTACCTCAGAGAGGGCAAGTGGATGTTTGAGGAAATCCAATTCCTAGGAGTGCTATATGGGAGACACATCAAAGAAGACTCTGGTGGCAAGCAACAGAAACCTACGCCTGCTCACTGGTGCAAAAAAGAACAAAGGGAAAAGGAATCGGTCAGAAGGTTTGGAGATTCTGGGAACAAGGGAGCAAGGGCTGTGGGTCAGCCTGCAGAGCTACAGACCTGAGTGGCCGTAGATGTCTAAGAGAGAGAAGAGGCTCTTTGGAACCTTTCTGGCTTTGCTGCCAGGGGAGTGATCTTCAGTGTGGTTAGGTGTGGTTGCTCCACCAGGTTAGAGTTGCACAGAGAGCGCATGCCACTGGACTTGCTGCATTCTGCCAGCTCCTACCCTCCCCATCTGCTTGGCTGAAGAAAGGCAAGGACCTTTGGTTAGGTGTCCTGCTATTCTCTCCTGCAGGAGAAGGATAACTTCTCAAATGGAAATCCGGGACTTTCTCAAGCAGCAGAAAGCGAGAGAATTTTTGTAGGGGCACTGCTTACCAAAGCCGAGGGCTAAGGGAGCCACAGGGATGGCGAAGCACATGGGGGATGCCAGCGGCGGGAGCCATTGCCAACGTTGGGCTGGAAAGAGCCTGGAACAGGAGTTCTTAGTAGAATCTGAGAGACACAGGTCAGGCTGCCTAGATAGGAGCTGGGGTAATGACTAGAGAAAGAGGCATCTCCTTCAGGCCTTCGAAGTCCTTCTGGTACATTCCAATAGAAATCCCAAGCACAAGAACCCTGGTGACTCAGGCTCTACAGCTCAGTCTCCAATGGCACCAAGCAGGACAGAGAATGGCAACCGTGGACCCAAAGGGGCAGGTGACAGACACCTAAGGCAGAGACAGTAGGAAAGGAAGGTGGAAGAGACTCCCGCCAGCTCGACGATGGCACAGGTCCACCTAAGGAGGCCAGAAGAACAGCACCAAAGCGATAAGACATAGAAAAAGAGGAACCGGAGTTCTCCAACTCAGAGATCAAGAAACATGGACAGGATCAGTCTCAAGCCGTGTTAGATGACATCTTCAAATGCATGGAAATGGCTGGCTGGCACCTTGTTTCGAAAAGCCTGTCTTCATTAAGGTGATTGTGTTTAATGCATCGAGACGCCTCTTTTACTCTATGAGGAAAATGAAACCAGGGGTACAGTGTTGAGGCAGTCAGTCCCAAGAGATGCTCAGTTGAGTACTTTTGCCAGCTGGTTAACAGTTTATCTTTGTCAATACACAGAATGTTGAAAACTACAATGCAACAGTGCAGGCCGCTGTGTCACCACCCCCACCTGTAATGAATCCTAGTTGGAATCCTAGTGCAGTAATAACCATAAAATAGGGCTCTTAGCTGAGACCAAGGGAAGGCACCACTTTAGCGGTTACACTTCCTTTACCTGTCAAAGGTCTGGCCAAAGACTCAAACCTTGGCAAGCCGGGAGAAGTGACATCACTGGTTCTAAGCTGATGGCTGGTGGGAAAAGTGCATGATAGTTTCCAGCCCTCGCTCTCCTTGTGTGAGTGCCAGTCCTTTGCAGTTTGCAACAGGTGTCCACAAATGTTTTCTCATTGACCCGCCCAACTGGCTCGCCTGGGTGGGACTATCTTCTTCCTTCCACAGTTCCAAAACTGAAGTTAAAATGGTTTATGTAGCTGATACCTTGGGCTGGATTTTCCCAGGAATCATCTCTGAGACAGGCCTGGGTGACGAGTGGTTGATCGGGACGATAATTCCAGAAAATACTGGTGTGGGGTAGAGAAGTAAAAGAGAGAAGGCAAGGATACTTATTCAGAGGAACGGCGAGTTACCCGTGGGGCACTGGGGCTAAGTCTCACTGAAGACTGCTGAGAAAGAGCATCAGTGAGGCTTGGGGTGGTCTCACTCAAGGGCAAGAATACAAAAGTAAGGATACTCCATTCATTTTCAATTTGCCTTTCACTTGGGGTACCTTCTTAGTACCAAGGGACTGCCTGCTTGTACCAGAAGCCTCTCTTGATCCCTCGCCATAGGTCACAGTGAACGTTCTGGCGTGTCACTAAAGAGCAAGCAGGAGGTGGGCCTTGTGCTTGCGGTTGAGTGGGCCAAGTCGCTGCTGGCTGCCAGTCAGCAGCCGTATGTCTGGCCCTCTTTGTCCTGTGGCTTCCCAGCATGAAGGCCTTCTGTGATTCCTGTTAGGTAAGACTAACTTTCTCGTGACCAATGGGATATAATGAAACACTCCTGAGGTCTCCCAGGAAAGATTTTTTTCTTTTCTAATGAAAGGAGAATGATGTATCAGGAAATCTCTCAGGTTTTGTCTCCTGTTTCCTGTTTCTGTAAAGTCATGAGGACTGAGGCAGGGGCCACCAACATGAAGCCCTGACGTCATTTGTATTCTGAGCCAGCACCAAAACTACATACATCTAGACTTATTCCACATTCATGATGAAGATCCGCATGGTTTAAGCCACTATTACTTGGGTTTCTGTTACTTGAAGCTAAGTGTATTTCTTCCAAAAATTCTTTAGTCTTTAAAGTCAAAATCTATACTACTTCCATTTAACTTTGCTTCCCTGTGGGCTGTGTATTATAAGCTATATAGACCCTCTTAAATTTCAATGCTCTGTCTGGGAGGTAGGAGCAGGAAGGTTGCAAGTCTGAGCTCAGATTGCTTGAGGACTTAGTGACTTAGCAAGACCCTGCCTCAAAAAAGAAAAAAAAAAAAGGTTGAGAAAAGGATGGGGACTGAAGACTGAGCTCAGTGTGAAGGCTGTGAATTCAATTCCCAGTAGCAGGTATTTTCTTTTAAATCTTTGAGAAATCCAAGCAAATAAAAATCGTAGCTTAAGCAGGTATAAGCCTGTGTCGAAACTTAAATTGTACAATGAAATAATTTATACAGACCGTTTTTCTTCTCATTTTCTCAGTTTAACAAATATTTGGCAGCCAGCTGTTCTCATCTACTTGTATTGATCAAGATTTTTTTGAGTGGTGACAAATACATAGATATCTAACATGCAGAGTGTATTTCATAAATTCTGCCCTCATTTCATTTTCTGGACAGATGTAGCATGGGACAATTCTAATCCTTTTGTCTCAGGCAGCTTTATAGAGCCTGGTATCAAGGCGCAGGTCAGGAGTTTCTGTCTCCTTGATGGTAAACTTCTAGAATTCTTGGAGCACCCAAGGGACAAGCGGCCTTTAAGAAAAGGCCACTTCATTGTTGTACTTATGGATACACATACTCCTTGACTTACAGTGATTAGACTTAAGATTTTTTTGACTTCATGAGGTATGAAAATCATGTGACTTATTTGATTTAAAGCTCTATGACTTAAAAGCAATGATTAATGTTTGGTTTGGACTTTTCTTCTGGACCAAGGTACTCTCTCATGGTGTGGGGCAGTAGCAAGCTCAGGCTCCCAGGCATCACGCAATCAGGGGGAATAACTGATGCTTCTCAGTGTACCTTGTACAGTGTACAGTGTACTCACAATATTCTCACCACGGATCGGACTATGAAGGTGAAACCCACTTTTAGTCTAGGAGCATCTGTCCTCTCTGATCACTACCTCATTGATGGCAGATTGATCTTCTATTTGCCACCATTCTGCATGGGCCTGTCTGCAAGGCCAAAGTCAAACTATTTTAATTAACTGATTGATTTCTCTCCAAAGCTATTTTCACCTTGTTTTAATTTCTCTGTTTTAATCCTACTCTGATAAAATTCCCACTACCAGCATTTTACCTCTTCCTGGATCCTCACTACAACCGATTCAGGAGTCAGATGTGGTACAAATGAACTCAATCATGGTGGGAGGAAGGGCTGGAAACAGAAGTGGATAAGTAGAAAACAGAAGGAATAGAAATAAACCTTTACTAAGAGATATCAAAGAGTCGGTTATTTAAAGAAATGAGGGGCAATCATGGGAGCTAAAAGGTCCTGGCAGACAGAGTAGGGAGTTGTTATGGATTCAGTGTTTGTGTCTTTTCTAACCCACGTGTTGAACGCCTAATATACCCAATGTGATTGTATATGTGCAGATAAGAATTTTAGGAAGTAGTTAGAGTTTGAAGAGGCCGTGAGATTAGTGCCCTATAAGAGATATCAAGGGCAGACACTGTGTTAGCCCTTCAGCCACTCTGAGTCCAAGCTGTCTCTCCAGCAAAAACATAAGGTTGTTTTACTTGCACCAGGATTCTAGAGATTTTCATTTTTCATTTCAGGTTGGACCTTTACGTACCTGTCTTTCTCCAAACTGAACACATCTATAATTTGAAGTTACAACCAAAAACATACATCACAAAACATTTTACTCCAAATATTGGTTTGGAAAAGGTTCTAGAGACAACAGACAAATCAACCATATTGTCAATCGCCAATGGCTTCCATTAATTTTAAAGTCTTTGACTACGACAACAGCAACCAGTATGTTAATACGACATTTACAAATCATCCCCAACCACTCTCTAATTAACTTATTGTGTGCCTTCTGTAAACTAATGCACACAGAATTAGAGAGGAAACACTTATTTGTTCTGTTGCTAAGGAACCACTATAATTTGCATAGCAAAAAATCATCAGTATATTTAAGCCAAAATTCTATTTATAACTGCTAGATTTAAAACATTAGATCAAAGTCTCAGCATTATTTTTTCTTCTTTATTAAGTCGGACGCTCAAAGAAGTAGCATGATGTACTTAATACATAATATTAACAAGAAGTTCTGTAGCATTCTGTCACAAACTGTCCCATGGTCATACATAGGGACTAAACTGAGGAAGGTCAGAAATGTCCAGTAAGGAAAAGAGGTGGCTTCATTGACATCTGTTGCACAATTCAACACACACCTGGGTCCTACGTGGTTCAGACTGGCTGATTCTCTTTCAAGTTCTCTGTAAAGATGACAATTTTCCATCCCTTGTTTAAACTAATTTTTAAAATTATGCTTCCTGAGGTGGTAAAAAGAGCCTTGAATTTAGAGTCGGAAAACCAGATTTGAATCCTATAACTTCTCTTTCTTGTTAGCTGGGTGACTCTGGGGCTTTGTCATTGCTTTTGGGATCTCAGGTCCCCGATTTTAAAAGGTACTTGGTACTACCAACTGTAGAAAACCAGAGAATGTGGATCAGAAGAGCCATTCTGAGAAGAAGTTTATTTTGAAAGCTTTCATGGAGACATTTTCCCCATTTTATTGATATGTATAAGTGCAAAATGTAAGGTTTGCAATAAAGTTGAGCATTTTGCGCACTTACGTATCTTCATAGATACATTTTTGAAAGCAACTTGAATAAAGACAAAATTCATATGGAAAACATTATCTTGTAGAGATAAAAATTTTGAAAATAAAATAATTAATGGGTACTGGCACTTTCATGTTTTAAGAAAAATTATAAACCTGCAGTAGTTAAAGCTGTATGGTACTGGTCCAGAGCTAGAGAGACAGGTCAATGAAGGAAAATTAAGAGAAGTCAAGCTATTCTACAGAGCTATAGTAACTCAATCAGCATGATACTGAAATGAAAACAAATGTATAGAGTGATGAGTGAGAAAAAAATCAGACATTCACCCATATATTTATAGCCAACTGATTTTTGAGAAATTCACCAACACCATATATTAAAGGTGATGTCATCAATAAACAATAATAGGAAAAGCAGATGTACTTATGCAACAGAAGAAAACAGGCCTTTACTTTTACCATATTCATACACATACACCGAAGCTCAAATGTTAGACCAGAACCTAGGAAAGTACTGGAAGAAAATAGAGTAAAATCACTTAAAGACATTGGTGTAGCCACTTTGGATATGACCCCAAAAGAGTAGGAAACGAAAGCAAAACTAGACAAAAGGGATTATGTCAAACTAAGAAGCTTTTGTGCCACAAAGGAAATAACCAAGAGTTAGGAGACAGCTTACAGGAGTCAGAGGTGTAGCTCAGTAGTAGGAAGCTTGCCTATAGTGCTTGAGGCCGTGGGCTCGATCCTGGTACCATAAAAAGCAATTGGAAGTGAGTGTGAGAATGAGAGAGAGAGCTTAAGAGGGAGAGAGGGAGAGAGAGAGAGAGAGAGAGAGAGAGAGAGAGAGAGCAAAATGGGAAAAATTCAAACTATTCATATGACAACAGGTTAATATCCAAAACATATAAAGAATTCAACCCAGCAACAAAATATATTCAATTAAAAGAAAGGCAAGTGAATGCACAGACATGTCTCAAAAAAAGAAAAGATATACAAATGGTCAGAAAGTACGTGAAAATGCCCATCGTCACTAATGGTCAAATCACAACTACAACAAGATATCACCTCACGCCAGGTGGCAAAAAGACGGAAGTGATGAGCGTTGGTGAGAACGGGAAGAAAGGCCAATTCTCATACAGCGTTCGTGGGGGTGAGGAGTGCCGAACAGGATGGGAGGTCTCAAAACACCGAGGCCATCATGTGACGCAGCCATCACACCACTGGGTAAGCAGCCAAAGGCAATGGGAGTAATTGTACCAAAGAGGTTCCCGCGTATGCGAATGCGGTTGACAAGGGAGGGGAGTTCCACCGATGTTTTAGGAGAAAGCAGAGTAATAGTCTAAAATAAGTAATGTGTTTCAAGATAAATAAAGAAGAGATTGGAGACTCCTAACACATAGAAACGGTAGCATTTGAAGAGGCACAAATGCTAACTACCCTGAGTCAATCACATGTTTCACTACATATCACATTATAAGATTTTGTTTCATAACTGGGTACAAATATCATTTCATTTAAAAAATTTAAAGACTGGGAGACTGGGGTAGAAAGGATGGCAAGTTGAAGCCCAGCTTAGGTGACTTAGTGAGCCTGTATCTCAAAATCAGAAAACAATTTTAAAAAGTAGTTAGGGATAATAGCTCAGTGTGAAAGCCCTGGGTTCAACACTGAGCGAAACAACACACACACACACACACACACACACACACACACACACAACCCACAAAGCTCAAACTCTTCTTTTATTCCTCCTTGTAGAATATTCATTTTCTTCCTTTTCACTGTTGGTCTCCACATTCTTTTCCAGAACAGAGGAAACAGTGACTCACTCACTGGGAACAGTTGCAGGGCTACCTGTAAGCTAGCAAAGCCTGGTGATCGGGGACCAAGCTGTGACTCCTCGTGCTTCTTCCTGTTAGCAGTCCTCTGAACTGACTGGATAGCTCAATGCATGCCTACAACCCAGTACTCCAGGAGGCTGAGGTGGGAGGATCTCGAGTTTGAGACCAGCTTGGATAGGTAATGTAGCAACTTACTGAGAGACCTTGTGTCAAAACAAAAAAGGTCTAGGGATCATAGCTCCCTGAGGTTATGTAAAGGCCCTGAGTTCAATCCCCAGTACCCCACACACATACACGTGCACTCAACATGCACACACACACAGACACAAGAGCATCGACATAGTAAAAATAATTAAGATGTAATGAGCTTGAGTTCTATATTAATTTTGTTTTTAATGTGATGAGTTTTAGGTCTATACTACTTTCTAAAATATAATTTACTTAATGCAGATATTATGTATTTCCATCCTTAATAATGACTGTGTTTAGCAACAAACTCACAAACTTCCTAAAATGTTAGCAATTAGTCCTCAGCCAGCACCAGGTGTCTCCAGTACCTGGCTCCTTGGGTTCCCTGGGCTAGCAACCCAGCTGCACACCTTAGTCCACCTTATCCACCGTTTCACTTCCCATGTTAACCATGACCCAAAAATATTAAATAGAAATTTCAGAATTAAGCAATCCATAAAGTTTATATTGCATGCTACTAGAGTATGATGACGAAATCTCATGATGTCTTTCTTTCTCCAACCCTGTCTTAGTTACTTACTCATTTCTGGGACAGATTACCTGGAATTTGCAACTCTAAGGAGGAAAAATTTATTTTAGCTCACAGCTTCAGAAGATCTTAGTTCATCCACAGGCTGGAAATAGTGGCACAGGACCAGAGCTGGAGCCAGAGTTCCTCATGGCGTGGTAGAACCAGAGCTAAGCCTGGTAGGAAGGGCTGAGCCAGCACACACCCCTCCAGCCAGGCCCCACACATCTGCCTCCTCTAGCCAGGCCCCACCTCTCAACAGTACACAATATCCATAGGTACAGGAGGCTTGTGGGGTACAGTCCAGATGCAAACCACAACACACACTATGAACCACCTCTTTGTCTGGTGTACCCATGGTATATATGGTTCCTGGCCACTGGTCACTTAGTAGCTGTCCAGTACATGAGATCATTGACTGCTATGGTCTCGTAGTGTTTGCATCTAAATAACATTTATTTGATTTCATAGTGACTCCAAGGCCCATAAGCAGCGGTGCTGGCAATTCAGATATGCCGGAGAGAAGCCACAAAGGGTTTCCTTTATGTGGAAAGTAGAATTTTATTGATGGAAGGAAAGAGAAGAGTGTTGAGGTTGCTAAGATCTGTAATAAGAATAAATCTTTTCATGAAATAATGAAAAAAGGAAATTCATGCCATGATATCTCAAAAATAAACAGTTACAGATACCGTGCAGTAAGATAGAAATGACATTAAAATGAGAGTGTTGGTGCTTTCTTCAGTTTCAGGCGCTTGTTTAGGGGATTGGGATAGATTCTTCCTGGATAAGAGGTGGGGACACTGCTGTATTTAGGAATTGCAGCATGTTTACTCATGATAGGTAAGGATTATTTTTCTTTTGAGCTATTTTTCTTTGAGATTTTCCATTTACTTAAAATCCGATTTGAAAGACAACCATATACTCGAAGGTACTATTATGGTTTGGGTGTGGAATCTCCCCTAAGAGCCTCATGTATTTGGATATGCGGCTTTTCTATGGATTTCACATGCTGTTGGGAGATGGGGCCTGGTTGGAAAGGGTGGATGGCTGGGGTTGGACCTGGAAGGGCACGCCCTTCTTCCCTCTCCGTCACTTTGTCCCGCCCAGCTGCCGTGCTGTGAATAGCTTTGGATAGGCCTCTGCCATGTGCTTCCACTGTTGCCGGCTGCCCATAAGTGGCCTGAGACCTCCTGAAACTGTGAGCTAAAAATAAACTCTTCCTCCCTTAAGTTGTGAGTTTTGGGTATGATGTCCCAGCAATGAAAAAGTAGCTCAGACAGGTTCAAAAGCAGTACAACGCTAGCCTTTTCCCCTTCGCAGCTCCATCATCGCCTCTTCCAAAGTCTCTCTCACCTACAAGCTCAGGACACCACACATGACCTTTCTTCTGGATCTTGCCTCTGTTGTAATATTATGCACGTGATTCATGGCTGTCTTTCTCACTAGACTGTAACCACTTGGAGGTCGGATTATTTCACTTTACTTTGTTTGCAGTGGGCATGGCATCAGCAGGGCTCGTCATCAGCCTCAGCTTCTGTGCTAACTTCCTGGCACAGAGGAGAAGCCCAAATGCCTTCTCGAAAATGTCTGAGTTCACTAGGAAATGTTTCTGAACTGAGTATAATGCAGATGAGAGCAGCTGTGAATTTTTGTTAATTTCTGATGTTGTTTTGCTTTACTGGTTTTACTTGCTTAAATCTGTTTTTAATTTTTAAAAACTTTTTTTAATGACATGCTGGCTGTCAAATCCAGGGCTTTGCACACGCTAGGCAAGTGCTCTATCGCTGAGTTATGGCCCCAATACTGCTTGTTTGTTTGTTTTTAAGGGAGGAGCTGCTTGTTTAATTCATGGTCGCCGGAGATAGCAAGGGCCTTAGAAAAGACTCTATCCAATTACCTCTCATTCCCCAGTCTGGAAAGTGGAGGCCCAGGTACGAGGATATACAGCCATATAGCAGACCCTGTCAGATTGCTTGACTCTCAGTCCAGTATTTTTTTTTTATCACCATGTTTTCTCCAATAAGCTACTTACCCCAGTCCCAGCAATCAGATGAGAATTTAAAATAAAAGCAGCAATAATAGTTATACTCTCCCATAAGACATTAATAGCCATGGAATATTCTGAAATCTTGATGTATTTGGGTAGAACTGTAGTATGCCCACGAGCAGTTGTGAGTCTAGGGTTCCACTTGGTTTTGCTTGCTTGTCCATCTCGTGTGCTCCCCCAGATGCCCAACTCCAGAGCATTTCTGGCTCTGATTTTCTTGGAGTAGACAAGCTATGCTGTTCCCCAGGAGAAGAGAACAGACTGTACTTGGTTAACCACATATTTTGAAGCTATAACCTGCATCCAGGTGCAGGGAGAGAGAAGGAAGGACAGAAATAGAGGTTTGCGCTCGCGAGGCAGCCTTTGAGTTCGGAGAATTACCGAAGACACTTGTTAAAAAATCCAGATTACTGGGCTATGGATTTAGCTTTTTGGTAGAGTACTGGCTTAGTATAAATGAGGCCCTGGTTCAATATCCAGTTTCAGGGAAAAAATCCACATTACCAAGTTCCATCTGATAACTACTGAATCATATTTGTCAGGGGAGAAAACTGGGTATCTGCAAAAGCTCTCTTTACCCACGGAGGATGCGTTCCAATACTCCTCGTGCATTCCTGAAACTGTAGAATACTAAGCTCTAAGTAGGCCACCATTTTCTAGCCATCCACCTGCAAATGGTCTGTGACTTATTGGAGCCGTAAGCTAGAATAAATCCTTGCTCTCTAAAGTTGTAGATGTTGGGTATTGAGTCACAGCGATGAAAAAGTAACTAAGACACCTCACAAATATATTTTTTAAAAAACTCACCTAACCCAAGAGAATCAATGATACAGAGTTTTTCTTTAGGAATTAATGTTCACAATTTTGGTTTGGGATTTTGAATATTTTTTGTGTTTTCGCGTTTTATTTAGGGCAAATAGAGTTTTGCATTTACCTTTTATTTAATGTTATTACATAAGTACTGTCTGGTTTAGATGTGGAATGTCTCACAAAAGTCTGATGTATTTGAATGTTGTGGATGGTCAAGGGATTCCTTGTGCCATTGGAAGGTGCGGCCTGGTTGGAAGGGGAGGATTGTAGTTTACAGGTATGTCATGGATTGGGGACATATAGTAGATTGTGGGCATGTGACCTGAAAGGAGTGGAACACTGCGGCTTAACCTGGAACAGGTGGAATGCTAAGGCTCGACCTGGAAGGGGTGGATCACTGGGAGATGAGCTGCAGAAGTTTACACTAGTTCCATCCTTCCTTCCAGACTTGGCTTGCTGTTTACCATGCCGTGAGGAGTTGTCTCTGCTTCTGCCTTTGTGATGTGCTCCCTCCATTGCCAGCCACACACAAATGTACTATGAGTTTCTGAAACTGTGAGCTGAAATAAATCTTTCCTCCCCTGAAATGCAGATATTGAGTATTCTGTCACAGCAATGAAAAAGTAACTAAGACAAGTACTTTTGCTTACTACAATGACTGGACAAAACCACCATTTACTTAAAATGGCTTCTTTTGTTGGACCTTTGCTTTCTTAGAAATTTTGTGCTATTTCAAAAAATTTGTTGTCATGAACATCCTTGTGTTTCAGATTCTTCAGTTAAAATATATATTTACTATACTCTCCTTTGAAGTCATTTTCAGAGAATGTGGAATTACTGAGTCAATGCCATATGATACCAATTTGTAAAAATACTTTTTAAAACCATAAAATGTAAGGGCTGGTTACAGCTTGCATTTATCAATTTCTTCCTGCAGCAGGCACAGGGCATACTATGTCTTGGGAATAACTCTGGGAATCCTTATGTCAGCCCTCAAGATACTAATACGTTAATAAGGGTGGCCAAGATGAAATCAGCAGAAATCCAACCCTCCAAGAGCTCTCCCTATGGAGAACAGAATGACATCTCCATAAATAACAACCTAATCAACCTTCAGCCCAACCAGTTATAAGCTGTGCTACCTTGGGTAAGACACATCCTCTCTCTCTGGGCCTTTTTTCCATCAGAAAATGGGCTGAAATGATCTTGCAGGTCTTTGCAGTTTCTGAAGGTTACCTGATTTGGCTACGTGTTATAGTTCTTGTCTTTGGCTAAGGTTCCTGAATGACTCTGTGCTGCCCAGAGTCACAACTTGAGTGCGACCTGACAGAGCCCAGAGCAGGCAGATGTCCTGGCTGTATTGTTTGGACTAGAGACAAACCACTGCATACCAGGGAAGGTTTATCTGGAAGGAACAAACTTGATCTTCAGGCTTCTGGTCCAAGATTTTCACAGGCTAGAGCAGAGTTCAGTGCCTAGAAGAGACATTGGTCTCCTGTGGATAGGCTGCTTCTTTTCCCACTTTGGGAAGGGTTAAACCTAAGTAATTCACAGATGTAAGTGAAACAAGCTTTAGTTCATCAAAGGGAAGAAAGAGAAGCCATTATCAAGGCCTTAAATGAAAGTACTTTCATGCCCATAGCGTAAACAACTAAAATACTATGCCACTGACTAACTCAGGTCATGGAAGTGGTGTGGTATAAATGATCCCACTACTGTTTTTGCTTTTAAAAGACTTTAAAACGGGGCTGCATTGCCCATGAAAGTGTCACATTGGGACCTATATTCTGCCTAACTTCAGTTACAATGGGGAGGGTGTCCAGATACTGCTCCAGTAACTTCTGTAAATATTATTTTTGTGCTGGTCTTTTAATTCAAGACAGTTTGTCCTTAGTGGGTCTCCATAGCACCCCTGTTTTAGGAAGAAATGACAAGGATACCCCAAGGATTCTGATCTCACTGATTTTGTAGTGTGGAAGGTGCTAGGCGGGCCTGAGAGACACGGAGACGTGGACGTGCTCCCCTCTGAAACCCATTTCTTTGTGGCACTTCAGTTACCTCACAGTGGAAACAGAGAGTTGCACAGACACCAAGTCACTACCATGTTCACCCATTTGTGGTGCCACATTCTGGCTGTTGAGTGGGGCTTGGGCCCAAGATACTCCTTGCAGCTAAGAAAAACAACCAACAAAATTACAGAAAGAACTATACTCCTATTAAGAAGAGGAAGTGGAGATAGCAGTTTTTCATCAGTAACACGTGTGTCCGTGACTGTGTCCTCTGTTCTGTATTTGTTACATCTTCTGCTAAAGCTGAAGTGCTTTTCCCCATTTTTGACTCTGAGCTCAGCCCTGTGTCTTGCTTTGACCAATAGTATATTCCCAGCCACGGTGTCACCAGCTGCTTAAAATGCACTAGTGTGGCTGTGCTTGTAAAACCAATCTTGTTCTTTTGTTTTTCAGGAAGAGGGCATCCTGGCTAGACTGCTGGTCTCAGTAGGAGGATGAGAGACACTTATGGGGCACAGCCGCCTCAGCTCCTGTGGCCTGAAGCCAGTTCCCCCCAGTCCACCCGTAGATGTATGAACCATGGGAAGTGATTCTTATTTGAAGTCCCTGAGCTTTGGCAGGGCTCGTTGTACAGTGTTGCTGTGACAATGGCCAACCAATAATGTACTTCTCCAGAAAGAAACAGATATTTGCCTAAAAATAAAACACCAAATGTAAATGAGCTTTATTGGTGACAAAATATAGTCATGTAGGCTTCATACACAGTAGCCTGCCTGCATTGGGCTGTTGCCCTTGTGGGTTACTGCATGTGAACTTCTCTGGCCTTAGTTCCCATAGCTGTAAAGTAGGATACCTGTGTGCATAGATTTATTCTGAGGCTAACTATGACAGCCCATTAGAAACATGTACTGCACACCCTGCACCTAAGCACTCAGGAAATAGTAGCTGGAAAGCAACCAGCCAGGTTCTCAGTTCGTCAGAACTCACGGGGCATACTACCAAACTCAGTACTAGCTGGGAAACCAATACAGCTATATACAATCAGTTCTGACAGGTAAGTATTTTCTCACTCAATAGACAGTCACCTTCAGGGCAAAATAGGTTTGTGGTTCTAGCCGGGAAATACAGCCCAGGTGAGCATTTGAATGAAGTCCAATCATTGTGTCCTTGACATCCCCCCGCCCCCCATCTTTTTGATTGTCACAGACTTTCTGTGCTGGCACTGCCACATCATTAGCATTTTTAGGACACCAAATCATCTCCATTTTCAGTGAAGAGTAAGAAGGTTTGGGACTCAGATCTTGGAGAAGCAATGATATTGTAATGGTCACTTCACATCAGTAGTAAGTAGCATCTTCTTGTTTTAGTGTGTTTCTTTTTACAGAAGTGTTATCAACTTTTTAAAAGACAAATTTATTTTTAGAAAGTATGTCTATTTGAGAAGTCTAGAGAAATATTAGGAAAAATAGTGTGGGCTCTGAGGCCAAAAAAAATCTATAAGCTCATATTTAAGTACTGATTGGACATCTCTGAGTTAAAAATGTCCAGTTGTTTAAAGCAGGAGTTTTGCTGAGAAATAAAACAAAAATTGTTACCTGTTTTGCTAAAGCATGCACTAATTTGAACCGATATTAATATTGATTTTTCTCTGCTCTCATTCTTGAAATTGGCAGGGCCATTGGTTTATAAACATAAGAAACACCTCTAAAAAACAAACAAAAATCCGTCAGCATAACATTTCTCATTTCAACATCCACAGCATAGACAACTGGCCCCTAGTCTACAGAATTTGTGTTTTCTAATTTTATTGAAGCCGGCAGGAACCATCTGCATGTATCCCAGACAGGCAGGGCGACACCCATGACTCCAAATAGCTGGCAAATTAGGCCAAGTGTGTATTTGTGTCTACAATTATCAATTTCAAATCCGGGAAATAAAAAATTCTGTAGAACAAAATCAGAGAAAACCAGGTTTTTCTCTCATCTCTGCGCAAACAGCCATTGTAGAAGACCAATTAGCATCCTAGCGGCGCCTTCCTGAGGGTGGCACTGGAGTCCAGCCGCATCTGCTCCGCGTTTTTCCTTTCTTTCTCATTTTGAACAATTTGGTTCCTAAACTCCGCTTCCTTGTGGCTTCCTGGAGCTCCGATGACAAACCACCATACTTTGTTCCTGTCCTTTCGGGCCCTGAAGGGCGCTGGAGAACAAGCAAAATTTGTTTCTAATTTTGTGTCTGCCAAAACATTCCTTGGGTAATAATACAAGCCTATAAAAATAGGATGCGCCATCCCTCTACTTCCACAAAATAAACAAATCCGAAAGGAAATCAAACACAGTCCTCAAAAACGCAGCGTAAGTATTTTTACACGCTTCCCCCTCTCCCCTAGCTGGTGAAAACGTGCTCCTAAATTATGACTGAGATGGCATACTCGTCCTTTTAGGCTTACAACAAATAATTATGACATAAGCCAATGAAAAGAATCACTGAGGCTTTCTTCTTCAGGATTTCATGTTTTGTAAAATGAAGGTCCCTAAGGACAATTTAAGAGAATGTGGAATCCAATTTCTTTGCTGGTGTTAGGAGTTTTATTTTTAAATCAACTACTCAAAAAAAAAAAAATGTTCTCCCTGTATTCTTATCCCCAGTTAGAACACACACGGTGGAATCGTCTTTCCATTTTCATTTTTAGATAGTTCCGGGTAACTTACAGTTCTGAATTCCTGAATCTTGGCCAAGGTGATGTCATTAAATCTATAATGAAAACAGTATCACTGAGAGACTTAATTCATTATGGCAGAATTAAGTGGAATCCTTTATGCTATGCCATTAAGTACCCACCCAGAATTGTTTGCACCAACCCAAGTGAAGCACATTTGAACACAAAAGTGAAAAACAAGTTCCAACCTCCAGCCTTGTATGATATTAGGTAACTTTCAGAGTTAGAGCCATTTAACAATTTAAGATATTTATAAATCTCATGGTATTTATTATCTTAGGATGGCTTTTAGGTTGCATAGTCTAAATACCTTGTGCTTTCTATGACATCTTTCCACAGAGAACTACAATGATCAAATCATTATTGTGCATTTTATAAATGTGTTGGCCTTATTACTCTGTCTATACAGCAGCCAAGACAGCGCAGAAATTGCTTAACATTCAATTCATTCTCAAAATACTATTTTAGTCCAGATATAATAAAACAGCCTTGATAGAGTTGGAAGCAAATGTGGTCAATAATTTCAGAACATTTTTAATCCCCAAATTTACCACGTAATCAAGAAATGCTTATCTTGTGAGGTCCTGCAGAGAGAAATAAACATGGGAGATCCTTTTGTCTGTCTTCCAAGATTTTACAAGTTTAGTACGGAGCCATGACACAGCCATGTAAAAATGTATCTGCCAGGACCCAGGCAGAAAAGGAAGCTTCACATCTGACCAAGTAGTACTTGGGGGTTATTTCTGCTGCTGGTACCAAATTACTGCTGAGTGGAGAAAAACTCCTCACTTCATCCTTATATCCTGGCTCACCACATACTGCTTAGGATAATCACTGCCTATGGGTGAGGTTAAATTTCTTAGAGGAGAAAAAATTATGATGGTAATGATGGTACTTAATATGGAAACTTGTATATTAATCTTTTTTAAAAAATAAGGGTTTCTGCCTCTGAAATTAAGTAATTTCATACTGGGGAAAGATCATGCAATCTCAGAAGATAACTTTTTTTAAAAATCACAATTTGTATTCAAAGTATCTTGCTTCTGACACATGACTGTTAAAGTGACAATCGGAAATTTCCTGCACCCAGTCAAATGACTCGATGAAGGGCTGCATAGAGTTTCCATGAAGCTGCTGTCAAGAAAAAGTTGTAGCTATCATGTTCCGTCATCAGTGAAACCAGTCAGGCTCTTTGTCTGCAAAGACTGTGGACCAAATATTGTCGGAGCCCATCGCTGGCTGGACGAGATTTTTCAGTTATCAACTTGTACAAAATAATTTTTATTTATGTACTTATTTACTTATTTTTTACGGAAGGGCTTATTTTAATTCATATTACCTCAAATTCTCAAAATAATAAAAAGAATTCTGAAGCCTAGCCAGTGACCTGTCTGCTTTATACAATATTGATAGGACAACCCCTGGGCAACAAAGAAATTCTGATGGTGCCTTGGTTCCCCTTTAATGGGATTTGGCTAGGATCAGGAAAAGCGTGTATTCACTTTTTATTTATTTAAACTGTAGAGCCTGCTTCGTCTCCCGAAGGTTTGAGGTGGCTTGCAGAAGACAGAACAAGCCATCAAGCCAAACAGCAGCCACGACAAAAAACACCACATGCCTCAAGACGGGTACAAATATCAAATAAAATGGTTTAAGAGTAGAAAGAAAGAAAAAGAGAGAAAAAGTAATTAAGCACATTGCTAGTTTTGGCAAGGGCAGCTGCTACGATTGAACACTAAATGAATTTAGACGGAATATTTCCTGTTCCAGAAGCAGGACAGCAAACTCCACTGGTCCCCGCACAGCTTCCCAGTTGCTTGGCTCTTTTCAATTGGCTGATGTGCATGCAGTACTAGATGTTAATTTTTTTTAATCATCACTCCAGGAGCCAAGTACTTGATAAACAGGAGTAGTTTTCAGTATTTGGGTCCTGTAATGCCAGAAGCCGCATCACCTGCAGCATTCAGTTAATGTTTATTTGGAATACAGAAAACATATTCATGTTTTCCCTTCAAGCACGCCTGCTAAGTGCCCTCTGTCAGCAAGGCAGGTGAGGACTTGATCTTTCTTTGGGCTTTATTTTCATCCGTAGGAGGAATGAGTCATAAGAGGCTAGGGCTCTATTGATGTTTACCAAAAATCGGATTTTTGTTCCTAGGAGGATTTTTGCGACCACACTTTAGATGACTTGAGTACCACACGGGGGTGCCTCAGGTCGGTCACTTGGTGTGAATCCCATGTGATGATTCTCTCAAGTTTAACAAATAAATAAGGATCAGGGAGCATCTTCCTCCTTTCCTCTAAATGTTCTCCTGTGTCTGCTTCCCACCTTTGGAGGAGTTCGCGTAGCTGATGGTACATTTCCCTCGTTAGAATGAAGGACAAGATGTCTGCTTTCTCTTCAAATTGCTTGGCCCTCAATCAACATCACCATAAAAGTGACATATGAATATTAAATCCAAATATTTTATTGGTGTAGATAAATATGATTTGTAAAAAGAGTCAAATTAACAATCCATTACATACTAATGGGCTCTAATCGATAAGTTTAATTTGACTAAAAGGAGAGGGGCGGGGGAGAAAAGAGACTAAATTACACTCAACTGGGACAATTTAAGATTAAAAAGGTAACTGATTTCTACAACTTTTGATTGCATTTTGCCTTGATACTTAAGGACCCAAGGCCCGAGCTATGTTCAAAATAGGCTTCTGCTTTGTGGTTTGCACACTTGTATTTTCAATTACTTCTCTTTGAAAAACATTGCTTCAAATATTAAGAAACCATGGAGTTATTAAAAAAAAACAACAACAACAAGCGCCAAAATCACATTTTCTTCAGATGATTTCAAAAACCAAAACAGTCCCTAAACGCGAGTCTTCCGTCCAGTGTCCATGAGTTCTCTCTCCGCCCGTCTCCCTCCCGGTGGCTGGACTGAGGCGGTGTGCTTCTTTCTTGCCTTGACTTTTCACTTTTCCTATTTATAAATAGAGCCATAGGTAAATATGGTATCACCTGGTACGTTTGTAAAATTTCACCATGTGCCTTTTCTACTTCACAATGTAATGCGTCCCTTTTAACTATGGTATAAGATACCACTGTCTAATTTGGCCATTTCTCTCCTTCTTCCCTTCTTCCTTCCCTCTTTGCATTTTCTCTTCTTTCTCCCTCTTGCTCTCGCCTTTTCCTCTCTTCCTTCATTCTTTCCTTCCCTTTCATTCTACAACTGATGTGCAGGTCAGATGAGCCAACTGAGGACAGTTATTCTGAAATCAGTCACGAGCGAGGTGCTTAGGTCCCTTGACCATCAGAGGAGGTTTCCAGTCCTGGAATAGGCTGTAGCTTCCCCGTGAAGAGTCTACACCCCTTCCTGTGGGGCTCAACTACAGAAGAACCAAAGTTGGGAAACCGAGTCTCCCCTTTCCTCTGGCTGATGTCCTTGGGGTTGTGTGCAGGAGCCCGGGCCATGGCACGGTGGCTCCAGAGGGCAGAGGCCTCTGAGCGTGAAATGTCTCCTTTTCTCCACTTACTTTTGCCCTTTTTCCTCCCAAAACCTAAATAAAGAAGGAAACACACAAGCTTCTCTTCACAAGGGCTCCGCTGCTTCAGACAAGCTGTCTGCAGCACATCCGTAATCCTTGTGTCAGCCTGCTCCCTAGCGTCGCCGGCCCGGTCCAGCATCTGACAGCCGCCTGCCAGGCTGCAGCAGGCAGTGCCTGTGTGAGAAGCCGCCCCCAGGCCCTGCTGCCTCCTGCAGGAGAGGAACAAAGCCCAGCGGACTATCTCACTATCTTCTGGGTGGCAAAGGGATCTCAATTATGCACCCAAGGGATGTGGTTTATGAAAAACTAGAAAGAATGTTTAAATTGTATACGTAAATTGTTTTGTTTTACAAGCTGGGGTAAATCAGCACATTTGCAGCCCATATTTATCTGATCCTCTCCATAAGTCTGTTTTTGAATGTGCACCGTTGATGTGGGCTGGATGCCTATGCAAAACACAACCGACTCCTAAATTCAATTAGGCCATCGGGAGGCGGGCGAAGTGGAAATGTTGCTTTGGGGTTCCCGAGAACTTCTCGGCATAGTTCCTTGGCTGTAACTAAAGATTAGAATCAGAAAGATAAAATTCCCAGCAGATGCCACATAGCTGGAGCAGGGCTTGGGCTAGCCCTTTTAAGATAAACCTAGTAAATGAAATGCCCTCCTTCGGTCTGATTCCTAGCTCATTTTTAAAGAAAAATTATCTTCTCTGCCTCATCCCTGAAGTAACTCATTCAACACCCACTGAGCTTCATGTAGGTGAGGGAGCGTTGTCTGTCTCGATGGTCATAACTAAGGAAAGAAAATACATGATTGTATAGGCCAAAAACAACTTTTGAAAACACCACGTTATAGGCCTCCCCAATTCTTTAGCAAAGAGCACATCTGGGGATGTGGCTGATGGAAAAGTGAGAGTGTTAAAATTGTGTATGTCAAGTATTTTGTTTTACAAGCTGGGGTGAGTCACCGATAGAGGTCACGTCACGGTGATCGGACAAGTTGTCTGCAGTGTGGGATCCGGAGCACGAATAATCTTCTGGCCTTGGCCAGAGGCTGCTGAACCCTAATCGCTGATAACAGCCACCAAGCGGCTGAGGAGTCCTACTTCCTATCGATGTGGCGTTTACACTCTCTGAAAGCCCCCCACTCCGGCTGGCACTTATGGCAAGATAATTAATAGTCCCCTGAGTTATAGATTCAGAGGCAAAGGGGAGAGCACATAATGGAAGCCAAGGTCACCCATAATACAGTAGCTCCTATAACAAAGGGGATTATTGCTGCAATTATCGTCCTGTTGGAAAGATTTTATAAGTTTTCATCATTTTAATTCTTAAATCTTCCTCTTGCCAGTGAAGTTTAAACTCTCCGATTTATGATGGAGAAATAAAAGCTCTCCTGTACTGCTACAGGAGCTTTCTCTTCAGAGCTTCCAGATGGCTTCTGTTGAGGTCGAGTGATGGGAGAAAGGCCACTCCACCCACTCCACCGGCCAGGAAGTCTCGGCAAGTCTCCCCTGGCTGGTCTGTTTCCTTTGTGCTGTCTTGTACCTATCCCGTTTCAGCGATATTAACATACACTCGTACCATCCTTTTTAGTGTAAAAATGGCCATTTTCTTTGTTTTTATGTATAACATTATTGGCTTTTTCATTTGGTTGGTTAGTTTTTGGCTTTTTTGGGAGTCACTGACTACCTACTTCCTCAGCTTTGCTCCAAATCTCACATATTTTCTCGGGGATCTGAAAAATTCTTGCCCCTGGTCCTTTGCCTGTGGATCTAACGAAGACAAGCCTGTTTGCCGGGCCTCGTCTTGAACTAAATGCAGGTACACATTTCTCACCCAGATTCTTTGGTGTCTGATTTTGCTCCTGGCTGGAAAATTCCCAGTTCCCATCAGTAACACACACACACACACACACACACACACACACACACACACACACACACAAACACTCCAAAATAAAAGTGTTTCAAAAGAACAGAGAGAGAGAAAGAGAGAGAATGAGCTCAGGTCTAAAATTGTAATTAATTTAATAAGATGTCCTGCCCAGAACAGATCGGAAGCTGCACAGGCCGTCCGGGTGAGTCCTGACGACAGCATCACTCTGAGAGCTTTCTGAAACGGTGCCCAGCTAACACAGAGCTCCTTTTCATGTTCTGGAGGGCCTTGCTGCCTTTCTGCTAGGGACAAAAGAACGAGCAGACACAATCCTCTTTTGAGAACGATGGCATCATCATTGTCTGCAGAGCAGGACTGTAATTAAGCACCAGAAATAGGGCAGCTGATAGTGGACAAAGAGAGGGGACGGCAGAACAGTGAGGCGGCAGCAGCGCGGGGAGAGGCCTGAGCAAGGGGAGCAGCTGAAGCTGAGTACGTGCGTGGGTGAGATCGTCCTGGGAAATGGTGGCTGCAGGGAAGGATTGGGAAGCAGGCCAGGGGAAGGAAGGGCAGAGAGCTGTCGGGTGCTCACAGACCCCCTCTTCCAGGGAGGCTTCAGGGATGCCTGCTGAAAGCATTACTCACAGGTCAAATATGTACCCCACTATGTACTTCAGGCTTTCCGTACTGGCGATTCTCAGCAGTGAGTGAGACAAGCCAAGTCCCTGCCTGGAAGTGGAGTCCAAGGAGAAGCACAGTTAGGCAACAGAGGGCAGAAGAAACTCGCAGGCAGAAGGTACAATAGTACCAAAGGCCTCAGGGTAGAACGAAAGGGGTAATGTTGGGAGTAGACGGGGCGAGATCTGAGAAGGGACAGGGCTGCATCTGTGGGACCCGCCAGCCACGAGGGAGTGGGAGTCCCACTGTCAACTCAGGACTTCATTGGTGGGCGGTTTCAGCATGGTGCCCCCATGATCCTTCTCGTGCAGGGAGTTGCATGCATTCCCAGCAACGCTTCTCCCCTGACATCTCGACTCCTGCTGACACAGAACGTGTGGTGCTCACTCACGGCAGGAGCTCTCCAACATGCATGGCACCGTGTCATCACTGGCGTTGAGCTGGATACCAAGCCAGGGAAGGTGCTGGCTCTTGGATCTACCAGCAGACCTCACTTAATGACCAGCAGGCTTAGTGGATGAGAGGTGATTCTGAGACACCAGACTCACCAGGAGTGGTCAAAGGAGGGGTCAAAGGAGGGGTGTTCACAAAATCTTAGTTGCTATGGACATGTCTTTGCTTGTGCCTACATAAAAATGTATTTTTCTGCAGAATTCAGAAAGCCATTTGATAGGGACCCAACAGGGACCTGGGGGAGACTGGACAAGGCACACAGGTGAACATGGTGCACAGGAATCAGTCACAGGAATGCATGGGTAGACACACACCTGAGCTCCATCACGGGTACTTCCGAGGGTCCCTCAGAGTCAGGAGTGGGCCTCCATACCCTGCTTTGGGACCTGAAGAAAGCTTATTTTGGCTCCCAGTGGTGATGTCCATGAGCCACTTTTTTTCCTCTTTCCTGAATGCAATTAAGGAGCCTCAAGGTAGAAAATCTGACCGCAGCTGCAAACTTAGGCCGAGAGTGACTCCCCCAAGGTTGGACATGCAAGAGGGACCGAAACTCCATATAGCACGCCTTCCAGGGTGCTGTCCTTGTTAGGACAAAGAAGGAGGACTGGCCACCAGATGAAAAATCTATCCCGCAGACCCTACTTCGTAGATCCACCCAAAACATAGCCCTTCCAGCAGGGATCTCTGGCCTCTCCTCATTGGGTATGGTCTGGAAGAGGGGTAGGGACTTCCACAAGGCCCACCACTCTGTTTCTTCATCTGTAGACTCAGTGTCATTATAATACCTATCTCACAAGGCACTGGTACAATTAATTAATTAATCTATGTTCAGAGTTCACCCTAATGTCTAGTATGTGGTAAAGCCCAATGAATAGTCACCACTGTCAAAATTATTTTTAATGATGGAAAACATAGAAGAATATATACAAACATGATCCATTACCCCAAACTCAGAGATAACCATAATTAATATTCTAGGGTTTGGCTTTCTAATCTTTCTTCCTCCAAAGTAATATAAAATATATGTCTAAGTATATACACACACACATATATATATGAGTATACTACATACATATACTATTTCACAATTTGCCTATTAATTCCAAGGATAATTTAAACACTTCTCATGCCATCAAACTCTTCCCAAAATATGATGTTTTGTGGCTATTTAAACTCATGCCCTATTTCTGAAGTTTTTGACTTGTTACCTTGTTACTGTTGCAAAAAAGCTTCTGTAATTATTTCCGCATACAAATTTTAAAAAATAGTTCTGATAATTTCTTCAAGATAAGGCCTAAATAGAGATTTTTTTGGGTCAAAAGCCATGTTGGCCCATTCATATCATCCTGAAAAAAAGAGATTATGTATCAACATCTTCACCAACCCTGGTTAATATAAACATTTTTAAGCTTTAGGAGTGTAGTTTGGTAGTAAAGCTTATGTCTAACAATGAGAAAACTTAGGCTTCAACCCTGACACAGCCCAAACAAAAAATCAAAAAGCTCCAGCCCCCCGCCAGCCCCCCCAAAACAAACACTAATAAAAAATACAACCTCCCCCCTTTTTTAGGTAGGACTCTAATAATGACATCTTATGTTGCATTGTGCCTCCTGGGTTGTCTCTTCGTCCGTATTTGCTCAAGGTTGAACTGTCTGGTTAATTCCTTTAGTTACTTTTCTCCTGGAATATTTGTCTTAGTCAAGCTATTGATAATTCATTGCAACTGAAACAAAATTTGTAAGAGGATGTATAATTGAGACACGAAGGTTTTGCTATTGTGTTTTCTGAAATCTATTCCCCCTGTTTTTGTTATCTTTCAGTATCTTAATCAAAACGTTAGGGGAACACAGTCTACATCTGTCAGACCCTTGACGTTCTGTCTATGGTGGCTGAACAAACAGAGTCATGTTCATTCCTGTTCCTAAAACTGATTTCCATGCTGGACAGAAGCCACCTCGGTTGGACTCCAGTTTTTCCAGCCACCTGGGCTCTTCTGACTGCTCATTAGAGTGCTGCTGAGCGCCCAGCCCCAGCCACCTTCTACTAACGATGCTCCACAGGGCTCCTCTGGAGCCATGCTTCCTGACTCCGTGGCCTGCGGCATGCACCCAAAGGCTCCAGTGGGCCCCAGAGCAGGAGGGCTGTCTTTGAACAGAGTAGTGAAGGAGGAGGACAGAAGAAAGAAGGGGTAGCTAGTTGGTTTTCTTTTTAAAAAAAAATAAGCAACCTAATTTAAGTGTAAAAATCAACTTTCCTTCTGAACAATGTGGCAACAACCTGAAGGCTGTGAATGGTGGTGCTAAAGCCAAGGAAGTGGTGAGGAAAAGCTTTTATCAAAAACCCAAGGGAGAGGCTGCCTGTCTCTGCCAGTACAAAGGATTTCCTGAGCTGGATGAATGGCCTGCCAAGATAGTCCTTAAATTCTCGAGTAGCCTTTCATAGCCACCCCTGATCAGAAGCCACACTAATTGACTTGAACTTGCCTGGCCTACTCCTAGACCCACTGGACTCCCTCCTCTGGTAACAAACTTCCACTTCTCCTGACAAATGCCCATTCTTCGTTCTTGGTGTTTTAGGGGAAGTTGGCTGCGAAGCTACCGGCTGGGTGAGGATTAGCTTCGTGCCTGGCTGGCCAGTGCTCCACTGTTGTCTGTAGCCTCACCTGTCTTGGCAGAGATGGGCATGCAATCCCATCTTGACCAGCAAGAGTTAGGACTCTCCCTGTTTTTCTGTAAGCTGGAATATGAAATTATAGATCTGGAGATGATGGTGGCACCTTGCTGCCCCAGGAGCCAAAAGAGAAGTCGAGTCGGAAATAACGACATTGAGCCCATGGAGCAAAACAGACCTAAGGTCCACTGACAGACTTTTTAGTGACAGGAGTTAGTCAACTCCTTATTTTAGTGAAAACCTACCTGGTCTGGCTTTCTGTCACTCATTATGGGAGGAGTCCTGATGCATACAACCTATTCTAAAAATTAGATCTCTTTCTTGAACAACTGAATTGTAGATTACCCACTCACCCAAACTGAGCCAAGGTCCCCAGCTTCACAGCTAAGGGAGCTATTCGTGACTCAACAAGCTCATAAGAAAGAGACCTGGAAACATGCATGCAAGCACTAACTAAAGACACAGGTGACTCCAAGGAAATATGACAGCCGGTCATCATGGAACTCTCACAACACAAACCCCCTGATGAAGAATTTTTAGAACTGGATTTTAACTCAATATGAGAAAAAGTTACTTATTTGTGAAATGCTAGTGAGCTCTTCGGCCAGGGAAGCTCTCAAGAGGTACATACGTACCAGAGTATCTTTCTGGAGAATGAAGCAGCTGCTGATTTTGGGACCTGGCGACCTTTACATCTCAGCTAATCCATTTTCAGAACAAAGATATTAGTGTTAAATCAAGTCTTATTTGTGACTTGGCTTCTTCGGCACAGAAATTATAATGGTCAAATTTCTATGGAGATCATTAAAAGTGACAAACTCAATGCTTGAAGCAAAGAAACTAAGAGATGTGAGAGATGTGGAGTATGGGCCCTGCACCCCCCTCCCGAGACCTTGCCAACTTTCTCAGCTGGTCCCCACTTACCTGTACATTTGGGATCGTTTTAAGGGGAACTTGGCTTCCAGAGAACCGTTGTTGGAGGCTGGGCAGAGTAGGGAGCCAACACCTGGCTGTGACCTCAGGAGGAAGTGTGGGTATCAGGAGGCCTCGAAGGGCATTCTGGTTGAGGGTTCTTTTCTCAGTTGGTTCTCGCTAAACATGAAACCTGTGATTCTGCTGCAGCCTCTCTCCTGCTATTATTTGCCCAGAATCCCTCATTCCTTTCTAAAGAGGAAGCTGAGTCCTTCATTCCTCCGTGTTCTCAATACAAAGGTTCTTGCTGTGTCTTCTAGACTTTTGTTACCTTTTCACAAATCATCATTAAACTGTGTGTTCTTCCTTGGAGCATTATTCTGAAAATCATTTCGCATTAAAAGTATTTTGTCTAGTTGAGGGTTTGGTTTTTCCATTGCAGCATGCTTCATGTGTTTGTGTAGTGTGTGTGTGTGTGTGTGTGCGCGCGCACGCGCGCACTCGCACGCATGCACATGTGTATGGTTGTTGCTGTTGTTAAAGTCCAGTGGATGGAAAATAGTTTCTAACACACAGATTGGCTGTTTGTAGGCTTTTTCCCCCTAAGAATCTATCTCTTGTGCCCTGTCGGCCATACCTGAACTCCAGGTGTTTTATGGCATTTTTGTTGGTCTAATAGAGCCACTGGGAGAAAGCTAACTTTTTACTAAGCTTCCTTTAAAAGAAAAACTAGGAGTTTTCTTTTTATCTCAGCATCTTCCACTTCTCCCTTTTCTGTTAGAGATTTGCCCTCTCTCTCCTCATTTAGGTAAATGTCATGCCTGGGACCCTTATAATCCATAATCCACCAAAAATAAAACTGTGCAGATGCTTTTAAAATGTTTATAAAGTGGCCAAAATGGACATTAAAAAAAACACTTTTGTTCCCCAGAGTATCTTATGACTCATTTTTATTTAGAGGAGGGATGTGCCGTTATTTTAGGCCATGAAACCAAAACTGTTGCCCCATCTATAAAGGCAATGTCCTGCTAACACTCCTAAGAATGCCTCAGTGAGGCGACCTGGTCATTAGGAAACGTTCCCTAACAGAATTCCAAGAATGTCATCTGTGGGGTGAAAGACGTCGGATTTATTTTTATTTTCATTTTTATCCTTTTCTATGGCTTTCTAGATTAGTGATCAGATTCGAGCTGAAATCGTTTTAATTAAACAACAAATATGTGACTAAATATTCGCAGAAAAAAATTTACCCGTAAGGTTAAAGTCACCTTGAACCCCACTCCCTCCCATGCTGGGCGTCTCTTCAGGGATGGTCACATTATGGTCAATTTGGTCTGCGTCCTTCCAGACTTTCCCTTTATTATCTACACACACATGCAGCACACGTACATTCACGCATTTCTCAAAAATCAAGGGGAAAAGTGAGTTTGGTGAAGGGATAGTCTAGAATACTTACTAATATGTTCAGTACAAAAATAAAAGAGCTTTAAAGACTTTCTAGCCCAACTCCCTCGTTTCCTAAATGTGCACTGAGAGCCCTGGAGCCTCCTCTTTCTGCTCAGCAGGGCGGTGACGAGAGTCACATCTTGATGTGTGTGTCTTCAGATGAGCAGGCAGATGTGTAAATACCCGTCTCCCAGGCCTGAGTATGATTTTTAATAATCGAATATGGAGCTCTAGCCAACATTTTATTCAGGCACTAAATTTAAAAGTGGAGCCAAGAGACCTTAAAAAATTTATGATTCCACAAATGCAGAGAATTTTCCCCCACGATCACTATCTCGGAACTAGAAGTGTAAAACCAGCCCTGCGTGGCTCGGCCTGTTTTCCTGAGCTCTAGCCCAGGGGTGCGCTTGTGGCTGATGGCAGGGTCCCTCCAGATGGCCGTGCCCAACCAGGGAAGCAACTCCCCCCTTGTCACTCACCCAGGAGGCCAGAGGAGGCTCTCCTATCAGCCCCTTTCTCCCAAGCCACCCTCTAAACAAGCGCGGGAACACCCCGAGATAAAGATACTGTTAGATTGGAAGAGTAATTGCTGACATTTATTACTGTTTCCCGAAGAAAATCAGTCCAGACAAACCCTCTACAAACCTAAGACAGCAAAGTCGGCAGTTTTTGATGACAGTTTGTGTGGCTTTGTCTTCCTTGTGAAATCACTCTCTCTGTCTCCTTTTCAGGACCAATGCCTGCTACACTAACAAACCAGCTGTCTTCCCCTCTGGTCCACTGGAGCTAGATGAGAAGCAGCAGCTACTGACCCCTGGCCTAAGCTGCCCCAGCCTACAAGTCTCATCTCCAGACTCCAAACATCAGAGGCGTGGGTGATGCCTAGCTCTCTTGTCCTGTCTCTGGGAGATTTGGTGCATGTAGCAAGTACAGAGACTAGGGACCAACGGTAGCCCTTCACTCCAGAAGGGGGTGCCCACTCGGAAGATATTAATTTCCCAGGAATCTGAGTTTTTCAGATCTCATTCACTCATCTATTCACTACATTCATTCAAACATATCTTTAGAAGCACCTACTATGTGCCTAGCACAAACAACTCAATGCAAGCAGTGATAAGAAAGAAAAATAAAACAGGGTAAAGAGGATAGTGAAGGCAAGTGTTGTATTTGCTGCTTTGTAAGCAAGTGATGGTCAGAGATGACCTCAACATTTGTGACATTCAAGCAAAGACCTAAAGAAAGTAAAGGTAGAAACCATATGGGCATCTGAAGGAAGAGAAATCTAGGCAGAGAAAATAGCAAGTCCAAAGGTCCTGAGACAAGAGTAATGGAAGGGCATGACTGGCTAGCAATAGAGAGGTGAGGGAGAAAGGAGATGGAGGTGGCTTGGGGCAGGCAGGGCAGATCATGAACAGCCTTCTAGGCCACTGTAAGGATTTGACTTTCCTTCCAAGTGGGAGGGATTTGCTCAGAAGAATGACACAATCAACTTTAAATTTTGGCAGGAAGATTCAGACTCCCAGTTCTCAGTGTGTGACAAGTTCTGGTCTCAGCTTGTGACAAGAACAGAAAGGAGAAGGCTGAACTGGAGGCCGTTGCTGTCATCCAGGCACGATCTTGAGACATTGCAGTGTGTTAAAGAAGAATTATGATGGCGAGATGCTGTTGGCTTGGACCAGCCCAAAAGAAATTTTGTTTTTCATGTGCTAAGGTTGAGATGCTTTTTAGACAGTCAAGGGAGGATGTTGAGAAGATGATTGGATGATGCACCTTAGGCTCAAGAGAGAAGTCTCATCTGAAGGTGTTTAAAGATGGTAGTGATAGCAACAAGACCAGATAAGAATGAAAAGAAGAAAAATTATCAGAGGCCTGAGTCGAACCAGGGAAGAAGACAGAAAGGAAAGGAGGAAGGGAAGGAAGCAGTGGAGGAAAAGGAAAAGGTTGGAGAGCTGAAACCCAATATTGTAAAACTTCCAAGTTGGGGCAAGACTTCTAGTGAAGAAAGACTCGTTGTGGATGTGAGATGCCATCTGGAGGACTGGAAGAACTGGCAATGCAGATAACCAACAGAAATGATTGCTTTGAGCACACGTGATGAAATTCATGGCCATGAACTTGGTTGGGTGCAAAGGCACCCAGTGCTGCATGGATTTCCAAAGAGCTGCAACAAATTACTGCTGGTCGGGCCCTGCATTTCCATGTGTCCACATCTGAGAATTTGTGTGTGTGATAAGGGTTTTTTAAAAAGAAGAAGAAAGCATTTCTGAAAAGTGTATCATCTCTAGCATCGACCCTTGTCATCAGAAAAATGTCTGCTCCATGTATGAAACTAACCGTGCGCTTGCAGTGAATGGCCTCTACTGTATTCTTGCTACTGACTGTCTTAGTTACTTGTTTGCTGCTGAGACAAAATACTCAACATCTGCAATTTTAAGGAGGAAAGATTTATTTAGCTCACAGTTTCTCATAGCTTCAGAGGCTCTCTCACAGCCAGCAATGGTGAAGGCACATGGTAGGGGCTAGAGATGCTCGCCTCACTGCAGACAGAAAGCCAAGAAAAGCAGAAGCCAGTCAATATCTGGAGACTCAGGCAAATGCCAGAGCTTTCCCGGGGAGAAAAAACCTGCAATAATGTTTCTTCTTCCTTCCCTCACTTAGTTCAAGGGTCAAGTTGGGCCCCCCAACACCCATCGTGAGTGTCTCTCCCCCACTTCCTGGTCCCACAAGTCAATAACAAACACTTGAAAGCTCTTCTCTGTGCAAACCCGGGTCGCAACAAATTAATACGATCTTTCCAAGTCAAAGTCCAAGTATCTGCTCTTTCTAGCCAGGCCCTACTTCCCAAAACCTAACACTCCCACAGTTATCCCACTACATCAAAATACATGAGGATTTAGGGGCACACTCCAAATCCAAATCACAGCATTGGCATTTCAAGGATTCTGTCCATTATTTAAACATGTTTTTTGAGATAGTCTCGAGCTACAGTCCAGGCTGGTCCTGAACTCACTATGTTGCCCAGGCCGGCCTCAAACTCACAGCAATTCTCCTTGTCAGCCTCCCGAGTGCTGGGATTACAGGTGTGCACCACCATGCTGGTTTTATGCGGTGCTGGGAAATCAAACTCAGGGCCTGGGCATGCTAGGCAAGCACTCTACCCACTGTGCTATTCCTCTAGCTCATCACTTAAACTTTTAAGGCTATTGAGCCATCAGACTTTCGCTTCTCTCAGTCTGCTTCTGGCTTCAAGCCTCCTGGGGACTCTAATGAAGTCCTGTGGGTGGGAACCTGCTGTGGGGAGGGAGTACACAGCACTGAGTTGGAGGCAAAGGGCTAAAGATGTCCTGTTTTACCCTTGGACCATGTAGATTTTTCTACACACTGATGTGGCTGCCATTGCTCAAATTTGCACCATGGCCTATGTTGGGTGAGCGGACCCCCCACCTCCAAGTGCCTCTGAAGTGTCCTGAGAAAAATGGCGCTTCCCCTGACCAACTGGTTTGTCCTTGTCTTTTATAAACATTCCTGTGATGGTTGTCAGGAGTCCCCACCGACCATTTGGAGAGAAGTCAAATACCGCACTGGTAAACACAGTGTTTCCAATCAGAAGCCGGACAGATGACTGTGCTAGCAGGATGGACGGCTGCCTGGGCTCGGCAAGAGGCCCTTGCTGTCTTTGACCTCACGTCCAAAGCTCTCACTTGGAATATTATTAATGTGCATGCATTAAGGATTGATTTATTTTTACCAAACAGGAACAACAATTGTGAGGCATTGAAACACAAGCATCTAGACTTTCACAGATTAAAAGAAAGTTTGAAACAAAGTCAAATTTACATATTCATCTGTTTGACAAAGGAGGTATTTCCAATAAGTCAGGAAATTAATAATGATTTAATGAAATTGGAGAAAGGAAATTGATTAACTATTTAGAAAATACAAGGTTAAAGCTTCACCTCCTTCTCTGTGCCCAAATAATTTCCAATCCAATTAAAAACATAAATGTAAAGCTAGAAAATAAAACAAAGTAAAATAAAATAAACTAGATGGCAGGAAGCTTTTTATCTGAATTTGAGCTGGAAGGGATCTTTGTACATATCTACACAGGGAAGGCAGTTTCCTACGAATATATTAAACATTGGACACCTTCAAATATATTTTTAACTTATTAAAATATAGTCTTGATTTTTATACTGTTCTTTCATATGCTTGATGGCTAAATTCCTCTGCTCTGTCCCTGAGGTCTTCCAGGATCCACAAGGATGAGGGAGGAAACAGGGGGACTAGACGTTCATCTTGAGAAATGGAAGTCAGGGAGAGAGACCCAGAAAAGGGAAGCAGTTTACTTCAGGAAAAAACCAGCTTGGCAAGGGCAAAGAGCTAGGTTCCCTGGGTCAGAGCCACAGCTCTGCCATTTGCTTGCTGTGAGACCTTGACTAAATCTTACTCTCTGAGCCTTAAATCCTCACTGGTAATTAGGAGTAAAATAATACCCATCCTACCAGCTCATTTTAAGTATTGAATGAGTTGACCTGCAAAGAGCTTTGAATAGTGTTATCTCTATAACAAGTCAAGTTATTAACTTAAGTGCGAAGTTCATTATTAGGCTAAAGTTAGCCTAACGTGGTTCTGGAGGACTAGGGTGGATCGTACGTGTTTCTATCACAGCGGTCTGTGCTGGCCTGGAATGAAGCCTTCAACAAGTATTTATTTTAGATAGAAACTGGGTAATTTTGTATATTTCTTGGGATATTCCTTCTAGATCTATGATTGTGTTGGCTGTACAACAATGTTGCAAGGCAAATGGGGCCAGTATTATTACACTCATTTCAAAGACTGATCAAAGGGAGATGGGAAAGGCTTTGCCTAAAAGCACAGAGAGTTGGAGCTAGCCTTAAATACCCTAGATTCCCCACTTCACTTTTACACTAAAACCTCAACTACCCAGAAACTTTAACCTTAGCCCCACCAAACAAACTACAGCCTTGGTGTGAGTGTTCTTGTCACCCAGAATCCTCATTATGAAGCTCGTTCTGTATCCAGTCAGGTAATTGGTATTAAACGTGGGTTGTGTCATTGAATTCTTGGAACAATGCTGAAGAATGGACATTATTGTTCCCCTTCTTCTCACAAAGGAACCAGGGCTCATGGTCACACAGGAACAGAGGAAGGCCCTATTCAAAGGCCAACCTGCTGACAAAGTCCGGGTTCTATACCACAACTTCCAACCAGGTAAAGAGCTGGAAAGCACAAGTCTTTTTTTTTCTGTGCTCACGACCACATTTAATCTGTCGATCCTTCCTGATATGACTTACTTACTACACTTCACTGGCTATAAACTTTTTCTTTCTTTTCATTTTATGTATTTATTTATTTTTATTGACTGATTTTTTGTAGTAGTGGGGGCTGAGCCCAAGGTCGTCACACTGAGCTACATCCCCAGCCATATTTTTATTTTTGATATTTGAGAAAGGGCTTCATTAAGTTGCTAAGTTGCTAGTTTGCCACAGCTCTGGGCTTGAACTCGGAATCCTCCTGCCTCAGCCTCCCAGAGTGCTGGGATTACAGGCCTACTCCATAGGGTCTGGCTATCATTGGCTGCAAACATAAAGTATAAGAGGGGGGACAATCCTCATATGCCAGAGTCCAAGAGTGGCAGAGCCAGGGTCTTCTGCCTGTTGACCCAGGGCTCACCCCACCGTGCTGACTTGAGTCATGTGTTCCTTTTAGAAGATTCCAGAATCCACCTTCCTGAAATACTCTTTGCCTGCATCAGCTTCCTTCCTTGCTCTAGCATGAATGTCTCAGTTCAGCATTCCAGGCCTCTCCATGACTCAAAAAATGTCCTTATCGTGGGAGAAGCGCAAGTCTTGTTCTCACCTTAAATTCACCAGTCATTTTCTTTGGGAAGGTGACGTAAGACCAACTGACAGCACCACATGTTAGACCCAGGTTGCCCAACAGGGGAGCCTAAACTTAGAGCTCACGTGACCTTCCAGTTAGTCCAAAATAGCATGACTAAAATACTTAGTGACATTAAACTGCTAAAATAATAATACTGAAATAAATCATCACATACCTACTAAGGACAAAAGTGCTGGGCCAACCTTTAGAGCAACCCCATGTGGACCCATAGATTATACACTAATAGCTTCGGATGACAAATGTTGAGCCCCTGCTGTGGCCAAGCACCTGTCCAGACAGGGGTGACATATGCCACATCCTGCCCAAAAGTTTACAAGAGAGTTGGGAAGAAGAGACAGAGTTAGGCAACCAGTAGTAATGAAAGGTTGAACTAACAGAGTTTAGGTAAGGTGGACTTCATGATTCCAAGAGATTGTACTCAGGTCTCCTCCCTCAAAATGCCCAAGCTCTTTGGAAGGAGAAGATGCATAGATCACCAGCAGATAAGTTCAAAGAGGAAAACAAGAGGTGTAGATGACTGTAATTAAGCAGTCAATGAATGACACGTGAATGGAATAAAACATGGTTCCAAAAGGGTTAGTGGAATTTGGGGGTCTTGGGAGTTCCCTGTAGCCCCCAGGGCCTAAGCTGGTAAAGCTATAGCTTATAGCCATGCTTAGCTATTATTTTTCAGGGTTTAAAATCAAAACATAAAGTAAAATAAATGAAAGGAAGAAAGATGTCCTGATCTGGATGCCCGCCTTCACTAATTCTTTACCTTCTTAACTCACCTCTGTCCTGAATGGCCTGTTCTATAGATCCCCGTGTCTGACGGAAATCGAGGCAGAGAAAAATTGTGAGGACATGTTTCCTTTTTCCCTGTGTGACCCCTCCCTAAATCACTTTTGACCCCACTGTAAGGAGACAATATTGAAAATACTCAAAAATAACCCTGCTAAAAACATGAATCAAAAAGTCGCGGCTCGTGGACATGTTTTTAAAATTGCTTAGTTGCATGCAAGTCCCTTTAGTGCTTGAAGGACTTTAATAAAATTGATTTTCTGAGTATAGCCTTTTAGCAGCTACTGTATAAGCTTGAAATATGAACCCTTCATTGTCGAAAGTGTTTCATTTTTGCCCTGTTACTAATGACGAAGGGAGGTGTGAGTTTGGAATTCTCCATGGCTGACATTCTCGTAATTAAATAGTGTTAATAATAAGGCTTTGCAGATTTTAAACAAACTGGCACAGAGGTAGAACAGGTTGCCGTATTTCATTTAGAGACCACAGCAATTAGCCCTTAATGAATAGTACACAGAGACATATCAGGGAGTTACTTCTACACCTCGTTTATTTGCCGGATCACAAAAGGCGACATTTTCACTCTCCTGATTGAAAGCGATTCTCAGGATTTCTTCTGAAGGCCTCTTAAGTAATTGCATTGTGAGGCTTAAATAAATAAAAATAAAGAGAAGGACATTAATTGCCTTTAATATCTGCTGTCTAATTTCAGCAGAGCTTAGCACACTGAAAGCTCTGAGTCCCCGCTGCACCACCGTGGATCAACAATGGAAGGCTCGTCAAGGCGGATCTATTGGGAGGCTGGTGTCTTTCTTTTACAATTTTAGGAGAGATTTGCTCCCAGGCACCTTGTTACTCCTCTCTGTGAACCGGTGAGGGGATATTTTTATCCAGGTCTCTGGGGTGAGCTGAGTAGGAAGCTGTTGCCAAAGAAAATTGACAGTGCTTATCCTGAAGGGGAGAGGGAGAAAGAGCTGCCCCGTCAAGGTCGCCACTGACAAAGGAACCGTCTCCTTTCGTGGCCTGCCTCCCTAAAGCCTTTACAGGGAAGGGTGATTTTTGTTTTTTAATGTACGTGAGTTCTAGAACAATTTTTACACAATGAAAATATTATTTTATTTTTATGGTAATGGGGTTGAACCCAGGGCTTGCACAGTCTGGGCAAATACTCTACGATTGAGCTACTTCTCCCAGATCCTATGTTGATATGTCTTTTAAATTTTGAGACAGGGTCTTGCTAAGTTAAGTGGGCTGAGCTTGAACTTGCCTCGGCCTTTAGAGTATCAGGGATTTATAGGTGTGCTCACATGGCTGGCCTAATTTCTTGTCTCTTAGGTTTAATATTGGTATCTACAAATTACCCAGAGAAGGTAAATGTAGGAAATGGGCTTATAAAATCACCTGGGTGCTGTGAAACATACATTTCCTGTGTCCACATGGAAAATGTCAAAGGATCCCACCCTTTATTACGGCATGTTAGATGGTTCTGAGAATCTGCCAAGTTTGGTAAGCATTCACCCAGGGAATCTTGAGATCCTTCAATCCAGGAGAGTTAGCAAACTCAGGGCCAGCATACATCAAAGCACAGCACTGTAGGAGAAAGCAGGTGCTCTCCGGTGGAGAAGACTCCAGCCCAGCCTAAGAAATCTCTTTAGAGGTGCTACAGTTGGCCCCAGCAAGGGGCAATTCAACCTTTAGCACAACTCAGCATGTGCAAGGGTGGTCAACAGCAGGCCTGAGGAGAGGTAAGTTTAACAAGGGGTGGATGGGAGTCAGCTGAGGACAAGGACCTGCTGGGGGGCAGGGACCCCCATGCAGGGATGGGTGCTTAGCAAGTGTGGCCTAGGCCAGATGAACAGGTGAGCAGGTCCTAACTGAACTCAGGTTTGTACCATAGACTGCTCGGTGATGCCAGTGATCCTTTCCCCTTCTTGACCAGCCCTCTCAGCTTGAACAGGAAGTGGTTGACACAGCAGGGCATGGGGCTTGGCAGCTTCTCCAAGGGCTGCTCCTGACTTAGCTTCAGATAGTCTTCCAGTTTAATTTTGCCCTGGAATAAGGACCCGGGAAAAGGAACTTTGTTTGAAATTCAGAGTGGGAATAATTGGAATGGGTCAATGCTAAATTCACTGCCAGTGATTTTAGAAATTAGACTCAATCTTCATAACTGAAAAATAAATTAGTATTTCTTTCTCAATTCATTAGTCTTTCAAAGTTAAAAAAACTAAGATCAGACTAATATAAATACTGGTCATCAGAAACCAAGCTACTTTGAAAATATTTGCTCTTTTATTACTGCTTACTTTTTCTTTCACATCCTTTGCAAGCTCATTGGAAGGTCCTGGTCCCTACAGCCCAGAGCATCCAGCACTCTGCTTGGACCATTCCCAGGGCTCAACACATGTCTGGTAAACTAACTGATCTATTAACAACTTTTTTAGTGTTTCACTGTACTAAACATTTTCTCATGCATTTTGCCACTTAATCTGTATAATTATCCTTGGAAGTATAATTTTTAGAACTAATGAGAGTATTGCCTCATCCTTAGGATGAGAAACTGAAAATAAGGAAATGTAAGGAACTTCCAGGGTTTCTTTACACACTGAACAGTGAAACTAGGAGCCAAATTTAGGTACGTTGAACCCAAAGCCCATCCACTTAGCCACTGGGTACCCTGCAAAGTTGATTCACAAAAAATCAATTCAAAAAATTGCAAAGTCTTCACATGACAGGGAACCTTCGAAATCTTCTTGTCTAATAACCCCCTTATTGAACAGAAGAGCAAGTGAAATCCAATGCGGGTTGATGACTTTTTATTCCAGAACATTTTTTTTTTTTTTTTTGCAGGAAATCACTGGGAAGTCCAGGACCAGCCTTGAGTTTCTCCTAGGCCAATCCGTGGCTTCTCAGATTCCTGAACTGGGCATTACTCTCCCAGCCTATACCTTTTATTTGCGTTCCCTCCACAGAAAACAGTGGGAAGCCTCATCCTGAGGTGGGTTGCAAAGATTTAGAGCGGTCACCCAGAGTTTCTTTGAAGAATTTGTCCTAAGACAAACACCTGGAGGCTCACATGGGATAAGTCATACTAAACTCCATCTTATCCAGGCTGTAAGTAGCTGATCAGCCTTCATAGAACTCAGAGACATGATGTTCTGGAATAGCTTTCATGGTTTTGTGTTTCAACGTGAGTGTTTAGACTAAGATATCCTCTGCCCCCATAGAATCTAACATTGGACCGGAATTCTAGCCTGTGCCCTAAGGATGGGAGCCATTCAGAATATCACATTTCCTCGACCTCCTGTGATTGGTTCAGCGATGGACAGGCAAGTTTATCGTAGCCAGTAAGACTTTACATTGGACCCTAGAAATTAAGACCATCTATTTCATTGTGTTGTACTTAACCAGGGGTAATATCTACCTACAGCCATTTTGCCTTTCTGTGGGAACTGCCTATATGGAGGACAATTGAGCTTACAGGCTAAAACAATACACAGAGACTTCTGGGTATTAAGCAAATAAAATATTGCACTTTTCCTACTAAAGCCAGTACAATACCGTGTAGTTGGTTGTTTTTGTCACTTGCCACAGAATAAGGCATGATTAATCAAGTCTGAGTTGGTACAATAGATTCACTGTGTGACCTATGACCATAACTTTGTGGCCTCAGGTTCCCTATCTGCAACACAGCAGTATCGGTCTACACGATTAGGAAATCGGGCTGGGGTTGACAGTGATCGAGACCGCGATTCTGTGCTTTTCGCACCTTGGCCTTTGCTCCTTTTGTCTGATCCCCTGTCTCTAACCTTATAGTAAGTGGCTGTATTTGCTGGTCTCCACCCCCAAATGTTTCCAGGAAAGAATTGCTACCCTGAAAGCCTCCTTATTTTGGAGTTTAGAGGTAAGCTTAGACCTTCCCTTCTTCATGCAGAAAACTCTAGAAAATAACCAACTGGAACGTGAAACCCAGTAACCCCAGTATTCAAATTCCGTTTAGAGCAAAAATAATATTTTCTATAGACAGGAGAGTGGACAATATAGGGTCTAGAATTAGACAGAATTATACCAGTGGCTAATCATCAGTTACCTGGAGTCCTCTTAAAAACATTTACCCTCAGGGCCAAGCCACATTCTAAAATACCCTGACTGAGTGTTTGTTCTTTAATTTATTTGTGGCAAAATACACGTAAGGTTTACCACGTTAAATATTTTTAAGGGTGCAGTTCAGGTGACAGTAAGCACTGTGTTACTGTCCTCACCATCCATCCACCCACAGAGCTCTCTCCACCTGGCAAGACAGAATCATAGTGTCTGTAGAACAGTAATTCTCCTTACCCCACATCCCCTGGCACTGTGGCTTTGACAACTTTAGGGACTTCATATGCAAGGAAGCACGCAGTATTTACCCTGTAGTGACTGGAGTATTTCACATAGTATAATGTTCTCCAGGTTCCTCCCCGGTGAGGCATGTGTTGGAATGTCCTCACTTTTAAAAATGAAACTAAATCCTATTGTATGTGTATACTTCATTTTGTCAATGAGGTTTCAGGTTGCCTTTGTTTTTGTCCATTGTAAATAATGCTACTGTGAATGATCGTAAGTGTAATGGAAATATCTCCTTTTTATCTCTGAATTGCAGTTCTTTGGGGTATTAGATCATATAGTAATTCCACTCTTTTCTTTTTCTTTGAAGAAGCACCATACTGTTTTGCCACAGCAGCTGGGCCATTTTAACATTCCACTAATACTGCATGAGGGTCCCAATTTCTCTGTTTGTAAACTTCTGTTTGGACTTTTTAAAAAATAGTAGCCATCTAGGACCACATAATAGCAGGATGTGGTGGCACATGCCTGTAATTCCAGCATTTGGGAGGCTGAGCAAAAGGATTGCTATGAAGTCAAGGCCAACCTTGACTACAGAATGTGACCCTGTGTCAAAGAAAGAAAGAAAGAAAAAAGAAAGAAAGAAAGAAAGAAAGAAAGAAAGAAAGAAAAAAGAAAGAAAGAAAGAAAGAAAGAAAAAAGTAGCTATCCTAGGGGTATGAATTATTTTATATGGTTTTTATTTGAATTTCTCTAATAATTAGGGATGCTGAGATGTTGATCTTCTATTCATATGTATATCATATACTTGTTGTATTAGTTTGGGTTCCTTTCAAAAGACAGAATTTACAGATCTTGACACAAAAGGGTCTATTAGGAAGGCTTACAAGTCCAGTGATAGAGGTGGTCCAAGATGGCTGCTCAGCCAAGCAGTAGATCTCCTGTCCGGGACTGCAGAACAGCCAGTGAGGTGAGAATCTGCTGTAGATCTCAGGTGAAGATCGGAGACTCAAGATTGGCAGCGACTGAAAGGCAACAACAGATGGACAGACACAAGTCCAGACAGAAACCAATTTTTGTTGAAAATCTGCGACGTCCGTAGACAACCGTGAAGGCAAGAGCTTTCCCAGAGGAAGAGCCAGGCAATTGTCCCTCTTCCTCCCTTTTATACCGTTGGAGTTCCAGCTGGCCCTCCCACATCTAGGAGGGTGCTCTTCTCTCATTGGCCAGCCCACGAATGACTCACACTCTAATCCCGACAGGTTCTTAAGCCCCAGTCTAGGGTGGTTGACAAATCCCATTACTAACGGAGGTGTGGGTCCTAATTCCATCAAGTTGACATGATGCCATCGACGGACACACTTGTGTATCATGTATTTTAGACAAATGGCTATTCAGATCTTTGCCTTTTTTGAATTAGATTGTTTTTGATTATTGAATTGTGGTTGTTCTTTGTGTATTCTGACTATTAATTCCTTATTATTTATGTAATTTATAAGTATTTTCTTGCTTTCTTGCTCTTTTGATTATGTCCATTGTACAACATTTAAATTTTTTATTTAGTCCAATTCCTTGATCTTTTTTCTTTTGTTATCTGTGTTTTTAGTGTTAGAGCAAGACAACATTGCTTAATGATTCTGATGTAGCCAAATTTGGAAACTCAAAATGAATCAGTCCATAGTTCCAATATTTTTTGACAACAAAAAAGTAAAAAAATGTAACACTCCCCCATTCAAACCAAATCTCACTCAAAGAACTTGTCCATAAAGGAAAGAAAAGCTACTTGAATAATCCTTCTTTCCCTGCCCACCCCACCCCATCTTCCAATGCCCTCAGGAGCAATTCCTGAAGAACCTTTACAGAATTTAAAAACTACTGAGCTCATGCTCTAATATTCCTTTTTAAAATGGGGACACTGATATTTAGGGGAAGGAAGCTGAGCTTCTGGGAGCACACAGTCCCTCTTCAGCCTGCTCCTTCCAGATACCATCGTCAGCCAGGGATGATGTGATGACACTTTGAGTCAAGGCTAGTGAAGATGACCAGTTGGTGTGAGGACCAGTGAAGAAGACATTCCTGTGTGTGCTATGGAGTGAACATTTGTTCCTCTTGCTCTCCATCCGTACGCTGACATCCTAACCCCTAATCTAATGGTACTTGGATGTGGGAGTCTTGAGAAGTAATTAGGTGATGAGAATGGAGACCCCCAGAGGGGATTATTATCCTTTTCAGAGACAAAATCTTCTTCCCTCTTTGCCACGTAAGGGTACAAGAAGATAGCTGTCTGAAAACGAGAAAGCAAGCCCTTGCCACACACCAGATTTGTCAGCCCCTTGATCTTGGACTTGCCCACATCCAGAAATGTGACAGATAAACATTTGTCATTTAATCATCCCAGTCTATGGTAATTTGTTATAGCAGCTCTAAACAGACTAGAACAATGCTTACGGATATTTTTGGAATAAAAGCATAGTGCTAACACAAACTACTAACATCGCTACCTTAAAAGTGTCAACATTTCCTTCACAGTACACAGTCTGTAGATAACAAAGTAAGAGATGTTTTCTGGTTTTGGGAAAAAACACACTCAAGTATACCTAGGTAATTAATTCGCAAGTGGATCCAAAGCAGGAGTGATTATTAAACAATGATTCACGATGAACAATAGACCCTAAGGTAAGCGATGATGAAGGAGATGAGACGTTTCAGTTTACAGTGCTGTTACAATTCTGCTTCATTATAAATAAGCTGACACCAGAAGCCAGCAATTAACCCCAAAGCCGCTGGCTGTTCATTAGCTAAGGAATAACTTTACATTTCATTATTATTCATGTTGGCTAAATTTCCATTAAAACCAATTTACTAAACTGGCCCTCCATGGGCTTGAGATTAATGGGAGAAAGAGAAGGCAAGGAGGGGCCAAACCAGAGGCGATGATGTGAGCATCGGGGGTGGGATGCTCATGGGGCAGATTGCCGCTTTAATTAAACATAATGTCTCAATTCACGTTTGAAATTGGCTCCCGAAAGTGCCACAGAGATTTTGCCTGGTCAGAGTATATGGCTCATGCCCCAAATGGGCAATTTCTGTCCCCAGGATTTCTGATGGAGTGGAGGATCTGCAGGCTCCATCCTGGGTCAGCTTTCCCACATCCCATCCCAGGCAAGAAGCCAACTGAGAGCTCCCAAAATGGTTACCCAGGAGCCTGGGCATGGGAGTCACTGCTTCATTCTTCTGTTTCTTATTCAGGCTTCAAGACCTTAGTTACGTATTCATTGCTGGGATCTAACATTTAAGGGAGGAACGGTTTATCTTAGCTTACATTACAGGAGGTCTTCACCCACTCATAGGTAGCTGGTGATGTCAGGGAGGGCCTGGCAGAGAACAGCTGCTCATGAGTCGAAAAGGAAGCATGAGGATAGCAAGAGGAAGCCAGGACTGGGATTCTATCCTTTCAGGCCCCTCCCACTAGCCAGCACACCCTGTAATTCCCCATGCCGTATCAGGCTCCGCCTCCCAACAGGGCTTGAACTCTATAGATAATCTACGTATCTGAATACATACAAGACGTGTTTGAGGGATATTCCAGATCCAACCCATAGCAGCATACAAGTGTGACCTTCGTACCTATGACCCCAATAGCTCACACGTGAGAGATGTTCTCCTTGACCAAGCCCTGGCTATAAACTTGCATGAACTAACTTGCTTAATTATCCTACTATCTCAATCCGAGTAGAGTCTATCCATATCCCCACTTTCTAGATGAGGAAGCTGAGACACATAGAGAAATGGCTAGCCAACATTACACAGCTACCACAGGACAGAACTGCGATTCGATTCCCAACCTGCACTCTTAACCACTGAGCTATACTGCCTCTGGATAAAATAATAATATTTTTAAGTTCTTGAATAAAAAGGGCAGGGTGTGTGAATAAAATTTAAAACAGTATTATATTATTAGTAACATGTTTAACTTAAGGTTTTTCACAAGTGAATTTACATACCATCTGGTTTTTAAAATGTGATTCTTACATTAAGAAAAAAAGAGAGAAAACCACTGACATATGTTGTCAAATGTTTGACATTTTATTCTATGTTTTATAAAGTGGCTAATTCTGTTTATTTTGCTGTGACAGCCCAAGGGATTTGAAGCCAGGTGCTGGCATCCAGACTGTGTCCTCTACCACTATGCTGAGTGTTGAGAACAGGTGGGTGGGACGTGGCAGCAATCAGATCTTCAGCATCCTCCGCAGGTGACGCGGGCTGTAGTCACGTGCTTTCCACAAATACTGCTGAGGTAATGCTGTTCAGGTGCCAGCTCACGCCTGTGCGAGGGGCGCTGGCGGCAAAGCGTCACTCGCTCGCCATGGGGCAGGGTGCCTGCTGCATCTCAAGGCTCAGGTGCTCATATCACGTATCAATCGAGCCCCAGGCGGCCCAAGTCACGTGGAGGAAATGGAGCTTGTTTTCTCACGTGCCTGGGCCAGCAATTCACCCACTCTGGACGCCACAGGCCCAGTGGGTCACGTAGCCCAGCTGCAATGGAATATGGCAGAAGAAAGATCTGAAGCAGGAGAGCCCACGCCGAAGCATTTGCTTCTGCCAGAGAAACACGTGCGCTTCTCCCTGACTTAGGGGAGCTCCTTGGACTTGCTCACCAGCCGGCTCTCACCGTGACCGGAGTCAGCTCTCCAGGCGCCACAGCCGAGGCTCCCTCTCTTTCCGTAGCCCCCCACTTGAGTCGTTGTCGCCAAGAATCGCCCCTCCAGCCCGGACGTACTGCGAGGCAGAGACCGCGTTCCTCAGACTCTCCGCTCCTCGGGGCTGCAGGAAGGGTCTAATGGCAAATCCGGAAGGGAGAGGCGGCCCCCAGCCCAGGCTCTGCTACCACTCCGGCGCCAAAGCCTGCTTTTCTTCCTCCTCCCACAGTGGCCCTAGGCAGGCCTTGTAGCCGCTCTGGGACCATCATCGTCCTCCCGAAGAGACCGCCTGACAGCCAACTAGCCCCACATGGAAGCCGGGGCAACTGCTTAGCCAACGCTGAAGTGCCCTGCTGTGCACATATGAAAAGCCAACAGCAAGCAGCCCCAGCTGATAATACAGTAGCACAAGTTCAGGTGTGATGGCTGAGACTGGAGCGTGGAAACAAGGCTACCGCGTGGGGCCTGGCTGAGTCCCCCGTGTCAGGCAGCCAGGGTGACCTCCCAGACCTGAGGCCGGGGGCCTTTTCGTAGCCTGGCTGTCCCTTTCTGGCCTCCACAAGCCCTGGCTTCTTTACCTAATGGGAGGCTATGAGGAGTGATCCTTTGGCTGTGGGGGAGGGGTGGGACGTCCTTAGAAAAGTGTCTAAAACGCTGCCATTTGTAGCGCAACGACTGGGCCATGGGCACTCTCTCAATGACACATGCACAAAAGCTCTTGTTGTGGACACAAATAAGAAAAGTTGAACCCCTCACCCGGTGTAATTCACTTCGTTTATTGACCGGAGTTCTCTCCCGCAACCTCTGATTCCTCTGCATTTGCCAGCGGTTCAGAGACCCCTGGCATTCAGCATGATTTGTAATGTAAATTATATAATTGTACTTTCACATATTTTAACATCAAATGAAATGATTGACTACAGAATCGGAGCTGTCTACAGGTGGGGGTCAATTACCATCTGAATAATCACAGCGCCACACAAGAATAGCATAGCCGCTGAGCGTGACATATTTTTATCTCTATGCATTTCAATGAAGTCAGGCTGGTACATAAAAGGTTATCACCTAGGAAACATATTTTCCTAAGCACAAGTTAAACATGCAAGTGAGATCAGCAAAGATATTCAATTTAGCCAGTCAACCCTAACCTATTAATATTTTAACAAAATCCAGTGAGGATAATTTTTTTCTTTGATCCCATTTCATGTGAGCAGCCGGGAAAGGGAAGAAAAATTAAAAACAAAATAGTCAAGCATACAGAATGAGGTTATGTATTAAGTGGGCTATTTAATGTTTCTGGCATTTCATAGTCCAGGGGAAAGTGTGGATGGATTTAACAATCAAGAGCTGTGTTCCCTTGGCCACAAAGTTCGAGAAACATAAAATAATCTATACTTCCAAGCTGACAAATCGTACCTGACGCCTACCTTTATCTCGCCAGGACTTCCAAGATCAGCATTAATCATATGTTCCGGGGAGTAAAGAGACAAGTAAATCACACCGAGCTGAAAGTGAGATGGAGGGTCTTCGGGCAAGGATTTTAATCAATAATATGTGAGATGATAACCAGAAGCTATTGTTTTAATCTTGCCATTGACAAGAAATGAATGCAAACACAAAGCTACCAGGAGCCCAAGCGCCATGGTGATGACACCTCGTACCCAAAGCAGCTTGCCAGCTCAACTTGATGTTTTGATTCATGACAATAATCAAGACAAGGGTTTTGTTTTTGAAAGGACAGAGGCAAGGCCATCCTTTCATTTTTCTATTTCTGGGGTTCAAGCTTCTTCTCCTAATGGCACATCTTTTCCCCCCAGAGACCCCCACCGTGGTCAGGGTGGTGTTGACCTCACTAAGAGTCCCCAGGGAAGATTGGTGTTGAAGAGACGAGAGGCATGATTCGCCAGAGCCCAGAAAATGCCATCCACTGTACATGTTCGTGGTAGGACAGTTTTATTGCTATTGGGTGAACTGTACCCCCTTTTCCCTCCCCCCAAGTTCAGGGGTTGCAGTTCTAGCCTCTGTGCCCTCAAACTGGATTATGTTTAGCAATGGGAGTCTTTAGAATAAAGGACACAATCATCTTAATTAGCATACAAGAAGATAGCATTCTTTTGAAACGTCTTTGTAAAAGGAATATGGCTAGATCGCAGCAAACGAGTGGGCAGTGAGAGAACTGTACATTGAATTGCAGGGAGCATAAGGGACACCTGCCCAGGAAAAGGAAAAGAGGGTATAGAAACATGGCAGGCTGGAGGAATGGCTTAGCTTAGCGGTTAAAGCACCAGCCTAGCGAGCACTAAGTCAGTCAAGCACTAAGTAAGTGGGTTCGATTCCCCATGCATCACATAAGCTGGGTGTGGTGGCCGACGCCTGTAATCCCAGCACCAGGAAGGCTGAAACAGGAGGATTGCTGTGAGTCCAAGGCCAGCCTGGACTCCATAGTGAGTTTAGAACCTGCCTGGGCTGCAGAGTGAGACCCTGTCTCAAAAAAATAAAAAATAAAATAAAAAAAAGAAGACAGTGTTGGGGTGGAACTTGCTTTCAGGAAGTTTTCACCCCTTCCAATGCCTGAGAGCATTCTGTAATTACTGTTTCAAAGCTGCCTTCCCACTGTTTTCTAGTTCGGTCTCTGAGGATCTCACAAATAAACCCCAATACTTTCTTACATTGTCATTCCTGCTTGGACATATTCTTTCTGAATTTTAGATCTCAGTTTTCTCACTTATAAAATTAAAAAAAAAATGAACCTCGACAACCTCCAATCAGTATTCTTCCTGGCACGTGCCACATTTCCTGACTCCATCTCATTGCCGTCCACTTCACACTCTGCCAATACCCCTGGTGGTCTTAGACTCAGCAGGAGCATGTGGGTGTGACCTTAAAGGGGACCCTGGTCCCTTCCTCTTCTTTGACTCCAAGCTATCATTTGCTTCACCCCATGCTCCCACGATGATGTGCTGCTACAGACCCAAAACAGCATGGCCAGTGGTTCATGAACTGAAATTCCCAGAACTATGAGTCAAAGTAAACCTTTTCCCTTTCTAAGTCGTTGGTCTTTGGTAGTTGATATAGTAACAGAAAACTAACACACTCCATGAGGGCAGGGACTTTGTCTTCTAGTTACTGCTCTATGTCCCATGCCTAAAATATGCCTAGCCCATTAAAAACACTGACCAAATATTTGTATAGCGAATAGCCACATACATTAGAAGTGTTTACTTATACGAGCCACTGTTCTCTTTACAAACATTGAGATCTGAGAGTGCCTAAGAGGTTGATACTTCATAACAAACGATGAAACTGAGCCAAGGGACATCTAACCAACATACCCAGTGCTTACCCGTGGGCCCAGTTGCAGTGGGGTGAAGGGACAGGCCTGTTCTCTCCTTTTCCCCACACTCTGACTGTGGCTACATTTCTTGGGCTAGAACTAATAAAGGCTACGCTCCTGGAGCCAGTCTGGGTCTTTGACTCTCTTTCTGGTGCAATGTAAGTTCTCACCAAGAGCTTGTTGAATTTGTTATTAAGATTACTATTTCTGTGAAAATATAAACAGAAAGGCTGTTAAAAAGACTTCATAATCTAATGAAAAAAAAAAAGCAGTTGTAAGTGTAGAGACCCTCTCAGGGTTTGATTTCCATTTCCTCCCTTAACTAAGTCACTTAGCTTTTATAGATTTCTGTACTCCTGTCTATAAAAGTGTGAGAAAGTTTTCCTACATCCTTTTCACAAGGACATTTCACAAAGGCAAAACATATTGGAGAGAAATTCAAAACACATAAATATCTGCAATAATGAAACTTATTTTATAGTTTAAAACCTTGTTTTCAATGTCTGATCTTATTGTTCCCACTGAAGGATGCTGGGAGTAGAACAAGGATCAGTAGTCCCTTCAAAATGAGGAAAACCAAGCCGGCTCTGGGTCACTCACTAAAAATTAGAACTTATGGATAGCAGACCTGGGGCTGTTAACAGGAACCCATTTCTTCCAGGCCAAGTGTAATGGCTGAATACGAACCAAGGGGGAAAATGAAACGTTACGAGGACACGCTTGGCGAATTGACAGACGTGCCTGCTTCTCTTCCTTTTCCTGTGATGGAAAGAGGGGGTGTGGCAGTCTCGCCCACAGCGGTCAGCTCCTCCCCTGCCTTCCTTTTGCACCACCGTGCCACGAGAAGGACCTTAGACAGCTCGCTTCCTTCAGTGTCCGCCATTACTCCCAAGGTTCCTTCACAGCCGCTCTCAGAGCAGCTGTGACAGGAGACTCACCCTGGCTCTCACCTGGGCTACTTCTTCTCTACCCTTGCTGCTCCAGAACTTTTCTCTCTGATGGAAACGGAAGGGAAAACACCCCTCTCTGGGCCCACTGTTAACATCCCCAATGGACTCAGCCCCCAATAAGCTGTGATTAACACCTGAACACTCCCTGATCTTAACCCCATTATTTTCAAGGAGACTCCACACAGTGTGTCTCCCCAACTTTTGCTGAACTGTGACAGCTGTGACAATCCCAGGCCCTCGGTACTCTCATCAGAATGCATCTTCTTTGGCTGCAGTGGACATGAATTTGAACTAAGGACTGAATTTGGACCAGTCAGTAAGCTCACGTCAAGTGCATCTCATCTGCAGCCCACCATTTTTTCCGTTGTTTTTTAGAGTAAAGAGGAACGGTCTTGAGCTGCATATAAAATGTATAATATAATCAACTACATAAACTAAAATTTTCTTTTTAAAGTTTTTTATTGTAACATTTTAAAAAATCAAGGGAAAATAGAGCAGTGGCCAGAGGGTGGATACGCCTGGCAGGCCAATTTGGACCAGTAATCAGGCTCCAGTTCAGACAAATCACAGACCTGCTGCTTCTGTGTGAGCAGCATTTCTCTTACACCTCTGGGCGTAGGAGGCTCCCTCTTATGCACTGACCCCACCCCAGTGCATGCATACAGGTCCTGCTAAAGTAAAGCTTTGTTCTGGTGACCCAGTAAAACCACTCATGATTCTTATCCTGAGGCTTATGGATAGAATGTTTGCTTCCAAAAAAGTTATAAATGTGTGTGAAGCTGTTAGTTCTGAAGAGCTTCGGAGACCAGTGGCTGACAAAGATCACTGGGCAGAGTTGGTAGAGGGCATCCAGCATTAACTGGTCAGCAAACAGTATTAACTGGTGTTAACCAGGGCCCAGAGCTGAGAGCCATTGACACTCAGCAAGTATTGATTAGTGACATCAGGGCGCATGGGTGTAATACCAAGGCCTGAGGACCATCAGCACTCAAAGCCCAGAGCTCTAGCAGAGTTGCACTTTGCAGATTTGTGACTTCTATCTTAATCAAGCCAAAGAACCGTCAACTGGGGACTAAATAAGGGGTCGTGTTAGTTTTAACAGAGGGGTGACACAGACTAAACCACAGTACTTAGCAGGATGTCCTCCCTCTGACCTCTATTGCCTTCCCAGGGCTTGCGACAAGCCATGAGCAGGATTAGAGAGGCGAGGGAAGAGGGGAGGAGGGTCACGGAAAGGGGCGTGTAGGAGGAGGTTCAAGGAGAAATTGTGAGAGGTTTGCACTGGAGTAGAGAAGTTAGCAAAGGAAAGGAAGCAAGACCTCAAACATCTAAAGGATTTAAAGTTGTTTTCCTCTAAACCACTGGAGTCCAGGGGGTTTCCTCAGGGGAAAGAATTTGGGTATAAGATGTAGAAGGTCCTGGGAACAAATTCTAAAACTATTTATTTCTTAATTAGATTGGCTGATTTACCATTGATGAGAGAGAGGTTGTGTCTTAAAGTCCCCAGCCTGGAGCCTGGCCCAGAGGGCCTAAGACCACAGTGCCTACCGTGGTGCTGCTGAGAAAAGGATGGAAGGGAAAGGAGATCGCAGGCCAGAAGTGGGCGTTTGCTGCAAGTTTGCTAGTGATGTACAGTGGAGTGTCATCTCCCCCTCCAATGTGCTGAGGACAGGGACATCTGGATCAACCCGCGCAGGGAGCACAGGCTCTGTGTGATTTGAATGTGAGCATTTATATAAAGAGCTCTCTCACTTTCTCTTCAGACTGGAGCCAGGCCTGTCATTAGGTCAATACGGAGATGGTCTCCCGAACATTCCATCCCTTGGGTCACCTTCCAAGTGTGTCTTTGAGGCCTCCTCACCCAAACTGCTCAGGAGCCTCGTGTAAGTAGAGAATCGCCTGCCACCCTGGCGTCGTCCTTCCCCAAGGCTGGCACCTCTTCCGAACTGGAAAAGCTTCCTCCACGCACGTGAGTTTCCTCCCACAGGAAGAGAAGCTTCCGCACTGTCACTATTTTTTGAGATTTGTAATCTAAGAGACAGATCTGTCCAACCGGAAGCAGACAATGACCATTAGGCGGAAAGGGACAAGTGTTTACTTTCCACACTCCACCCCCCATTTTATTGATATGTATTGACTCACTTCACTAAGCATGATATTCTCAAGTTTCTTCCATTTGCCTGTGAAACCCTCCACGCTGTTGGACCTTACAGATGTGTAGTATTCCATTGTGTATAAGTACCAGTTTGGGTATCCACTGGTCTGTTGATGGGTATTTTGGTGACTTCCATGTTCTAGCTATTGTTAGTTGTGCTGCTATGAACATGGGTATACATATATCTCTGCTGTGTGTTGTTTTGGCCTCTTTTGGATATATTCCCAGGAGGGGTGTCACCAGATCAAAGGGGATGTTTATTTCTAGTCTTTTGAGTGCTCTCCATACTGCTTTCCAGAGTGTTTGAATGAATTTACGCTCCCACCACCAGCAGTGCTGGAGGGTTCCTTTCTCCTCACAGCCTCACCAGCACTGATTGTTATTTGACTTGTTGATATAGGCCATTCTCTCTGGAGTGAGATGGTATCTTAGCGTTGTTTTGATTTGCATTTCTCTTATGGCTAGAGATGTTGAGCATCTTTTCATGTATCTATTGGCCCTTTGTACTTCTTTGTGAGTGAACTGCCTCTTCATTTCATTTGCCCATTTTTCAGTAGGATCCTTTATTTTGGTAGGCTTAATTTTCTTCAGCTCCCTGTGTATTCTGGTTATGAATTTCTTATCTGAGGTGTTGGTGGTGAATATTTTTTCCCAGTCTGTTGGTTCTGTATTTACAATGTTGACAGTTTCCTTTGCCATGCAGAAATTTTTAATTTGACAAGATCCCATTTGTTGATAATGGAGATAATTTCTTTTGCTCTTGGTGTCTTGTCTAGAAAGTCCTTGCCTACCCTAATGTCTTTTAGATATTTGCCTGTTTTGTCTTCTAGAAGGTTTAGTGTTTCATTTTTCATGTCTAGGTCTTTGATCCACTTTGATTTGATTTTGGTGTATGGTGATAGGTGTGTGACTAGATTCATTCTTCTGCATGTGGATGTCCAGATTTCCCAGCACCGTCTGTTGAACAGGCTGTCCTTTTTCCATTGTAGGCATTTGGCCCCTTTGTCGAAGATTAGGTAATTGAGAGTATTTGGTTATTTTTTTTCTGCATCCTCAATTCTGTTTCACTGGTCTATCTGTTTATTTTTATGCCAGTACCAAATTGTTTTTACAACTATGGCTTTATAGTACAGCCTGATGTCTGGAACTGTAATGCCTCCTGTGTTGGTCTTGTTGCTCAGGATTGCTTTGGCTATTCTTGGTCTCTTTTGGTTCCATATGAATTTAAGAATTGTTGTTTCAAGTTCTTTGAAGAACCTTGTAGGTATTTTGATAGGAATTGCATTGAATCTATATATCAGTTTAGGTAGTATAGTCATTTTGACTATATTTTGCCTATCCAAGAGCAGGGGATGCCTTTCCATTTTCTAATGTCTCCTATAACTTCTTTCTTCAATGTATGTAGTTTTCTTTTATATAAGTCCTTTACTTCCTTGGTTAGGTTTACTCCTAAGTATTTAATTTTTTTGCTGAGCTATTGAGAATGGAATTGTTTTTCTGAGTTCTTGCTCAATCAGTTCATTGTTAGTATATAGAAAAGCTATTGATTTTTTAGTGTTAATTTTGTAGTCTGAGACTTGGCTAAATTTTTGAATTATTTCTAGGAGTTTCATAGTGGAATTTTTTTGGTCTTCCCTGTAGATAATCATATCATCTGCAATTAAGGAGAGTTTGACCTCCTCCTTTCCAATGCAGATTCCCTTTATTTCATTTTCTTGTCTGATTGCTATGGCAAGTGTTTCAAGGAATATGTTGAATAAAAGTGGTGAGAGTGGGCAGCCTTTTATTGTTCCTGATTTGAGAGGGAACGATTTCAATTTTTCTTCATTTGCTATGATATTTGCAGTAGTCTTGGCATATATGACTTCTGTGAGTTTTAGGTAGGGCCCTTCTATACCTATTTTCCTCAGTGTTTTTTATCATGTAGGGGTGCTGGATTTTGTCAAAGGCTTTTTCTGCATCAATAGAAATGATCATGTGGTTTTTGTTTTTGCTTTTGTTGATATGGTTTATTATATTGATTGATTTACATATGTTGAACCAGCCTTGCATCTCAGGGATGAAGCCCACTTGATCATGGTGTATGATCTTTCTGATTACTTGTTGGATTCTGTTTGCCAGAATCTTATTGAGGATTTTTGCATCTATATTCATTAAAGATATTGGTCTATAATTTTCCTTCCTGGTTAAGTCTTTGTCTGGTTTTGGGACAAGTGTAATGCTAGCTTCTAGAAATGAGTTTGGTAGCATTCCTTCACTTTCTACTTTTTGGAATAGTTTGAGGAGGATTGGTGTTAGTTCTTCCCTAAAGTACTCAAAAAATTATGCTGTGGGTCCATCTGGGCCTGGACTTTTATTTGTAGGTAGAGCTTTTATTACTGCTTCAATTTCTGTGTGCGTGATGGGGTTGTTCAAGATTTTTATATCTTCCTCCTTTAATTTTGGTATTTTATATGTATCTAGGAAGTCGTCCATTTCTTCCCAGTTCTCAAATTGGTTAGAATATAGGTGTTCAAAGAAATTTCTTATAATATTCTGGATTTCTGCAGGATCTGTTGTAATTTCACCCTTTTCATTTCTAAGTGTGCTTATCTGTGCCTTTTCTTTCCTTTTCTTGATGAGATTAGCAAGAGGTTTGTCAATTTTGTTAATTCTTTCAAAGAACCAGCTTTTGGACTCATTAATCTTTTTTATTATCTTTTATTTCAATCTTATTTATTTCAGATCTGATCTTTATAATTTCTTCTCTTCTACTGCCTTTTGGGTTAAGTTGTTCTTGTTTCTCTAGGTCCATAAGGTGTATCATTAGGGAATTTATTTGTGACTATTTTGTTCTTTTGATGTGTGCATTTATAGCTATGAATTTTCCTCTCAGGACTGCTTTCATTGTATCCCACAGATTTTGATATGATGTACTTCCACCATCATTTAACTCTATGAAGTGTTTGATTTCTTCTCTGATTTCTTCCATAACCCATTGTTTGGTCAGTAGTAAGTTGTTAAGTCTCCATGTGTTTGTGTATTTTCTTCTGTTTCTGTTGCTGTTGAGTTCCAGTCTAATTCCATTATTGTCAGATAGTATGCAGGGTATCATTTCTATCCCTTTGTACTTGTTTAAACATGACTTATGTCCTAGGACATGATCTATTTTTGAAAATGTTCTGTGTGCTGCAGAGAAGAACATATAGTCAATTGATGTTAGATGGAAAACTCTGTAAACGTCTGTTATGTCCAAGTTTTCAATAGTGTCTTTCAGCAGTTGTATATCTTTGTGGATTTTTTTACCTGGTTGATCTATCTATTTGTGAGAGTGGAGTATTAAAGACCCCTACTATAATTGTGTTGGGGCCTATGTGTCCTTTCAGATCTAGTAGTTTTTGGTTTACATAATTTGGTGCTCTAGGGTTGGAGGCGTATATATTGATAATTGTGATTTCTTCCTGTACTAATGTTCCTTTCACCAGTATGTAGTGTCCATCTTTATCTCTCTTCACCTGTTTTCTTTTGAAGTCTGATGAGTCAGAGATTAATATAGCTACCCCTGCTTGTTTTCTGGGTCCTGTTGCACGAAATATTGAATTCCAACCTTTTATTTTCAGTCTATGAGTTTCCTTGTGGGTGAGGTGTGTGTCTTGTAGACAGCAAATTGTGGGTTTCTGTTTTTTGATCCAGTCAGCTAGTCTATGTCTTTTGATAGGTGAGTTGAGGCCGTTCACGTTCAGAGTAATTATTGAGGTATGTGTGGTGTGTCCTGCCATCGTTGTAGTTTCTCCATGTTGTTCACTGGCTTTACTTTTTTCTCAGCACATTCTCCTCCAGTTTTTGTCTTTTTTTCTCTGGGGTCTCTTGTATTGTTGGCTTCTTTTTCACAATCCAAGTCTCCTGTGAAAATTCTCTGCAGTGATGGCTTAGTAGCTGCAAGTTTCTTTAAGCTTTCTATATCATGGAGAATTTTAATTTCTCTCTCTAGTTTAAAAGATAGTTTTGCTGGATATAGTAGTCTTGGTTGGAATTTGTGTTCTTTTAGTGTTTGAATGATAATGCTCCATGATGCCCTGGCTTTTAGCGTCTGGGTTGAGAAGTCTGCAGTTATCCTGATGGGCTTACCATTGTAGGTCACCTTCTGTTTTTCTCTTACCGCTTTCAGTATTTTCTCTTTGTGTTGGGTTTCTAGTATTTTAGTTATGATGTGTCATGATGAAGCTCTTTACTGATTCATATTGTTTGGTGTTCTATAAGCCTGCAGAAGATCAGTGTTAATTTCTCTTCTTAGATTTGGGAAATTTTCTTCCATAATTTCCTTGAATATGACTTTTAAGCCTTTTGTTTCATCTTCAGTCTTCTCTTGGACTCCCATAATTCTTGGATTGTTTCTCTTTGAATCATCTATCAGTCGTTGTAATAATTCACTTTCTTCTTTTGTTGCTTTGCGTTCTTTATGGTCTTTCTGTTCCCTCTCCATCATTTTGTCTTCTAAATCTGATAATCTATTTTGAAATTGTTTGATATTGTTGCTTATTGTGACCTGTGTGCTTTTTGCTTCCTGTATTTCTGCATTTATTTTTTTAAGTCTCTGCTGTGTTCTTCTCTCAGTTCTTGTATTGCCTTTATTATCTTCTGGTTCATTTCTTCTTTGATCTCCTCTACTTGCTTCTCAAAGCTCGTTTTTAGCTTAGCTAGGTCTTGGCGTAGCTACTGTTCTATGGTTTTTATTTCCTGGTTTAATTTGTTGTATTTCTGGGCCCAGAAGTTACCATCATTCATGCCATTTTCATCTTTAGGTTCTGTATTTTCGGGATTCCTGGTATGCTCTTCTGGAGTGTCAATATTTTTTGAAGGAGATTTATTTCCACGTTTCCTCATGGTTCTGCTCTCTCTGGTGGTTTCTGGTTATCTATCACTTGCTTCCTCTATGTGGTTCTCCCCAGGAGGGCTCTGTCAGGTGCTGGGAGAGCCCAGCCTCTGCACTGACCACCGCGACAAGGGGCAGTGGAGATACGATCTCAAGCCTCGCTGTTCTACTCACGCACGGCTCTGTCCTTCGTCACCCAGGCCCAGGAACTGCCTCGAGGTCTCCTGGTGCTCAGGACGCCTGTACACCCTTCTGGTCCACTCTTGTGCAGCTCCTTCTGGCTGTGGGCACTCCCTGACCCCTCCCCGGGGCTCCAAGGTGCGCGGAGCAGCCGCCTGCAGTACCTGTCCACTCCTAAGCAGCTTCCTGCAGCCGCCGGCCTGCCCCGCCTCTTGAGTGCTTACTTTGTAATATAAGAGTTCTTATTCAGTTGCAACATCTTCCATACACAGCTTGAAATTTCAACAATACTAAGAGTTTCTTATTTACTCATCTTTGTGTAAATGTAGACAGCACTAGTGTTTTGATACTAGCGTGACAGACACAGATTATTCCTCGAGAAATTCTTGTCCTGCTGTACGTAGAGTCTCTCTCTCTCTCTCTCATATGTGTGGTACTGGAGACGGAGCTGTACCCTTCACACTGGGCTCTGTTTCTAGTCCATTTGTTTGGCTTAGATTTTTGAGGCAGTGTCTCACTGGGTGGTTAAATTGTCCAGGCTGGGCTTGTACTGGCAGTCCTTCTGCCTCACCCTCTCTGAGCACTGGGATTAAAGGTATGCACCACCGCGTCCAACCTCAAACACAGTTCTTAACAAATAGCATTCCAGATGTTCAGATAGTGAGCTTGAACAGAGGCATGTGTGTGTGTGTTGGGCAGAGTGGTGGATGTCTACTGGTACAATGGAAATGAACACGTGAAGGTATTACGGATGTCTGGAAGCATAGGACTTGTTTTTTTCTGAACTTCCCCTTTAGTACTGAAAATTTCCAAGTCCCAGCCACAGCAAGGGGTGACTTCTCAGGCCCTATGTCCTCTGCGACAATGCTATGCCCAACCTTTGGCATTTGCAAAGTGCTCAAGGCTGGCCTCAGGCCAAGTGCCCCATGTCTACAAAGATCTGGCCTTTTTTATTTGCTTTAGTAGCTGGCACAGAGCCACCACTCTGCCCACTGCTACACCACCATTGGCAGAGCCACTTACACCAACCTGAAAAAAAAACCTTTGTACACGTGCAGAAGTGTATGCACCCAGGGGTAGACGGTAGGTACTTAAAATCCCAGTACTCTGGGAGGCTGGGGTGGGAGGATGGAAAACAAGCCTGGGCAACTAGGTGACTGAATGAGACCTTGTCTTAAAATAAAAAATAAGAATAACTGGGGATAAGATCAGCAAAAGGTCCTGGGTTCAATCCTAGAGGCCTGGATATGTGCCTCAAGAGTAGGGGATTAAAAAGGGAAGGGAACTTGAAAATCACTTAACACAGCAGTCGCAAACTAGATGCTAGCAATGAAAACAAGGACCCAAGATATATGTTTTTGGCCCACAGAGTCTCTGTCTTATTTGTACTAAATTGTGATTTGTTACCAACACTTAAGCATCAGGAGAGTTCACGTTAAAATGGGAATTTCTGTTTCTCTGTTTCTCGAGTCTGGACCTACTGCCACCTTGCCCCACGACCGCAGTTCAATGCACGTGAGTGACAGCTGTCACTGCAAGTGGGATTGAGCCGTCAGGTTCACCATGTCCCCAGGGCTTCCTTTTGTTTTACTTCCAGCCTGCTTCAGTCACTTAGGCCACCTGTCTGGTCTACAGACAGTAAGAATATCTTAAACGTTTACTTAATTTCGGGCTATGGAAATCATGCCTGTGGGAAGTGCTTTGAATAGGACAGCAGACATATAAAGTGAGAAGAGACCTGCCCTCGCACCCTGACCCGTGGTCTCTGAGGGCCACCAGTTACCAGATTATTTACATTCTCTTTTTTTAGAGATAAAAATACATCCACACACCCATTGCATCCTCACCTTTCTTTAAAAACACAAACACACACTGTATTTTATAGCCTCACATGGCCGCGTATTTTAAGCTTCATAACTTGTCCATCCACAGAGATCTGCCCGGGCTGCCCACGATTTCTCTGTGAGATGCACCTGAATTCATGGTTCCAGCGTGAGGGAGTCTCGGGTGGTTGCCAAGTCTCGGCTGTAGCAGACAGCATGGATAGGAATTCCTGGGCAGACGAATCTGTACAAATGGACATTCGCATCTGGAAGAAAGGTTCTCGCCAGTAGAACTGCTGCACCCAAACGGACGCTTCTTCTAAACTGTGAGGCGTATGGCAAACGCTCCCGCGGTGCCCTGCGTTCCGGACCCGGGGGCCAGAATCGAGCCCAGTCCGTGGGATAGGTGAGGAAGCCCAGGCGCTTACGGAGGAAGTGCTGTGGCGGGAGCCAGCGCGGCCCAAGCCCGAGCTGACCCCGGGCCCGCGGTGCTGTTCGCCCCGTGCTATCTACCGTGACCCAGCTGCGCTGCTGTCCAGTCTCCCGTTGTGGGAGAGCACCCCAGGGGCCTGGGCTCGGCCCTGGGGTTCAGCTTTGGGGAAGCAGACGCTCTGCTAACAAATCCTTACACCACGGCTGGCACACCCTGTCGCTTCGGTAGGCTTGCTCTGCAAGGAAGGCCAGAGATTAAATGGACCGTGGCAGCCGAATTACTAGCTCAGCTGTTGCTGGTTTTTAAATTACAGATTAAAAAAAAAAAAGCAAAGCTAAATATAGAACAATTAAGAAATAACTCTAGGTTCCACCCTAAAGAACAAAGCAGCTGAATTGAGGCTAACGTAGCCCATGCATAGGCTTGGAAAAAATAAAATACACAGAGGGAGCTCCTCACAGTGAAATCCAAACCCCGTCCTTGGTTCTAGCATAGCTCACACAGTCACACCACAGGGCCTTTGTGTGTGCTGTTCCCACAACCTAATATGATGCCCACCTCCATTCTATTTTTTTATTATTATTTAACCTTTATTCTACCTTTACAAAGCAGATCTTCTTAGATTTTCTCATTCTTCTCATCTCTTTCTCAGTCTCAGGTCATTCTTCCTCACAGCTTTTATGACAAAAGGCTACTTTTTTGTTTGTTTATTTATTTTTTAGTTTTTTGGCTTCCTTCCCTCACTAGAGCTTAGAGTCTTTGTTTCCTCATTTGCATGACCATAGCAGTATTGCCCCTCTGCCCGCGGCTGGGATGAAAGCCAAGGCCCTGGAGGCCAACTCACCCACAGAGATCTCTTCTATGAACCCAAAACATAGCCAGTCTGTGCCGTGAAATTTAAATAGTCATTATTATAATATAGGAATTCTTCAAGTGTCCTGCCCAAACCACAGGAGTATCCGGGATGATGTCAAGGGCTGAATGGAGGCATTTTTAAAATATCTCTTTTATTGTATCTAGTTCCTACTACCACTCTGACATGAAGCACTATAATTTCTAATATTATATACCTTAATGTTATTCTGATATTATGCCTCCTCCCTGGGATCTGTGCCTAGGAACCTTGCTTTATAGTTGGTTCTACACCCAGGAGCCAGGATGGTCCTGTTAAAAAAAAAAAAAAAGTCTGATCTGGCCACTTGTGTGCTCAGAACTCTCCCTTCTTATATCCGCCAGTGAAAAGCCTCACTGAGATCTACAAAGCCCAGTCCATGTTCTGCCTGCCCACGCCTCACCTCTAGGCCCTCAGCTACTGTTCTTGTCTGAGCTTGCTCCTCTCTAGGGGACAGCACATGGTTGTCTTCCAAGATTCCAGACATCCCCAGTGCCTTTGCACTTTCTGTTGATCTGCCTAGAACTCTTCTGTCCCAGTTATCTGTGCAGCACATTTCCTGTTCTTTAGGTCTTCATCCCGCTCCCCAGAGGCCTCCCAAAATGTCTTATTTAACGTTGCCACCCACTCCGTTCCCTGCCCCTTCTCCACTTCTGTTTCCTTCAAAGTAATTATCATTTTTTGGTGTCCCTGATACTTTCCTGATTTCCCCTCTCTGTCACCTGCCTCCCCATCTAGAAGGCAAGCTTCAGGGATGCAGAGTTTTTTTGTTGTTGTTGTTTTGTCCATAACTATGCTCATTTTCAGATCCAACCCTTAGCAATAGATCAATAAATATTGACAAATAGAAAGATGCATTTGCATAGCTAAGTATATCAGTCAGAGCTGTCCTGAGAAATGGAACCAATAGTTTATCCATAGGCATATGGAAAGTTATGTATCACGAGGGACCAAGAGGCCAGAAAAGCAAGGATGTATTTCTGGTCCAAGTCTGAGCACCAGGGGAGCCCGTGGTATAAGCCAATTCCAAACTCACAGGCCCAAGAGAGAGGAGTGCTGTCACCCCAGGCAGGGAAGGTGGGTGGGTGCTCCAGCTTGATTCCCCTTTCCTCCACTTACTTGTGTTCTTAGACCTTCAACAGATTGGATGATGCCAGCCACACTGGTGCGGGCTGATCTTCTTTACTGGCTCTATGGATTCCAACGTTAATCTCTCCCAGAAACAACCTCACAGACACATCCAGAAATATTGTCTAGTCAGGGTTGACTTCATAAAAGTAGAAACCAGAGTAGAAGTTACCAGAACCTAGTGCAGGTGCAGGAAATTGCGGGGAGTGGTGTGGGGGTGACAAATGACACAAGGACGAAGATGGCCTACAGGAGCAATGTGCAATGCTCCATAATAAAGCAGGATGACTCTACGGTTGACAACAATTAATTGTGTATTTCAAAAGAGCTCGTAGAGAGGATTTCGATATTCTTAACACCAAAGAAGTGATCAATATTTGAGGTGACGGACATGCTATTGATTCACCACACACTCTTTAGCTGCTTTAAAAAATCAGAAGGTACTCTATAATGTATCGATTTAAAAATTAAAGATGTTTTACCTGTTACCTGGGCATCTGTTAGTTAACTCAAATTGACATAAAATTACCCATCATAGAGAGTAAGCAGCAGAAACTGACACTGCTGAACATAAGCTGGAAAGTGCCTGGGGCTGGGAGCCGTAACCAGAGCCAGGAAGAACAGACAGGAAGCCAGAATGCTTGGTAGTGCAGGGCTGCAGAACCACAGCAGAGCTTCCTGACGAGCCCAGGAGCAGCACAGCAACACTCTCCACGAGCTGAGCAGTGACCTCCTTGTCCTAGAGTCAGATACTCGAGTCGGTGTCTGCAGAGTTGAGCCCAGCCAGGTAGGTCCAACTGTGTTCGTTACTACTGAGTATCGTGACCAGAGCTGGGAGCAGGCAGGTTTGGCCCAGTCAGCTTCCATAAAGTGGGACAATTCTCCAAAGGGGAGACGGAAACTCTTTCAGGCAGAGGAAGCCAGATACTGGACAGAAAACACAAAACAGAAACAAATGTAACAACAAGAAACGTCTATGTTTCTTATGTTGTTGTCTATAGCAAATTGAATTATTAAGAGGATTATTTCTGCTCAAAAAATTGAAGAAGAAAAAGACTAAAAGCCCCAAATGGGTAAAGTAAATCTATGTTGTCATTCATAGCGTAAGATACACAAATTGTCCTAGGTACGTAAAGATGCTCAGTGGAATACATAATAATTGGAATATAAATTAAAGTGGCACCTAGATGCCCCCACACCTCATCTGTCACTTCAGCCATGGCAGGTGCTCAGAGGCACTCTGTCCTGGGGACGTAGCTGGGAGGCAGGGACTCTCAGAGACTGCTGAGAGAAGGAAAGGCAGTGCGCCAACTAGGGACGGAACCGGAAGTGTCTAACAGCACTGCGTGGGCCTCCACACTTATGCCCAGTTCTAGGAATTAATCCAGAAAATACATTTTATCAACATGATTAACATATATATGAGGTCTTTGCTATAGCCTTTTATATAGCAAAATATTGAAAACGACCTGGATGCCCAATCACAGAGGAGTGGTTGAGTAAATTAGTACCTATCCAGGAAAGTCTTGTGCAACCACAACACATAATGAAAAAGGATCACACTTAACAATGATGAAGGCCTTCTAGCAAAGACTGATAAGTAACAACAGAGGTACAAACAAATGTGTGCGTGACCAGGAGGACCTTGTGAAAAGTAGAGTAAGCCAGTCATACAAAGAGAAACGCTGCATAATTCCACTTACATGAACGCAACTATTGATCGTACTTTGTCGACTTGTATGAACTAAGAAAGCCTAGAAGATCAAGAAGACAGAGAATAGGGTGCGTCTACAGATGACTGATGTACTGGCCAGCAAACTGAGGTAAGAAGACCCACTCCGGATGTGGACAGTGTCCATCAGTAGGCTTGTAGATTGGGTAGAATAATAAGAGAAAGAAGAAGGAAGGGTGAGCATCCTGGAAGAGCTCCAGCCTTCACCAACAACTCTGGGCGTCGATCTCCAGCACAGATTCATCTGTCTATTCCGCTATCATCTTTCAGGCCTTTGACCTTGGCCTGGCACAGCATCTTGTTATCTTTGTTCCATATCATCCATCTTGGACTGGTGTTGCATTCTCGATTCACTATTTCTGTGGCTTCCATTTGTCTGAGCTGCCCTGCATCCCCCTGCTCTTTTATGTGTACACAGTCATTTTGAATTCCTCCACCACTGGCACTGGAAGCCTACATAAAAAAATCCTCTTACATAATTTTATATACCTATTTTCTGTTAGTTTTGCTTTCCTATAGAATCCCAATTAATACAATGAACAATTACCTAGCACTGTCAAATTAATAGAAACCAGAAATAGAATAGAGTTTTCCATGGGCTCGAGGAATGGCAAAATGAAGAATTGCTTTTTCACGGGTATAGAGTTTCAGTTTTTCATTATGAAAAGCACTACAGATCTGTTGCAAAAGAGTGAAGATTCTACTGAACTCTATTTCTAAAATGGTTAAGTGGTAAGTTTTATGTCATGCATTTTTCTTACCTCAAATGAAAATCATAAAAATGTATGCATTGTGCTATCTTTTATTCTTTAAAGAAGGAGAAATAAAAATATCTTTATTATTTACTTATTTTTATAAAAGAAATCCAGGAAAGATAAGACAAAAATGAGTGCAAATAGTTTCCTATGAGGGCAATGAGAAATTAAATGGAAAAAAGATGGTAAAAAAAAATGTCCTTTCAAGTAGAGTTTTGGTATTGAGTCATAAATATTTTGAAAGAACAAAATCAAATTTAAAAGTGTGCTAAGAAAAGCAGCAGTTGCCCATAGTCTTCCCTGCTGGGGATGCTGAGACAGGAGGGTGGCAAGTTCTAGACCAGCCTGAACAGGTTAGCAGTGCCTGTCTCAAAAATAAAAAATAAAAAAGACTTAAAATATAATGCTTGCCTAGCATGCATGAAGTCCTGAGTTCAATCCCTAGTACTACACACACACACACACACACACACACACACACACACACACACCCTCCATAACACTGGACATCAGCAAAAAATGAAGAACAGTAATAATATAATCACATATCCATGGGTTATGTATAGATCTACAATGTCTACCAAAAGTCTCCGACTAAATGTTGGGAGCTAGTCAAAACGTGTGGGTCACTGGAGGCAGGGCCTGGCAGGGTGCATTCTGACCCTCGGCTCCTCCCTTCTCTTTGCTTTGTGGCCACCCTAGTGTGAGCAGCTCTGTTTTCAACAGGCCTTTCCGCCATGCTGCTTCTGTCCTGGAACTGGTATACTGTGGACTGAACCCATCGAAACCGTGAGTCAAAATAAATCTCTTCTCATTAAAGATTTAGGAGCCAGGCATTTTGTTCCAGCATTGGGAAAATGACTAACACAGAAGTTTGTACCTGAGAAGTAGGGTTGTTGCTGTGACTATGCCTGACAATTTGACTTAAAAGACTTTGAAACTGGTTTACAAGAAGAGTTTGGAAAGGGTTGGAGATGCTGGATAGACAAGCCCTCGAATGCAGCAAGCCAAGCTTGATGAGTGATTCTGGTTAGAGCTCAGAAAACTAGATGCTATTAATAATAGGAATGTGGGCAGTAAAGGCCAGACTCGGGAGGTTTCAGTTGGGAACAAGACTTCAGCAGCAGTTGGACTAGAGGCTATGCATTCTGCTTTGGCAGAAAATTTGCCTACATTTTTCTCATGTGCTGAGGCTTTGTGGGAGGCTGAGACTAAGGGTGGTAGACTAATTAATCAGGTGCACAAAATTTTAAAGCAGCACAATGCACCGGGAGTGGTGTGGGTACTGGCTTCATTCAACCAGATACACCGTGAGAATCAGTAGCAAATGGCAGAGAAGAATAATTTGAAGAGATCGCAGTTTTGCCAGAAAGGAAGCACTAGCAAAGTTGGGCAGAGAGCAAGGTTGCTGGAAAAATTAGCATTACAAATAAGCAAGCATTTTGAACATAAACAAGAAAAAAGATGCCTTGAGGGTATTTCAGCAATCAGTAAGACCCCACCCATTACAGGCTCAAGGGTGCAAAACTCTAAATCTTTCATTTGTAAAGAGTCCCTGGAGTGCCTGCTTATTCAGGTTGCCTAAAAAAAAAAATATCCCCAAGTTCACCCAGCCAGGCACACAGAAGCCATTGCAGCCCTGGTCCAGGGGGCCAAGGTACTTGTTAGATGGTGGCAGCTTTGGCGTCATCCACATGGCATGATTTTTCAGGTCTACAAACACAGGATTTCTGGCATCACAGAGGCTTCCACACAGATTTCAGAAGACAGATTGAAAGACCAAGCTAAAATGTGTGACAAGGTCACAGTCCATGATAGAAACTCACGCTAGGGGAGTTGTAAAGTTGTGAGGGTCAATGTGGAGGTGCAGCAGAAACCCCAGAGAGCTGAAGGTGTCAAGACTGTGGAATGTCTGCTCAGGAAGGCCATGGGCAGCAAGCGGAACCTGGACACGGAAGAGCCATGAGGGCTGCAACCAGCAAGGCCGTAGGAGTGGGGCAGGCCAAGTAACCGCAGCTCACCTCCTACCACAGTCTGCCCTAAGCGCTGGGCACCCAGCCTACAGCAAGCACTCCATGTTCCTTCTGCTGGGTTTTATTCTTGATTTGGTCCTATTTCTGTCCATCTGCCTATTTCTCCCTTTTGGAATGGGAATGTTAACTCTGCCGTTGTATGCTGAAAGTATTTAACTTCCTTTTGATTTTCATAGGAGTTCACGGCCAGGAGTCTGCTTCAAGTCACTGAGGAGATTTTTGAACTCAGACTTTTAAACAATGCACTTAAACTGTTAAGACTTTAATGACTCTTGGAGGTGGACTACATGAACCTTACATAATAAGATGGACATGGGTAGAATGTTACACTACAGGTCTAAACTGTCCCTCACATGTTTCACATTCGGCAGTGGGACCTGTTCAGCAGGGGCAGATCACTGGAGCTTGGGACTGTACCTTAGAAAAGCATATTCGTGTCCCTGGCTCTTCCTTTCTCTTTCTGATTCCTGGGCACCATGATATGAGCAGCTTTCCTTCACAAGTCTCTTTCACCATTCGAGTTTTGCCTTGGTGCAGGATGACTATGAACTGAACCTACTGAAACTATGAACCAAGACAAGGCTCTCTTTCTTTAAGTTGAGAAGGGCAGTTGTTTTGTACCACTAATGGGAAAGCTAATATACCATGAAAAAGTAATTCTAACAATTCTTGAATACAACAATCTGACTGTGCATTTATATGAACTTATATTTCAAGAAGACAGTTAAGTGTAGTGAAACATCAAAGTTTACTCAGAATATCTTCTTTTGCAGATAGAATATTGCTTTAGTAATTCTGAAACTATTTTGTATATTTTTTAGAACTGGAATATATTTATCTCAAGATGGGGACACAGTGTTCCCACCATGAGAAAGGCATTCCATGTATGAAATAGAGAAAAGTGAAGAAAACTGAGTTTTGGAAATAAACTGAAGATATTGTATAAACTCAGGAACTGTAACATCAAGCAGAAATGCTGTGAGGTGACAACTAGCTGGAAGAATTCCCCTTAGCTGTAGCTCCCTGTTCTCTTTTTACTTGGGCCTCCGTATTATTCCAGATTAGTCCTTAATCCTCTCCATGTGGTTTTCTCTTCCTCTTGGAACCACTCCATGCCCTGTGATAGTGTGTGTGTGTGTGTGTGTGTGTGTGTGTGTGTGTGTGTGTGTGTGTGACAATTTGGCAAGGCTATCATCCTCGATTACTTAAACAAATACTAATCTAGATGTTACTGTTACAGACCTCTTGTTGATGTGATCATTGTCCCAATCAGCTGATTTCGCGTGAAGAAGATCATCATAGGAGATCCGGTAGGCCTGGCCTAATCAGGTGCAAGGCTTTAAGAACAGAATGGAGGTTTCGTACATGAGGAAGAAATTCCTCCGGTAGACAGCAGCTTCAGCTGGCACCTAAGAATTCTAGTCTGACCTTCTTGACAGCCAGCTCTTCCTTTGTGAGACTTGCTGAACTAGCCCCATGACAGGTAAGCTAGTTCTTTGCAATTAACTTCTTGGTATGTTTCTTGTATTGCTTTTGTATCTCTGGTTAATCAGACGAAGATACCTTCTAACAAATTTATTGTATTTTCCCCCTCAGTATAGCTGTTTTCTGGGGAAACTCATACTTCTGGGTCCCCATCTGACTCTCAAAATCTTTCTTCTCCTCTGTAATTTTCCCAATAAAGTCTTCTATTCACCATCTGAAAAAATAGCTGTTTTTTGTTGCATATCATCAAGTAACAGAACTCAGCATAAAGTACCACGATGAGATGTTGTCTCACCAGATACAAGCCCTATGCTAGACAAAGCTTCGTTCTTCTAGATTGAAGGATCCCAGTAGAAATGGCAATTGGTTGCAACAGGCACCAATTCTGGAGTCCCTTCTACTGTGGCCCGCTTGGCAGGCTCATTATTTGTCAATGACCTGAGCTATTTATGCTTACAATAACTGCACAAATAGAAAGAAGGGGAAGGAGAAACAGATGTCATCTTCAGCTTTTCCTCAAACCCATTTGACAAAGGCTTTTGGGAAATTTGGTGATGGCCAATGCTGGGCTTCAGGCAGGATGCTGCAGGAGCCCAGGGGCCAGGCCCTAATCAGACCTTAGAGAACTTGCTCAAACTCCAATTGCAGGGCCCCAGCAGAGCATCCTATTTGGTAGGTCTATGGAAACACCTGGAATTTTGCATTTTCAACAAATTCCGGGTGATGCTGATGCTGCGGCATCTGGGCATTGTACTATTCTACAGAGCTCCAAAAAGATTTAGACAATCAGTGACTTATTTATCTCAATGGAGCCTGCCTGAGTCTTAATCTCCTCCAAGTCCCTTCTCTGAATGAAAGAGCCTATACTGAGCTGCTGGTGGTGCCCGGCCATTGTGGGATACGGTAAGAGATCCCTACACCATCAGTTTAAGAAATAGTGTGAAGAAGACCTACTCGACTATCCTAACACTAGTCACTCCTGTTAGACCTGGTCCCACCACTTTGAATCTCTGCATCTTAGTGAATGACTTCACTTTTCAGTCCTCAAGTCCCTCACAGGATGAAACAGAGTCGGCTACCGCGTGGACTCTGATAAGGTTTCTACAAGGCAGTATGCATCAACAGCAGCTCATAGCAAGCAGGTACATGAGGTGTGCCCTTTACATAAAATGAATGTTTAAATATTTAGAAATTATTACAGTAGAAGACACATAATTAATTCCCGGAAAAATCCTTCCCCTTGCTTTAAACACACTTCATCATTCTGATTTTCTGAAGCAGCTCTGAAAGACTTCGTTTCTGAGTCCCTCTAGTTGCACTCTTATGTCTGCCTCAATACCCCGAATAAATTGAAAGGCTGCATTTCTCCTAGTCATTTTGGCTTCGGAGAAGAGCTGGAAGTTGCGTGGTGCCAGACCTGGTGAAAGAGGTAAGGAGGGACACCTGTAACGTCTTTACAAGTCCATTTTTCCTTTGGGTGACCCTCAGTAACAGCATTCACCTTTTTTTAAAAAAAAAAAAATCACACTTCATAGAGACATTAGAGCAGACTTTCAGAATTGCTTCACAAATTGGTGAGAATGATGGGGTAAGTATGCCCAAAGTGAGGAGGAGTGTTCTGAGGGCGACTGATGGAAAGTTGTCTTCCACTGTAATTTATTTTTTTACGTTACTGTGTGTTTAGATCACACCTTGTGTATGCTGGATCCTGGTAGCAAATAAGCCAACTCCGATGTGCAAATGAGGAAGCTAGAACAAATCCCCTACACATGGAGGCACGTCAGAGTCACAGAAGCCATCGCGGCATCCGAAAAGCAGGGGTGGCCGAACACTGTTCTACGTCCTTGGGCTGACGAGGAAAGGGAAGGAAATCATGGTCCTAGGAAGGCCACTGGGAGGGAGCTGTAGTCATGGAAAGGAGACACCACCGTCAGGGATACTGCACTCTTGGGGGGAGGCAGCAGGGAAGAAATATTTTAGCTTCTTTCTCCTTTCGACCTTTGACCTCCTCTTATGCTTCTCATTGGCTGAACAAGAGGGCAGGGGATCAGAGATTCAGCCCTCAGAAATCTGCTTCCTGTGACACAGAGTTGATAGGAGAAGGCAAGGTAGGAGCAAGTGGAGGATTAAGGGCACGATGCTCGGCAGATCTGCCATCATTTGTTGTTGGTAGGGCAGACATACGCCCTAGCTTTGCAGGACAATTCCAGTTTGTACATGTACAATTTCATTATCAAAAGAACTTCGCATCTCAATGGATGCTTGCACACATACACCCAAGCATTATTCTACTTGGAAAATAAGTGATCTTTTCACCCTGGTTATTAGGAGGAGCGTCTAATCTGCAATGGGAAGTTAGTTCCCAGGAAACGTCTTCAGTCCTTTGTTCACAGTATAGTTCCTATATGGGGAGGGGATTTCATGGGTGTGCTCAGTTAGAGGGCACAAACATAAAGGGCCTCCAATGTACATATTCTCAGAAATATATACTTTACAATTTGTGTGATTTTCCATATTCACAATAGACATCACTAAATGTGTCGGTTTTAAGTATTCAAGGCACAGCACTTTCGGAAACTATTGGCTTAGCTGGGCCGAGAGCATAGAGGAAAACTCTTCTTCTGGAATGTCTTAGAAAAGTTCTACATCTCCCCATGAATGCTCTGTAGAAGCCCCCAACCCAGGACACAGGACAGCAGGCGACCCGGCCCACATGTGAGAAATCCTCCCAAGAGGCTGTGGTGCAGAGCCCAGGCCGACTTCAGCCCCTGCCCGTGAGGGCGCGACAGCATGTGTCCTACCTGCTTGCTGTTTCTGCTCCGCAAACTCACTGTACACTCACCTCTCTTGGTGCCTGACATCTAGGAGGATCTTTGAAATTTATTTTCTCCTTTTAGCCTGCTGTATTTTTAATGTCTGAGTGAAAGAATAAAGGAAGGCGAACACCAGACAAGATCGTTTCATTCCTCCACGAGCTGTTGTGGAGCCCGGCTCCAGCTCAGCTAACATAAATGTTTTAAAATTCTGTCTTTGCCAGGGATCAGTACCAGGGTAGTCATCAATGCCAAACTCAGGGCCCTGTTTTTGCCTTTCATTTGGGGACATAAAAGGCCCCTGCATCAATCATTAACAACCTATTAACACAAGCAGTCCACAGAAGTTTTCCTGGTCTGGTCAACCCCAGTGGAAGAAATTCCTGTCGCCCAACTGGCTGGCCATCCGCATGATCCACCCATGCAAACTATTTTCAGCTTTGAAAGAGCCTCCCGACTTCTCTTTCATCTCTCTCTGAGTAACAGATACCTGGTAGCAAGCTTTCCTCCACCCCACAGCAAAACTATCCACCTGCCTCGTCAGCTCCAGGCATCAGGGGCTGTGTGGGAGAACACTGACACTATTGATTGTGTCCAAGTGGCCTGCCGGGATGCAAGACAACCACTCGGCATGAAGGGCCAGGACGCTGCGGTGCTTCTTCCATCCCATCATTGTGGGAGGGTCTTGTGGGTCTTCAAGCAGCAGCCCTCTGCCTGGCATTTATTTCTGCCTCGTGGCTTTAATAGGTTTGGATTTCAAGAAAAACCAGTCAAAACCAAGATTCTTAGCTAGTCAATCAGGACCTGGCTTTTTAAAAAAGTCCATGTGGCTTAGTTAACATATTTTGAAAGTTTGCAGAACTGTAACACTGTACTTAAATCATTTTATTCTCTTTGTGATAAAAGGTGCATAGCATACAAGTTAGTGCTGCAGCCATCTTTAAGCATACAGCTTGGTGGCGTTAAGTCTGTCCACAATGTCACGCAGCCTCACTACCATCTACCTCTAATTTCACTTCATCTTCCCGCCTTAAAAATGTTCCCTTGGATTGGGGGCTTAGCACAGCCATTAAAGTGCTTGCCTAGCAACTGCAAGGCCTTGAGTTCAAATGCCCAGCACCACATAAGCAGAGTGTGGTGGCACTCGCCTGTAATCACAACACCCAGGAGCTTGAGAAGCTGAGGCAGGAGGATTGCCATGAGTTTGAGGCCAACCTGGGCTACATAATGAGTTCAGCATCAGCCTGAACTACAGAATGAGATTCTGTCTCAAATAAAGAAAGAAAATTTAAAAACCTCCAAAACTCCCTTCCCTTAAATGGCAATCTCCATTCCCCTACTGCATTGACCTCAAAAATCAACATCCTGCTTTGTTTCTTCACTGTGACTACCTACCTCCTACACCAGAAATCATACGCTGTTTGGCTTATCTCCTTAGTATAACGTCCTCAAGTCTCACCTCAGTTGTAGCATATCCCAGAATTTTCATTTTCCATAAGGCTCAATACCAGCTCATTATATGTATGCACCACATTTTGTTTGTCTAGTTACTTGTCGATGGGTATTTGGGTCACTGCTACTTCTTGGAGGTTTTGAATGATACCGCTGTAAACATCGGTGTCCAAGCCATGTGCCGGAGTCCCCACTTTCAGTCACGTGGGTATACGTACTCCCAGAAGTGGGGCTGGCAGCTCAGGCAGAACTTGTATTTTGCATTTTTTTTTAGGAACTGCCATGGTGTCTTCCACACAGCTGCACCCTTTCCATCCCCCAGTCCAGCAAGGTGCAAAAGTTTCAATTCCTGTGGAAATTACCTTCATACCAACACTCACCATGTTCTTTCTTTCCCTCTTCAATATTGAGGAAGTTCACCCCACACGTTCACCTCTCTCTCCCTGACACCTAGAGCACCTTGGGAATTTCTTTCAAAGTGTTCTCTCATCGTGGTTTCAAGTTTTGGTTTCCCTGACATCCTACACGTCCGTTTATGTTGCAGTCTATGAATGTCCCTCTTTTTAAAGCTGAATAATATTCTATTGTACGTCCACACCACCTCCTGTTTATCAATTCATTCATCACGGACCCTTAGATTGCTTCCACCTCCAGCTGTTGTGTAGAATTGCTATGAACGTACGTTTATCAGTTTCTGTTCAAGTTCCTGTTTTCAATTCTTGAAGATACATATGAATGTAGGAGTAGAATTTCTGGGTACTATAATAATGTCCCACTTAACCTTTTTGTGGAATCACCATATTATTTTTGACAGTGGCTGTATAATTTTACATTTCTACCAACAAGGCACAAGCCTTCCAATTTCTCTACATCTTTGCCAGTATAGATATAGATATAGATATTTCTGCTTCTTAATTTTTTATAATTTCAGTTTTTATTTTGACACTAACTTTCCAAATGACTTTCATCAAATGAGAAAGTCACTGGTCTACTCTTGACCACATAGTTGGCTTCTGTGACTGTATAAAATGACTCCTGACACTCTGGTCTCCATCCCAGCTCTGCCCTCAACTCCAGCGGGGTATCCCGTGTCTTCAATGCTTCTCTGTCCTCTTCTGCTAATGGAGATAGCAATACTTCATTGCCCTCCTCAGCAAGCTGCTGAGCTACTCATGAGTCAAGGATGAGGAAAAAACTTAAAGGACTTCAGAGAACTACTGAATGAGTGATGGACGATGGAGAAATACAGACAGGCGCTTCATGCTCACACGTAGAGGATTCTTCCCAGCAGCCTTGGTACAACATAGGGCAGGACTTACCACTGGGCCTTCCTCTTTATGCAATTGTGAGTTTCTTTAAAGAATAGATGACATCATATCCACCAAGTATCTAACTCGGAGCTGGTACCTAATAATTACTCAGTAAGTGCTAATTCCTCTTCCGCCCTTTCTTCTTTCCTTAGCTACTAGGGTAGTTAGAAAATGAATATGCTGAGAACAATATTTTGAACTATAAGCCTGCTAATAAGCAGGAATGAAAAAAGTCACATAGAAGTTTGGAAACCGGATTTTCCACTTCTCTGACCAACATACCCTTAGCACAGTCCTCCCTCCCACCCTCAGCCTTTCTTACTGTGTTTGCTCGCATTATAGCTTCTCCTTTTGAAGGTAAGTTCTCTGCTTACATTCATTTTTAACCCAGAAAATAATTATCAAGGGCACATATTCATTAGGCATGATGCCATTTCCAGGAACTAGAAAAGCAGAAGGGACCTGCGCATCAGTCAGGATAGGTTGCATCACTCTGCAGTGATAGATAAGCAAGCACAGAAAAGTGAAACAGTGCATGGATTTTGCATTTGTGCTCCTTGTCCATCCCTGATCGTAGAAGGCTCTCCACATCCACATCTGGATCATTCAGAGGCCTGGGTTCAATGGGTGCGTCTGTGTTTCGGTGGCAGTGGGGTCACAGCAAACTGCGCACTTTCCCGTTAAGCCTCCTCTCCATGCTCCTCACATTTTGCTGTCCACGCCTAAGCTTAAAAGGGATTGGAATGTGCGATCCTATCATGTGCTGGAAGGAAGAAAGAACTGGAATGTTCAATACAGCACAAATTATTATTAAACATGCAAACAGTTATGAAATTATGCATCGTGTTATGCGCTATACAGAAAAGGATGTTCTCCTGTAAGCAATGTCAAGGAAACAGAAAGAAATCTCTAGTTGCCAGGTTACACACTCCTGGAAATCCGATGCTGTCTGTCATTTATTTATTCAACCAATGGACACTTAATTGAGCCTCTCATGCATAAGGCCTTCTGTAGTTGGGAAGAGAGAGCAAGGCTCTGCAGGTGGAGAAAATCCAGCAATCTACATAGCGCAGGTCCTGCCTTCTCCAAGCTCAGTCTCCCCGGGGAGCAGGAGGATGAATACACGACTGGTGATTGTAGCGTGACTGGTGCTACAACTAAGGTATTGAAGGCAAACAGAAGGAATTTAATACAGGGCATTGGTTATCAAGGATACAGCAAGCAAGCCAAACACAGATTGGAGGGCAGCCAGGATAGTTCTGTAACAATCGTAAGATGAAGCTGCCATCGCGAGATGGAAAGACACAGAGGAAAGCAGGGACAACAGGGACCCAGAGCAAGGTGAGGCCTGTAGGCCTGCTCAGGAAGCACTGGAGGACGGAAGAGAGACAGCTGTGGCTGGAGACTTCCCAGAAACCGAGGAGAAGGCAGAAATGGCTGGCTTCTCCCTGTCTTGCCCTCTAGGACCCAGCCCTGCTTCTCATAGGCTGAGTCCAGCTGACCTGGGAAATGTAGTCTGCAGGGCTTTGGGCCGTTCCCTTCCTGCAGTTCGTAGGAGGGAAAGGATGGAGTGTGGATGCTCAGTACAATAGCTATGACCAAAATTCCAGAAAGCCTTGAAGCACGTAGAGTGCAGCCGTCTCCCTGTACACACAGAGCCCAAGGAGAGGCCTGAGCCTATAGAGAACTGAATCCTCCTCATACATTGTTATATATATATATATATATATATATATATATATATATATATATATATAATAGACTTACATAAAGTTTAATTTATAAGTTAAGCATGGTAAGAGACCAATAATAACTAAGTAAAATAGAACTATTATACTATAATAGGAGCTATGTGAACGTGTGCTCTCTTAAAATATCTTATTGTACCATAGATCTTAGCAATCTCAGCATATGATTTTTGTCTTTCCTACTTTCACCTTTCATTTAAAGGAAGTATTTTGCATGGCTTTTCTTTTTTGGCTCATCCAAGTTGTCAGCATCATTATCCTTGCACCTTGGGTTCACGTTAAATAAAATAAGAGTCCCTTGTGCACAGCCCTGTGAGCCCGGCACAGTCTGCGGTGACTACTAAGTGACTGGAAAACAGGGAGCCTAAGGGTGTGAACACCCGGGACCGGGGGGCAGTTCACGCCAGAGCAGGGCCATGCAAGATTTCATCACACCACCCAAAATAGCATACAACATAAATTATGAACTGTTTATGTCTAGACTTCTCAATTAGTTGTAGACCTCACTTGCCATGAGTAATTGAAAACTAAACCACCAATTAGGGAGAACTATTGTCTAACACAAGGAAAGGGGGAAGAAGGGTATCCCAAACACAGAAATCCGAGCCGAGGTTTAGGAGTTGAAGGATATGTTTTGCCCAGGGTTACGGTTTGGATCTACAGTGTGCCCCCAAAACCCCGTGTGTGGGAGCTGGTTTAGTCATGGGAGTTAATCCATGCATTTCTTATGCTATTAAGAGCTATGGCCTGGCCAGAAGAGGCAGATCACTGAGACAAGACCTGGAAGGGCACGAGCTAGCTCCACGCTTCCTCATTCGTTCCGTTTCCTGTTACGATGTTGTCAGTGGCTTCTTTCCATCTAGGATTCCACCAAGTGCTTCCACCACTGCCAGCCACTCATGAATGGACTGAGACCTGAACTATGAGCTAAAATAAGCCTTTCCTCTCAGAAGTTGTGTGTGTTAGGTATTACGTCCCAGTAACAAAAAAATAACTAAGACACAATATGAGGTTCTGGTTTACACCGAGCATTCACCCCAGTCACCATCTCCCCTTCATCCGAGTCTGAAGCCCCTTTGGTCCTCACTGTGCTCATCTATGTGTACTGTCTCTGCTGTTAACTGAGTTAAGATATCAGAGTCAATGGGGCCATTGATCCTCCAGCCCTAACCAGAGGCGGAGCATCCCTAGTGATCTGCTGTGCCAGCTGCTAACACGGTAGTTGCTAGATTAGAGGAAGTTCAGGGAATTCCCTCAGAGGAGATAAAGCCAGGGCAACAGAGTTCCTCAGGGACCACAGTGAGTTGAATAGTCATCCTACAAATCCATGCCCACCCATGCCTGGGAGAAGTGTATTGGAAAGAAGTGTTTGCAGATACAATACTTAATAATCTCAAGACAAAATCATTCTATATTTAATGTGATCCCTAAATCCAATTACTGATAATCACTATGAGAAGGTTACAGAGAGACACAGGGAGAAGATCATGCAAAAGTGGAGGCAGAGATTGGAGAGTTGCAGTCCCACATTAAAAAAAAAAAAAAAATATTTCGGGCCACCAGAAACTGGAAGGACCAAGAAAGGATCTCTTCTGGAGGCTCCAGAGAGTGTAGTCCCACTAACACACTGATTTTGAATTTCCAGTCTCCAGATCTAGGAAAGAATGAGTTTCTGTTGTTCTAAATCACTCACCTGAGGTTATTTATCATAGTATCTTTAAGGACGCAAATATAAGAGGGTTTCTCAATCAGCATTTCAACACTGAACATTTCTGCAGCAGAATCACAGGCTCCTCGTAACCTGGACAAGAATCTGGAGCCTGGGATCTATCATAGCAGACAGACAAACATAGATCTTATTGCAGTTTACATCTGGAGTGTCCTCAAAAAAGTCTCACATACTTGGATGTTATGGATTATCGGTGGATGAGGGCCTGGTCTGGAGGAGTGGGTTATGGATGTGTGGTGACTTATAGGTGTGTAATGGAAGACAAGTGTGTGGTAGATTACAGATTAAGGTGTACAGCGGGGTAGGAGCTTAAACCTAGAAGGGGCAGAACACTGAGGCTGAACTCGGAGGGGTGGATCGCTGGGATAGGACCTGGAAGGGTATATGCTACTTCCTTCCTTTCTTCGGGGACTTGGCTTCCCGTTTGCATGCCATGAGGAGCTGCCTTCGCCTCCATCACTGCCATGTGCTTCCACTCTTGCCTGCTGTTCAGGAATGAACTGTGACCTTCTGAAACTGTGAGCTAAAATAAACCCTTCCTCTCCTAATTTGTACATGTTGGGAATTGAGTTACAGTGATGAAAAAGTAACTAAGACAGATCTAAATGCCAGAACTTCTGCTACTCAGGCCTATGTTCCTTCCTTTCATTACCTGCTTAGGAAGGAACTAAGAAAACTGTAGGGAAAGGTTTGCATCCCTTCTCAGTCCCCGTCTCCCTCCCAGCCCCCTTTCTCTTGCCAGTTCCCCTGGTCTGTTTGTTGGTACTTGCCCTGCCACCTAGGCAACCCGGCCTTGTTTGGCTGCTGGAGTTTTACCAAAACCCATATTTAGCTGTTGAAAATTCCTTGCCCAGGAGCCTCTGAAGTTAATGATGGAATCTTTGAAAATGACATTAGAAGCAAAACATAAGCAGCAGAAAACATGAAACTACCTCGAGCCCATCTGTTGGAGGACGATCCACCACAGAGCTCCCATTTCCCATGTAAAACAGAAGATATGATTTATAATTTATATCTCGCTGGGACAACCCCGATTGAAGCAAACCACTTTGATGAAGTGTTGGTTTCATGCTAGAGGAACACCATTCCAAATCAGAGAATATTTAGAACTCTAACTCCTCTCCTGCCACTTTGATGTAGAAAGATTTGTATTTTATGTGCTTTCTTGAAAAAAAATAGAAAGAAAAAGGAAAAAAATATGTACACTGCAGCATGCATGTGGTGGAAATATGAAAACATGTACCTGTGAATCAGCATCAAAATATAATTGCTACATTAAGCATTGAAAATATTTACAGACTTATAGGTCAGGCTGAAGTCCTGGTTCCATTAATTCTCAGAAAATGTGAAATTCAGACTTTTTTTTTTTTGCTAACTTAATTTAATTGATAATTGACAGCATATGAAAGACGAAATCAAAGAATGTCAGGTTTCCACCACCTCAACTAATAATCTAATAAAGTTGTCATGAGTATGTGCTGCCTGGGCACATGACCGTGATCTTGATTGGTTGAGAAAGACAGGACAAAGAGAGACAGAAACAAAGGGAAACTACATTGGGCTGTGCGACGTGATTCTTTCTATTCTCATGAGAATGAGAAAATAGCTATTATGACGCAACTGAGCTATCAATCAAGGCAAATCTCTTTTTTCCTCCCAGTGACAAAGCTAGTCAATTTGTTAACACCAATATCAATAAAGGATGTCACTGAGCCTTCATGTGTCCAGTCCAGCATTGTCCAGAGGTCTAAGAAATGGTGATAAAGAAGAGAGATGGCTTCTACTCTTATGGAATATGCAATCTAGAGAAAGGTCGGAAAATATACAAATAATCATGCGGCTCACCTTTGTAGAAGCCATACTGGGCAATTTAAAAGGCATAATGGGAAGTAAGAGAAAAGGAGGGATGTTGCCTTCAGTGGAGACACGTTTACCGAAGCGATGACTTTTGAGCAGCTACCGTAATTAAGCGAGGGAGAAAATCATAAGTAGATGGAAGGGAAAAGAATTCCAGCAGGAACAGACAGTGCAAAGGGCTAGGGGTTGAAGGAGCTAACACTGGAAGAGCCAGAAGGCTGATGGGATCAGAGCTCGTGAGCAAGATGAAGAGAGGAAATAAATATGAGGTCAAGCATGGGCACAGAGCCAGGCTCCGCAGGCTACAGTATCACTCAGCCTGCATCCTCCATCAAACCCAGAGAAGATGAGTTCAGCTCCGGCAGGTCAATGGAATAGCCATAGGCTGGTAGTATGACAGCCAAGGCTCTGTAAGTGTTAGACACTATGACGGAAAGAAACACAATGCTGCAAAGATTGTGGAACAAGGAACATCTGACAAGCATCGCAAAGGACTCTGCCTTCTATCTGAACTAACCAAGGTAGGCTGAATATTTTGACAGAAATGAGGAAAGAGGGAGAACTTAGGTAATCAATTACTCAATTCAATCAATATTATAAGGTGTGGCCATTATGCTATTAGGCTATTGGAATACAAAGCTGAAAAAACCTTCTGCCTTGATGGAACTTTTAGTCAATGAATAATGTAACACAAATGCAGTTCTGGCTAGGAGATTCACATTGTGCTTGCTGGTGGTTATCAGAGAGACTTCTCTGACTAAGGCACGAATGGCTTAAGGATAATTCGGTGTTTCTTAAGGGAAGGTGATGGTGTAGGGAGCTGTGCAAGGAGAATGGCAAGTGCAAAGCTCCTGTGGCTCGATGACTTGGAAGGAGAAGGATAGGAAAGTGGCCTGAGAGGAAGCTGTGAGAGGTGCTAGGACCCATCCATGGCAAACATTGCAGACCACACGAAGGACATGGACCTGGATTTTCTAAGCATCACAACCCAGGAACACTATTTGACTTGCAGTGAGGACAGCAACATAATATTTGTATATTGAAAAATTCACTTTTACTGTAGAACACAGAGAAGACAGAAGTTAGAGGAAGCAGATGGCGAGGGAGGGTTTTGCTTAAGTAGTGTCAAGGAGAAAAGTCGGTGGAGGTGATGGTAGGAGTAGAAATAGGAGGGAAAAATGAGTATGATTCAGAGAGAGATTTGGGGAGGTTGGGAATAGCCTCAAGCTTCTGGTAAATGTGGCCATGTGACTTGTTTCAACCAATGAAGTGGGATCAGAAGTGGCATGTGGTAATTGCTGGTGAAAGCTTTAAGAGCCAGCGATTACATGACTAGCCACGCCCTGTCCTTCCCTCTGGCATGACATTTGCCTTCCTCATTCCAAATGGTGGTTGCTTATTCATCCTGGCTCCCTGCAGGAGAGACCTGGGCAGAGCCCGCACTGGCCCACTGGACACGTCAACATGAGGCAGAAATCAACTGCTGATGTCTGAAGGCCCTGAGTTTGGGGAAGGGGTACCTGTCCCTGCAGTATCACCAAGCCTATCCTGTGTCCTAGCGAGAAAAGAAAATGAACAGAATTAGAAAAAATCAGAATGAAGATGACATTTGCCCTGATAATCTCTCCAGTGCTGGTGTTTGGACTGTTTTCCAGCACAACTCAGCATTTCAAGTGAGCCTCTTGCTCTTGTCCCCTCCTAGTTCTGTGTGGTGTAATTCCACACAACACAGAGAAAAGTGACTACCTTCAGCAAATGTGGCCATTTGGGGCAGCAAAGTGCTTTGAAGATACAAAGATGCTGAGCCTGATTCTTCTGAGTGAGAGGTCGGTATGCACTTAAAAAAATATTCACTTAAATTGCCTTGCCATTGGTTTATGATACAACCAGTAAGACATACTCAAAAGGGTCAAGTCATGACAAAAAAATTTAACTCCTGATGTATTAGTTTGCGCTCTTTATAAAGGCAGAATTTATAGAAATTATAACAAAAAAACCTATTAAGAAGGCTTACAAATCTGAGGATAGAGATAGTCCAAGATGGCGGCCTGCACGTGCGAGAGCTGGAGCGAGTGATCACTGCTCAGCCCCCAAAATAGGTCTCCCATCGGGGACTGCAGAACAGCCAGTGAGAGTCTTCTGTGGATCTCAGATGTTCAAAGAACAATGGCGAAGACTAAAGACTAAAGATCTGCGACTAAAGATCAGTAGTCAGTAGTGGGCAGCCAGGCACAAGTCGAGACTGGAGCCAATCTATGAGGAAGATCGGCAGCATGGAGCAAGTCGGCATCTGGCATCCATAGACAATTGCAAAGGCAAGAGCTTTCCCAGAGGAAAAAGCGGTAACAGTCTTTCTTCTCCCTTCCTTTTATACCCTTCAGGTTCCAGCTGGGCCTCCCACGTCCGGGTGGGTGCTCTTCCCACATTCCCTGGCCCACAGATCCCTCACTCTCTAATCCAGGCTGGTTCTCAATCCCCAATCTAGGCATGGTTCCCAAACCCTAATCCACGCATGGTTCTTGATTGCTTCAAGTTGACATAATCTCTCCAGTGGTCACACCTGGTAAGAGCCGAGAGTAATCGGAGTGAACTGGAGGATGAGCCAATGCTTGAAGACCAAGTATTAAGGTAGCAGTGAGAGTCCCCGGCAAGAGAGGCCACAAGGGAACGATAAAATATGTGGGCTCGCTGCGGAGTCCAGAAGCACAGAGCCTTAGGGGACAGACTTGAAGGCACAAAGGCGTCCACATCTGCGCACGGATGGGAGAGGTTGAGACAACTCTGCGGAAACAAAGAAATGTAGATGCGTGCAACCAGCAGCCCCCACCTTCATACACACACATGCGTGCACACACACACACACACACACACACACACGCACGCACGCACGCACACACACACCACATCCCCTTGGTCGCCAGTATTTCCTGCTCGTCAGCAATTCAGACTAAGAGGTCTGGTGGGCTGGAAACTGGAAGCCAGGACTCTGCCTGCCTCAGCCCACTTAATGTTTGCTTTTGGACTGTTCCACTCCTTCAATGCTGGGCATCTTGATTACAAAAAAAGGTAGAAGAGAGGCAGGAGGAAAGGACGATGTAGGGAGGGGGACGAAGGCATGGCTACTGCTGGGCACCTGAGATGGGGCCACGAGGCAATGTCGTCAGGTGACAGGTGACAGTCCAGCCCTAAGGGGGTCTGACTAGAAGATTTAGGAGTGCTTGCGATCCAATCACAATACTACTTAGTACGTGCACGGAGAAGCACAGCCACTCTATCATCTATGTATGATCTACGCCCAAAGCCTCTGCCGCCTGGCATGGGAGCAGAGTGACAGGTTCAGAAAGGAGAGTGTTAGGCTTGCTGACTAGCCGTGACTGCGTTTGTCCCTTCGGAGGTGCCTCCTCTCTATCAACACCGTTCACCCGCCTGGCTGTGGCAGTGGGAAGAGGCCGCCTGTCCACTCGGAGCCCTGTGAGTGGGCCTGCTGCCTACTCAGCACAGGGGCTGACTGCTTCCTTCTCAGGGTTCGCCCTGCGTGGACATCCCAGGTGAGCACTCGCCTGGAGAAGGTGGCCCAGCAGGTACTCTCACCGGAGCAGTCAACAACCCCGTGGCGTGCCCCCTGCTTCCTCTAAGTGTGGATGCCTGGCTGCGGGGCCAGGAAGTGGCTTCTGCTTCCTTTCCGCATCTGGCGCGGGCTCCTCCCCTCACGTCATCTTCCCTCTCAAGGTGGCCCTCACCCTCGCTGGTGCCGCAATGACAGAACAGCTGCCGAGTGTGTGATGTACAGAGGGGTTGGCGGAAGCCCCAGGCATTTAGCACCTTTAAAATATTTGTCCCGTTAACAGAGGTGCATCTCTTTCACCAAAGGCTTGTCTCATAAAACACAGATATGCTTAGGAGATGCAAAGCAAAATTTGTCCTCTTGAAAACATCGCTGGTTGATACGAGTCTGCTGGTGGCTTATCCAGCCCTAAGCCCACGTCGGCCGGCAGCCGTTGTGGGGCACGTATATATGCCAGCTGTGGGCCTGGGGAAGTCATAAACCACTGGGGAAGTGACCAGAGAAAATAAGAATGCGTGAGTAATGGTCATTGTGAAAAGTGCCACATGGGAGAAATACAGGATGCTCGGACAGGGAATGCTGTAGACAGGGGTCAGGGAAAGCTTCCGGAGTACGTGACAAGTGGCGTGAAGGATGTGAAGAGTTAACTGAGGGGCGTGGGGAGGAAAGGTGCTCTCCTCAAAGGCGATGGCACAAGCAGAGGTCCTGAGGCAGGAAGCAGCCTCAACCGCCTTTTTCAAAGTGACCTCTGGAGACAGACTGTGGAAGAGAACAGAACAGAGGGAGGATGTGGAGGAGGGGAGGTTCTCGGGAGCAGGGTTGGTGAGAGGAAGATACTTAAGTCAGTCACCCTGGGAAACTGACAAAATCCTGGACCAGTTCCTCCCGATCATTGTAGGAGCCCTGCAGATTTTTACACCTTGTTCTCAGCATTTCCAAACTGAATTTCAGCCTCATGCTGTTTGGGCTGATTCTGTTCATTTCTTAAGTTCTCCTGACTCGTGGAGGGGCGCTGGTGTGGAGGGACTCTCAGCCCTGCCCTGTCCTGCGGTGAGCCGGGTCCAGCTGGGCACTGGTGGGGGTGTGGCAGGTACTTAGCCATGGTCTTCCCTTCAAGGGGACTGTCCCAGCTATTACAGCAATGGGAACCTTTACGGTCCGAGCTCTCCACCCAGCTCCCTGCCCACCCTTCATCCAGCGACACAGTGCCAAAGCTCAAGCATTTTCTGTCCCCTTCCTTCTCCCTGTGGCTAATCTCCCACCACATAACTCCACCTGCAAATGTTGCTAGGGTCAGTACACTCTGGGTTCTCCACGTCCACGCTCACCAAAGCACCTGTAATTTTTTTTTTTTTTTAGCTCAATACCTTCCATAAGCCTTTCTCTTTTGGCCCTGGAGATTGAATTCAGGACCTTATGCATGCCAAGCACAACCCCTACCTCTGAGCAATACCTCCAGCCCCACAAATAACCTTTTATTAGTGGCCCCAACTCTCTGTGCCCCTCCCTCCCCAGGGCCAGCAAGGGCAATCACTTCCAGCTGAAAATGTCATCATGTCACCTGGCTTTACTCACGCCTGAGGTGTCTTTGCTCTCGGAGAAAGGAGAAGGGGTTGTTCACTCAGCCTACAAGGTTTGGGGACCCCTGACCTTGCTGCCCACCACCCCAGCCTCTCATTAGGCTTCCTTTACTCCCTACCTTCTCACATTGGCCTTTGCAGAGCCACTTCAAGGGGCCACCTGCATTATAGCTAGTGCCTTCGACAGTCCCTCTCTGAGACAGATTCTCTGGTCACCAGAGCAGGTTGTTTCCCTCTGTTGCACCAACTGACGCCTTTCCACAGAGTGCCCTAATTCTGAGTGTTTATTTAACTAGTGACTCGCTGCCCCACTTGGCTTTGAGCTTCTCGAGAGCCCAGGTGATGACGTATGTCTGGAAGGAAGAGAAGAGCACGCCTCCACCACAGGGCTGCTGCTGTGTGAGCCCACGTTCAACAGAAGAACATCAATGCCAACATGTTGTATAATAGTTAACTAAAAATGAGTTTTATGTAAGAAGATCCCTTTGAAAATTAAATGTGTTAGCTTTCCATGGCTGTGACAACATATCTGCAAAACAAATTAAAAGGAGAAGAGTTATTTGGCTCCTAGCTGCAGTGGTTTCCATTTATGTCCCTTGGCCCCATTGCTGTGGACCTGTGACAACGCAGAACATCGTGGTCAGGAGCACACAGCAGAACAAAGCTGCTCGTCTTGTGGTGGGCTGAGGGCAAACATAGAAAGATTCCTTTTACAACACAGTCCCTCTATCCAGAGCCATTATTTTATGAATCCATCAATGTATTCATCTATTCATGATGCCGTGATCTCCTCCCCTTCCAAAGGCTTTACCTCTGCACACTGCCACCGTGTGACCGAGACTTAAACACTTGAGCTTTTGAGGAATATTTGAGATCTAAATCAAACCAAGGGGAAGTTTTTAAATCATCCTGAAGACTTGTAAACAGAAATCATGGCTTAAATCACTTAGAACAGGGTCCTCAACCCCCTGGCTACGGATCTTGGAAGGACCAGGCCACTGGTGCAGATGAGCAGGGAGCAGGAGTTGAGCTGGGAGTGAAGTGCCGCATCTTGTCTGCAGGCTCCCATTAGGTTCTGATATGCTGCTGATCTGACTGGGCAGAGCTCTGATCCCCTCTCCCCTCTTGCTTCCCACTTCAGGGGTATCTTCCAACAACTGGCCCTACAGCAAGTGCCCACTCCTACCCCGTCCCTGGTTCCGAAAGGTTTGGGGACCACTGACTTAGAAGATGCACATTTTGTACATTAGTTCCATGCTCCTTCTTTCTCAAAACCAACACCCTTTGCCCTAGTTTACCGTATCTGTTGTGGGCAAGTCTGTGCTCTTTACAACAGTGAGCATATCATGAAGACATAGCTTTGTTTATTGACGATTGAACTCAATGTGATGCTTTAAAGTAGACTCAGTACTTTTAGAAACACACACACACACGCACATACATGCACACATACACATGAAAGAAGACTGACCGCAGAGGGAATGAGCGCAGAGTCCAGCCACCTCCCAGCAGTCTTGGGTAGGAAAATCTCACAACAGCCCGAGAGGCCGGACATAGCCTGGCCTCGTCCTGTGTGCCCTGCTCCATTTAGCATCGCTTATGCCATGTCTCTGGAGTGTACTTAGCTCTGGCCTCTCTGCTGTTCCTGGTGTCCTAGCACTCTAAGATAGGTCACATGTCGGCCAGCCTCAGGGCCTTTGAGGTTGCTGCTGCCCGTCCCTGGAGTTCTGTTCCCTTAAATTTCCAGGTGACTAACTCCTTCCCCTCCTTCGGTTTCTAGTTAGTCACTGGGAGGTCTTCTATGATCTCCCCATTTAGAAAATGACCCTGTTCCAGGCTTTCTTAACCTCCTTCCCAATTCACTGTTTTCTCTGACAGCCCTCAATCACCTTCTGACATAGTAGCTGTGCCTTGTTGCTCGTACATCCCCCCCGGAATGTGAGCTTCCTGTGGACAGAAATTTGCTCTATCTTATTCTCTACTATAGTCCCATTTATTATCCTGGAGCAGAATCTCAAGAAATGTTTGTGAGCAAACGAATCAGTGAATAAATGAAGGAATGAGTCTTGAACCTAGAGAGGGCCTGGCCTGTGCTCAGGGAATCCTTCCCCTCTGACAGGAAAAGGAAGCTCTGTCCCCAACCAAGTTCTCATTCAGGCAGACTTCAAATCCCCGTCACTAATTAAAAACAGTGATAATAACCACTGTTAAGTGCCAACAATACGCCAGGCATTCTGCTGCATGTTATACACATATGCGTAATCCTCAGAATGTCACCATGAGAAGGGTAGCTACAATCCCCACGTGGCAGATGGAGACAGTGGTCAGAGAGACTGAAGGACTGGCCCAACAACCCACAGCTAGTAAGAGGCGGAGGGGGGACTTGAATCTAAGCATTTTGTCTCTAGAGCAAGGCAGGCTAGGAATTCATTTGACAGGCCTAGAGGAATAGCACAGTGGCTAGAGCACTAGCCTCGCAAGCACAAGGCCTTCAGTTCGATTTTCCAGTGCCACGTAAGACGAACATGGTGGTGCGTGCCTGTAATCCCAGCACTCGAGAGGTGGAGGCCGGAGGATTGCTATGAGTTTGTGGCCAGCCTGGGCTATATAGTGAGCCCGAGACCAGCCCTGACTACACAGAGATGGACTGCCAAAAAAAAAAAAAAAAAAAAAAAAAAAAAAAAAAAAAAAAAAAAAAAAAAAAAAAAAAAAAAAAAAAAAAAAAAAAAAAAAAGGCCCAGAGACTCTACATGCTGAAAATGTTTACTAGGATAAATACATCAACTAAAGACTCCCTAGGCACGTCCTGCAGGTACCCAGGAGGCAGCCACGTGCTACATGTGTGAGTACCGCCCTGCAAGCTCCCCAGTCTGCAGGCAGCAGCTCCCCACCCGTGGATACGGGCAGGGTGTCCTAATCACACCACCTCCACACCTAGGGGAGGCCAGGAAGCCCAGAGATTGAACTATGCGGCCCAGATCGCCTAGGAGGGGGTCTCGGAGCACCAGGCTGGGAAGGTCTCTACTGCTCGCTTATCCCAAGCTGCTCACTTTACAGATTCAGAAAAGCAAGCGGCTAAGTCTCCAGGAGCCAGGCACACGCGGCGGGATAAACGCCACACACACAGCGCTCTCCAACTCCTTGGCTGCGGGCAGGCGGTGTGGCCCACAGGACGCGGCTCTTCCCCCCTCCCTTCTCCGTCCTCGCCAGCCTGGCACCCAGCCTGTTCGCTCTCCCGCTCCTGACCTTCGTCTTCACCCACCACTGCTGTGTCTGCCAGGACAACTCGAGCTACAAATTAAGTGAAGGGGAAAACTGAATTGATATGATCTGAGCAAGGGCAGCACAAAGGCCCCAATTTCCTCCCCGCATTATACGGGAAGATCTGGGCCACGTGGGGAGCCGGCACCGGCCTTTTGATGTTTGCCTTCCTGCCAGTAACAAGCAGGAGCGCATGAGAAGGCTTCACCTCCTCCACGCGAGCCCACCGCAGCGGGCTTCTGAGCACGCTTGAAACAGGCCCACAGATGAAAAACGAAGGCGGGTAGTGGGGAAGGAAGAGAGAGACGCTTGTTGTTTAGAGAGCTTTCAGGACAACGAGGCCCTTTAAAACTAACTACAGGATTATGATAAGAGCTTACAAACCCTCCCAACACAGCCCTGGGCTGAGCTTCTAAAGGGTGCATCAACAGGGGACACGAAGTCTGAGCAAGGCCCTTCCCGACTAAGCCGGGCCTCCTTCAGGACGGGGACACGAAGCTTCCGTGCGCCTGAGCTGGGATTTCCGCAACCTGAGGCCTGCATGCTGTCACCTTTCGATGCCTCTCACCAGCCGACCCGCCAGGTCAGGAAATTTCCCGGATGGAGCCGCGCATCTGACTCGGGTGTGTGTTAGTTCCATTTGTGACATGTGCCAACAGGGTGTGACAGTCCGGGAATGGGCGAGAAGTTATATGGCTGCAGGTGGGGCCTAAAGGGAAAACCAGTGTGTCAGTTCCTCTTCCTCCTTCTCCTTCCTCTCTCTCTCTCTCTCTCTCTCTCTCTCTCTCTCTCTCTCTCTCTCTTTCTCTCTCCCCAACTTCTCACTGCAGTGAGGTGGAAAGCTAACATGCAGTGACCCCCTAAGTTTTTTGTCTAAGTCACCTTGGCCTTGTCCTGCAGTAGCAGCAGCCCTGAGATGTTTGAAGGTACCCACTGAAGATTAAAGCCCCACGACACTGTGACACCTTCCCACCCACACTTGTCATATTGGCTTACCACACTTATTTGGAAACTGTAGAAGGAAATGAATACAGATAAGAAGCAGGAAAAAAAAAAAAGCAGTAGCTTCTTCCTCTGGAATTCAGATAGATGCATTAGATCTTTCTCTTAGTTGAATCCTTTAAGGCATGATTTTTCCTTAAACTTAATGTCCTAATAACTCTACTGTCACTTTACAGATGAAGGAGCCGAGTGAAGTTAATCGACTTGTGCAAGGCTGCTGTGTTAGGCACTGGTGGAGTCAGCCCTGGGGTGGTTTTAAGTCTTTTGGGAAACGCTTCACTTGTATACACCTCATAACAGTCCTCTGCCATCTCACCAACAGTATGCATTGTGCGAGCAGAGTCCTGCTAAGATTAGATGTTCTTTGAACATGTCAGAGTAACTTAGATTGGTTGCCCATCTGGTCTTGAACTTGTCAAAATGTCTGCTCTTCCAGGCAGGGTCAGAAGGTGAAGTTCTCTTGCTGTTGGCATCCCTGAGACCAATATGTTCTGGGTTCAGATTTATTTTCCAGTCATCTACTCTTGACTCTCCGGGCTTGTCTTTTCTCTTAACTACTCACTAGCTTGGCTTCAAAGGCCAGCAGAAATCTCAAACTCAACAAGGCCAATCTACAAACTGAATGTTTCCCTCCAAACCTTCTCGCATCCTTGCCCAGGCCTTCTTTAGCCCAGTGGATGGACTCTGCCATGCTTTCAGTTGACCCAGCCAAAAGCTTCAGAGGTGTCTCTCTGAGTTGGAGGTTCCTCCAGAAGGAGACCTTGGGGATGAGCTTTGTACAGTGTGGGGTCTGTTAAGGGGATGCTCTCAGGAAGCAGTGACAGGAAGAGGCAAGAAGACTAGGGAAGAGGCAGAGCCAATGAAGAGCATGATGTCACGCACAGTGGGCAATGGGGACTTCACCTTGTGGGGAGTGTTGGGGAACCAATGTAGGCAACAAACCCCAGAGTCCTATTGGGTGAAAGGATGAGACACTAGGTCCAGGCATTTGTGGAGCCTGATCCCGGGGCACCTTCTGGCCTGCCTTGGGCACCTGGGCAAAATGGGCTCTAGCAGTCAGAAGAAACCCTCAGGCAGTAAAGTACGTGCACTGACACCGTATGAAAGGGATCTAGAAAAGTAAGGAGAGTGCCTGTGGGCGCACCCGGGAGGGCTGTTTCAGCACCTTTGCCTTGCACACCCCCTCTCCATGCCACCCCGCCAGTCAACCTACTAGCGCAGCCTGCAGGCTCTGCTTTGGAAATACAGTCCATGTCTGAATACTTTTCACCACTGCCTGTGGAAGACTTCAATTCAAGTTCTTACCTGGACTATAGTGTTAATCCCTAATCTATCTCCCTTCCTTTCTTCCCTATCCCTGCCATCTTCACAGCCCTTAGGAACCATGCAGATCCTTTCCATCATGACTGAGTGATTTCTCTGCTCAAATCCACTTTCTCTCTCTGTTTCCCATCTCACTTAGCACAAGCCCACAGTCTTCAGCCCACCCTGCAGGCTATAGAAATAGGCACTGCCAAATTCCAGCGTCAACTCCTGCCGTGACCTCCCCGGTGTGGTTTCTTCAGCCCCACACTGGCTACTCCCCAAGGCATATTTGTTCCAGGAAGTCTTCGCACATGCTGCTGTCCTCCCTGGACTGGACCTTCCCAGGCATCCCTCATTCATCTTCTTGCTGTAGCTATTCATGTCCCTCAAAGGGTAGAGCGCTGTCACTCTCCATCCTCACGTCCTGTCTTCTTGCTCTGCACAGTGCTCAGAACACCAAGGAAGTGCCCACATTCCACCCTTCTCTTCTCTGCTCTGTTTCTTAAAAGAGAAATGGGTCCTTGGATGACAACAGATGTGAGCCATGTGTGCCCAGCAGAACATCCTAGAATCAGCATTGATCAGCCAAGACTCCAATCTCCCTTGGGGCACAGTAAGTGAAAGCAACAGAGATGCTGCCCATAGTAAAAGGTTCTATGAGGCAGGACCTTCTGAAGGGATTCTCAGGAGCCCATTAGGTTAGTGGAGCCCTGTGCATGGATGAAACCTCAGGAGTGGGGAGAATTACCATCTGTTATGGCTTGGATTTGGAATGTCCCCCAAATACCTCATGTATTTGGAAGTCTATAGAGTTGTGGGAATTAGTTGGATATTGAGGATTATCTATGGATTTCACAAGCTGTTAGGAGATAGGGCCTGACAGAGGGAGAAACCACTTGAGTAGTGGTCTGGAAGGACACATTCTTGTCCCAACTTCCTCCCAAGTCTCACTTCTTCCTCTTGCAATGACATAAGAAGCTGTTGTCCCACCTTCTCCATGCCACCATTCCAGTCAACCATGAATAGACTGAGACCTTTGAAATGTGGGCTAAAATCAACCTTTCCTCCCTTAAGTTGCAGGTTTTGGGTGTCGTGCCCCAGCAACAAGAAGGTGATCATGACACTGTCTCATCCCCACATTGGGATGCTTATTTACTCATAATTATGTGGCTTTGTAGCTGTCAAGTGATTCTGTGTTGAGATTCCCTCTGAGGGCCTTTGTTGGTTCTGTGTGCCCGCCCTTAGCTTCCCTGTGCTTTGCTTCTAGAAGGTCTACACCTGCACTTTTGGTCAAGGCAGGGCCTATGGGCTCCTGTACTGCTTGGCCTGTCAGGCATGCAGACAGGAACAGAAGGACTTGCAAGTTTTCTCTCCACCCCTTTTCCTGGCCCAAGGCTGATGGATCTGGGAGTAAAGGCCCAGAGCCCCCGCTTCAGAGAAAGCAGGCTCTGAGATACAATTGCAGATACTGGGGCCTCCTGCGAAATCACACTGTCGCTTGCCTTCACCCTCTTTCTTGTCCTGCTTTCCTATTTCCTTTGTGATCTCCCTCGGGAGTGCTTCTGTCATAACTCACTTGCACCAGAACCCTAAGCTCGGCATCTTCTTCTGGGAAGATAACAGCAAAGGCACTTAGCGTTTGTTCATTTCCCCTTCCTAGAATATAAGCTCCCCAGGGCAGGGAGCTTTTCTGTTTTGTTCAGCTTTGTGTTCTCAGCAACAAGAACAGTGCGTCACATATAAAGGAGTTTAATAGATACTTATTAAATGGTTGAGGGAGTGTAGAAGTGCATGTATGTATTAGCAGAAATAGGGCAGAAATGTTTCTGAAGCATACTCCCTCTGCTGTGTTTTGTGGACTGCTCTTTCCCTGGTGCGTAGCATCATTTACAGCACAAAGTAGATGCTCAATTAATATCAGCTAATACATACTGAGCAATCTCATAGCTCCTGTCTGCTCTACTTAGGAACTGTTGTAGGGAAATTGCTCATGGACGGGATCCTTCACTAAGCTTTAAGCCCTCAAGGGCTGGCCTTCGACTGCCTTTTCTCTAACTCCTTCGAAGACTATGGTGCACAGTGGATTCTCATCACAAAGTTTCCTAGTTGCCTAGTAGACTATGTATAAATCCTTGCTAAGGCAGCTAACCAATAGCCCAGTCATTCCACTGCCAGAAAACTGTTAGCACAATTGCCACCCGTGTAGCATGACAACCAGAGAATCTAAGAGTTTTGGGGGCTCTGGGAGATGAATGGCTTGGGTGAAACATAATAGGTAAGGGTAAGGCTTCAGGGATATGTTTGGTCCTATAATCCAGAGGTAGTTCTAAGAAGTCTAGAAAGGCTCTGGAGAAGTAGTGGGGCCCGAAAGATGGGGGCATCTCTAGAGGACTACTAGTGTTTAGGAAACAGGAGCAATAGAACTGACTAGGGCAAGGGAAGCCTCCAGAGATTTTTAGGTACCAGAGGGCAGGCAAAGTCATTGAGCATATCAGAACATCAGATGCTGCTCAAAGGATGAAAGGTCTCTTGAATAGGTGGAGAAAATAAACATTGAGGGCAAGGTTAGAATAAGGAAGTTAGGGGGCTTCTTTATGAAAAACGAACCAAGAGAACAAGGCAACATTCTACTGAGTGTTGGGGTTTGCTGGGCAGGAGGAGGATTCTGGGGAAATATTTGGTTCTCCTGGCAAGAGGAAATCTGTGGAAAAGGTATGGTGCTGATGAAGAGGGGGAAACTTCCAGGGAAATATTGGGATGTGTGGACAGTGGAAACTTAGTGGGATAAATGTTAAAGTCACAAATAATTAAAAGACAGGGACTATGGCAAAAAGGGCGAGGACGTCAAAAGGCCTTTCTCTCATATTTCATCTTCCCTGGTGTTGAAAGATCCCCAAGTCACTTACATGACTGTTGCTCGTGGTCCAGACAAGCAAATTAATGTTAGATCTTAGAGTTGGCTGTGAGGGACAGCAACCCTAAACAGCAGTGGAGTAAGGCACTGTATTGGTTGCATGGCTTTAGATTGGCACTCTCGCTGTTGAGAACCCTTGCACATTCTACCTGTTGCTCTGTGTCACTGCACCATTCAGGATGGAGGCAAGAGTTTCAAATGTTACAGATAGTTTCTGTCTACAGAAAGGAGGAAGACAGAAAGCTTTATTCCCTTATGTGGCACGTCTCAGAAATTGCATGCATCACTTCCATACAGGCCACTGACCAGAAGACAACTCCATGATTTCACCTAGCCGCAAGGGAAGCTGGACAATGTAGTATTTATTCCCACCATCCAGGTAACCATTTAAATTTTTTTTTATAAAAGAACTAAAAATATACATTAAGGAACAACAGGCAACAAGAGGTCTCTGCCACACAACTTGAATAAACTTCCCAGAAACTCTTCAGAGAACATGGAAACTAGTTCACATGGAATCTTGATTGTCAGCCATTACATAAATATGAACTTTTACACTTAGCAGCTTTGAACAACGATGAATAGCATTGACTCATGCAATTTCTGAGGGCCAGGAATCTTGAAAAAGCTTAGTTGGGTGGTGCTGTGTGGAGAACAAGGTTATACTCAAACTATCAGTTGGGACCAATGTCATTGCAAGGCTGAACTAGAGCTGAACAGTCTATATCCAGACTGACTCACGTGGCTGCTGCCTAGCCTTTGCTTGTCACTGGCTTTTACCTGGGCATTTCAATTCCTTGTCACATGACCTCTCTATTGGGCTGCTCAGCAGCTGGCTCTCCTCTGAGCAGGAAAGTCAAGAGAGGGAAGAGGAGAAGGCGAGAGAGAAAAAAGACAAACATGCACTCACTCAAAATGGAAGCCAAGTCTTTTATGACTCATTCCCAGAAGGGATAAACCATTGTCTCTGATTCTTTTTTCTTTTAGGTCACACAGCCAGCCCTGTTATAACATGGACCAGGATTGAGCTGGATGTAGATACAAGAAGTGAGAGATGATTGTGTGTTATCAGAGAGGCTGACTGCAAGCAGGGGTAGGTGAATAGAGACAGGGGTCAGGAGACAAGACATCATTCGAGTTCCTTGAGCCAAAGACCGTGCTCAGCCTTGGCAAGGCTGGCTGTCCCTGGATAGCAGCAGGCTAAAGGTAAAGGAGTGTTTATTAGTCTGTTTGAGATGCTGTAATGGAATGCCATCCATTGGTCAACTTACACACAACAGACATTTATTTCTCACAGTTTCAAAGTCAAGTTGTTGACTGATTCAGTGTCTGGTGACCTGTTTCTCACAAATGATACCTTCTTGCTATATCTTAAACATGCTGAAAGAGGAGAACCAGCTCCTTCGGGTCTAAATAAAGGTACTTAATAAGTTAGTCACGTTTCAAAGGCCCCATCTCTCATACTATCACATTGAGAATTGGGTTTCCACATATAAATTTAGGTAGGACAGAGGCATTCAGACCACAGTAGAGTACAACAGAACATTTATGTGGTTGCTTCCTCACCACCCAGTATTCCTGTATTGGTCACTTTTTCATGCTAGAATGAAACACCTGACATATAACTTAAAGGAAGGAAGATGTACTTGGCTCATGATTCCAGGGGTTTCGGTCCATGATCAGTGAGCCCCAATGCAGAAACATCACACAGAAGGGCATGATAGCGAAAAGCTGCTCATCTCACCAGAACCAGGACATGGAGGAGGAGGGAAAGAGCCAGAAGAGAAGGGGCTAGGGGCAAAATATAGTCCCAAAGATCATGCCCCCATGACCCATTACTCTTAAGTAGGCCCGCCTCAAAAGTATCCATTACCTCTCAATAATACCATCAAATTATGATGTCATTGGTGGATTAATCCACTGATGAATGTTGAGCCTTCTTGATCCAGGGTTCTTTGAAAACATAGATACACCAAGCACTGCCCTTTCCTACGTTCCTAGGTGTTTCTCATTTTAATCAAGTTAATAATCAAGATTAAGCATCACAACCCTTAAAGGACAAACATTTCTACCAATTCTAGATGGTGTTATAGAATGTGGCTGTCAGGCCTATTTTCTTTTACTCAAGCCACCCAGACACAAGGCAAGGATCACTGAGTAGCTTAACATACAAGGGAAGCGTGGGAACAGCACAATCGGAGCAGTGAACACACAAAAGGCTCTACGAGATTCTCTTAGACCTTGCTTGACCTTGGAAGTGACTGATGTACACATGCTGTCCTTTCAGAGACTAACTGATCCCTTTGGGCCCATTTCCTGAGAGTGAGGACTCAATACTATGTGGATAATTTAAGTCATTACACAGGCAATTAAACACCCAACTCCATAGCCAGATGCCAACATGTAGGCTTTTGTTCTTGGATAACTTAGTTCTTTATGCAGGGGAAAAGATCTTTAGTCTCTTTTTCTCTCAAGCCTCGGGGTACCCAGAAGGCCAGAGTCAGTGACTGATACACAGAAGCTAATTTGCACCATCATTGCCCACACAGGGGAGGGGCTATGGCACACAGTGAACATTGCTGGAGACAGTCTGCCATTGAATTTGATCTTAACATTCTAGTCCACGAGCCAGTAGTTGAACTAGAGCTTGATTTTTAAAAACAGGCAGAAAAACCTCACACACATTCTTTCAATTTCTAAAGGGAAATTTGACTCTAGCTGTAGAACAAAAGATGAAGAAATAGAAGTAAAAGAAAATCAAAGAAAAAGTGATTTGGATTCAAGGGGATCAGATGTGTCATTTATTGCAGGTTGGAGACCTTCAATCAGTCAAATGAAAGGAACATTTATATTAAAATACCTATGAGGCAGAGAGGGGGCCTTGATCGGGCACAGGAGAGTTAAGTTACAGCACTCTTGCTGAGAGGTATGAACCCACCTCCAAGGCTATCTGTTCCCAATATTGAAGGTTTTCTGTGTTACTAACATGAGATGAAAGGTAGTTGTTTTGCCGTCTGGGTCTGGAAGCCAGACACCAAAATTAGCAGCATTCTCGAAGTGTGTGATGCCGGCAAAGAGACCCAGGATGAGATGAAAATGTAGCTGCTTTACTAAAATGAAAAGATGTTAATGTAACACTTGAGAATCCAAGTCATCTGTGCAGGCAGGAAGTGGGCAAGAATTATGAAAACACCCTCTGCTGGATGAGACAGGGCAAGGGAAAGGCACTGTTCCGGGACATGATCCTTTTTCTGCCCTCGGTATGGTAGCCCACGATGGTCCATCTGGTTCAACATACTGGAATATAGGAAGTGTTCACAGATATAGGCTAAATGAATGAATGAAAAAATGATGAAACCGTGAGAAGTCCCTTCTCTTCGGGCCTCGGACTAGCTGATGAGTTTCTGGGTTGGATGAGTACCACAGACTATTGGATATTGTCTGAATGGGTCTGGGTGCCATACAAAGACATGGCATTAAATACCAATACTAACTCACAGGGACAATGTATGGAGAGAAGTCCCCCATGGTGTGGTCTGAGACCACTGTGTGATCAGAGACAATCTCTTGGGTTTCCCTACACTGTGGATCTAAAACCGTAAGATGAGAAAGCAACACATATTTATGTTCCAACTTTTAGTTAGTGCATTTTACATATTAAGCACTGTGCCGGATGGCGGGGATTACAGATTAGGTCAATATCCCCATCATTAGAGGGAGGGAGCAGCAGGTCTGCAGCGCAGGAGCTGCTATGCATAAGAGCGCAGGGAGACAGGTAGAAAGTCAGTAGGAGCAAGATCACATTCCAGCCCAGCCTCCAACGCTGAATGGGATTCCCCCAGGCCACAAAGGCAGAAAGAAAAGGACTTTGTTTTGATGTTACATATATCTGTATAAGAGTGCTATGTGAATCATTTATGTGTTCAAAAACCATGCACAAATCTATCCACAAGTTGTTTGTAGAGTGTGCAGATGAATACTAGGAACCCCACAACTCCTCTCTGCTGTGTATGTTAATTTCTTATCCAAATATCAAGCCAGACTTTGCCCTTTCCTGAGACCTGCCGGCTTTCTGTCTTCTCAGGGACGCCGTCACTCAGCAACAGAGCAGACAGGTTCTTTGCACTGTCTCTAACTCCACTACATCCTCATTCTCCACCTAGACCCATGGAAATCTCTCTGCCTGCCACTTCCAGCCATGCTGCTGGACTTGACTGTGCTCCTCTTATCTCGTCTCTTCCAAATCAATCCATTGTTGTTTGTAAAATCTAGATCTAATTACGTCATTCTTGAGTTGTACGCCTCCAATAGCTCCCACGGACATCAGGACAAAGTCTGGATTTTAGCAATGCATTTGCAACCCTCCGCATCGTGGGTCCAGCCAACTTTCCATCCTCAGTAGCCTTTCCTAACGCTTTCCTGAGACACATGCACACATAGGTACTCTCTGTTCCTGCCCACCAAGCGCTCCCTAACATGCCTGACACTGCATTGCCTCAGTGGCAGGCACAGGCTCTGCTTTCTTTTTTCTATGCCCTTCCTGCCATTTCTAGCTGCGGAACAAGCTCAAGGGTTCCTTCCACTGCAGGCCTCCTGAGCTGTGGCACCTGCTGTTTCCCCCTCCCCACTGGCTGAGGATCTGGGCAGAGAGTGAAGACTGTGTACAGAGTCCAGAGGGAAAAGCCTTTGGAAAAAAAAAAATCATTTTTTGCAAAAATCTTCCAGCAAGTGTAGAGAGAGAAAGGAAGAGAAAACTAATTCATTCTTGGAAAAAGACCCAGGGCAAAGGAAAAGGAGAAGCCGCCGCTTGGCAGGAGGTGCCACACCGAGGTTCAGCAGGACACTCAGACCAGCGGGCAGTGGGACTGTCTGGGAAGCATCTGGGCTCAGCCCTCGCCGCCTGACACTTGCCTCTGAGCGGCAGGGGAGCTACTTTTGCAAAGGGCTTGAAGGGCTGTGGCCTATGTCTTGCTCTCGGCCACAAGGGCAGATAGATTGAGCACTGATAGATTGGAATAGGTCTCCTTGGAGGACACTGACATTTCCGGCAGGGGCATCTCCTTTTCAGCTCTGGGCATCCAGACACTTTCTGTGTAAGGGAAAGTCTCAAATTCAAATATCTGGTCTAGGCAGGTCATAAGAAAGAATAAGGTAGCCCAGGAGAAACTGAGGCTGTTAAGTTTACATAATGCTATTTCTTTGTCTGATAATTGATAATCTGCTATTTAGTTGGAGTTTTCTTAATATATAGACGTTTGGCCCTGTAAAAACTAGGCTTTTTGGTGCTAAAATGTTCATAACTGTTTTCTGTAATTCCCTTGTGTTTCTGTGAGAGCAGCACCCATATTGCAATGATTATTTTAGTTATAAGAAAAAGAAGACTTCTTAGACACCAGCTGGCCTTCAACAAAATTACAGTTTAGAAAACTGAGGCTCAGGGAGGGGAAAAGTTTGTTCAGGGCCACAGAACAAGTTAGAATTTCTATCAGCACCTCGTGTGCATTGATAGATCATGCTCACCCATGCTTGTCTCTGTTTGTGTTTTCGGGTCCCTGAGCAAAAGCCCACAAGGTTGCCAGATGTGCGGAGCTCCAGGGAGACGGAGGAACTGGTTTGCCAACTGGTTTGCCGGGATGAGAAGCAGGCCTCAGCCGGGCTGCAATCTGGCCGCCCCATCAGCCTTGCCTTTCCGTTCTTGGGAGATAAGACACAGCACAGAAGGAACTGACTCACAGCATGGGCTACAGGAACATATCCTTTGCCCTCTCTTATCTACAGGCTTAGCCTGCCTCCCCTCTCCTCTTAGCGCCCTTCAGGTCCTGTGTGAGGGAGAGGTATCTCCCTGGGGTAAGTCTTAACCTTGCCCTGCCTTCTTCCATTTCTTGGGGTCTCTGTTGAAGAAAAGGACTTGGAATGTGTATTTCCAGTTGGGGATGATTTCTTGCACATTGAGAAAGCAATGTTAACTCAAAGACATGAGAGTCTAATTGGGGCATTGCAGGCTGTCCCTTACAGGGAACCTTCTGGTAAATGTCAGAGGACACCTCTTCAGAGACTGCTTTCCCCAGCTTGGGGTGAATTAGCCCTGAAACTCAAGAGGCCTCCAGCTGCTTGAGTGTTTCTGGCCCCACACGTCCCATTTATTTTCATGTCAGCACAGATCTTGACCACAGACTATTTTTACCTTAAAATGTATATAAATTGACATGTGTGTCCATGTGTACATACGAGAGAAGAGATGAGAGGAGGGGAAACAGGGGAGAGGAAGAAAGAAGGGAAAAGGAGGGGGAAGGGATGGATGTGGAGGTGAGGACAGGATAAGGTAGCCGTATTTAAGTAGGATTTAATAAATATCTTTTATTAGATTAATATTTGTGGTTATTGGTTTATCTATTTATACTAGTGATAAGAACAATCTGATTTGTCAGCAAAAGGATTTTAAAAATGAGTTCATTGAAAGCATTAGGTACATAATCATACTGTGTCAGTTACTTTTTCGTTGCTGTGACTCAATACCGAACACTCACAACTTAGGGAAGAAATATTTATTGTAGCTTACAGCTCCAGAAGGTCACAGTCCATTTATAGGTGGGTGGCAGGAAAATGGTGGAAGTACATGGCAGGGTTGGAGTGGGGGCAGGGACAGAGGCAGAGCTCCAGCGGCAGAGACCCTCACAGCACAGAGAAAGACTGGGAGGAACGGTGGAACCAGCACTTGCCCCTCCAGGTTTAGCCCCAAGCACCTGCCAGGCCCCACCTCCCAACCCTACACAGTATCCATAAGAATATGAGGCTTTTGGGGGACATTCCAGATCCAACACATACCACCAGCATTCAAATATGGCCAGTATTATAAAGGCATCTCACGAGGCACAGAAGGTTCACAATGTTTGAGGTTATCCACATCTGGGGTCAACACAGTGACTGTGATTGTCACGCTATTCTGATGTCAACTCAAGAGGTCCATGGGGCCCAAGAAGTAGGACTCACCCCCCTATTTCCTCCATAATCAGGACTCAGACTGAGGAAGGACTCAAACTATGTCCCAAGGGCACGCAGAAGGCTGCAGTACCTCTCAAGCCAATACCAAGAGATCTTCGTTTAAGCCCCCTCTGTGCCTAAAATAGACAGGACACACTAGTTAGGCATCCTTCTAGGTCTGAAGATCTGACAATCCCTGTTTGGGTGGTTCCTCATTTTCTCTGTCAGGTTCAAAGCCAGATTCTCTAAGGAGAAGTGATCTTGATTGGTTGAAGCCTGGGCTTCCCATAAGGATGGTCATTATGAGACAACTTTCCATGCAAAAATTCTCTGGGATCAGACCAGCTCACTGGATTCTTCTGAGTCTCAGTTTCCCAGCTGCAAATGCCATTGTTGAGAGAACCTTGCAGAGCTCTGCAGATGCAGCAGGATGGTGCAATATCTTACAAAATATGAGAAGGGAACCACATTCTGTCCCATGTCTATGGACAGGACATTAAGTCATATTGACTCATATAAGGGATTTCTCCATTGCATCAAAGAGACAGTCTCAGGCTAATGCTAATATGGATTAAATATTTTCCAATGTTGACAACTAGCCCTTTCATTAAGCAGAGAGAAAGGCCTTAGGTTCTTTGGGAGGTGGCAAACTTCAACTAAGCTGTCTAACTAAGAGGGATGCTCAGGGGGATATAAACAAAATGCAACCCCAGGCAGGCCCTGGAAACAAAACAGATGCCAAAGGCATAATTCATTTAACTAGCCTCTGAAAAGAGAAACTGAGTCCCCAAGGTAGAACAGACCCAGAAATGTGTTCCATGTATCAGGGCTGGTGTTTCCCTAGAACCAAGGAGTCTCAATCTAGATTATGCTATAGACGCATCTGCGGAAGCCTCTGAATTCCTTTGCAGCACAATATGGATTCTAAAATTGTCATTAAAACACCTGCATTCTTGTGGGTTTTAAAAACTTGTAATAAAATAGACATGACCTAAAATTTTTTTGCCATTTAGTCACATTTTTGTGTTCAATAACATTAAATACACTCATGTGATTTTGCTACCATCATCATCCATCTCTACAAGTTTTTTCATCTTTTCACAATGAAAGTTCATCCCTTTTAAGCAATACTTCATTATTCCCTCCTCACTTTCTCCCTGGTCCCCTCCCCCCTAGCCTTCTGCCTGCTGTCTGTGGATTTAGCTGCTCTGTGTGGCACATATAAGTTGAATCATATAGTTGTCCTTTTGTGCCAATGTTATTTTACTTAGAGTCTTCAAATTCATTACAGGATAATATTTTCATATATATAAGATAAAAATGGATTTATAAAGAAAATAAACTACATAAAATGACAGTTAATATAAATAATTTTCCAAATTGATGTACCTTCACGGGTGCTTCTATTAACTAACAAGATATAGAAGTGAACCTAATTATTGCTACAATCTCCAGATAGCAGTGAGTCTGTTTCACAGCTCAGCTACTCACATATAACAATAACAATGTAACATGGAAATTTCTGTGGTTTTTATAGATGACAAAAATCATAAAATTCACAGAGTGCTGATAAAATTGTGACGTGCCGTCTACACTGAGAATTGAAAGAAATGTTATTGTTCAGTAATAGAAGTAAGCAAAACAAAACAAATGGAGGCACTCCCTGAATTCCTTCCGTGGAATCTCTGGGGAGGGTGGGGTTGCTCCCTGGAAGCCATGTTCAGAACCTCCATCCCAGAAAAGAGCTTTCTATTCTTTGCAGTTGATTTCATTCTTGGTGTAGAGGTGAAGCAAATGGCAAATTCTCCCAGTTTTGACCTAGCCCCGGGAACTAACCCATTAGCATGGATAGAGGGCTCGCTTGGGGACACTATGCAGCCTTCATCAAGCCCCCATCCCAGACATTGTGTTTGGGCAGCAGCCTGTGCGTGGGAACAATTAAAACAATGCAGGCCTGAAAGAGCGCTCAGTCCAGCTACCGCTGGTCCTCGTGGCTCATTTGTGTTCGAGGCGCTACACAGCACCCAGACGGAGACACAGGGGTGGCTGCACACACAGGAGACCCTCACCCATGCATACACAGTGGTGTTCTAACCAACACAGGTGAAGCGCATTGCCTTGGTCATAGTAGTTGCTTCATTTTTCTCCTGTGCAGCCAGGCTTTGGATGGGCAGCCTTTACTTAAGATGTGGTTTGCTTCTCCAAGGCAATGTTTCCTAATAAATACCATCTGGGCTCAGGTGAGCAAGCTTACAAGAATTAGAATTGCAACTGAAAAACCGTGAGACGGGCAACAGGCTATTTGGGAAGAGGGTTGTCCCACGTGCTTCCGCCACGAGGATACGCCTTGTGGACTGTGGTCCTTAGCGTCAGAGCCGAGCTGTGGTGCTGGTGCTGGGATTCTGCTGTGTTTGTGGACAGATGGTAGGAAAAGAGAGAAAGCAAGGCTTAGAGGACCTCTGCTCTGGCCTGCTACTCCCTGAGGATCATGAAGCCACGGAGGGTGAGGTTGGAAGTACTCCTACTGCAGCCGAGGTCATCAGCTTTGGGAAAAGATCTTAGAAAACAACGTGTTTCTACAGATTAAAGTATCTTGGTATTTGAATAATCTTCATATTTACTACTCCCTAATTAGGGTTGTCCAATAAAATATAAGATTTCCAGTTACATTAGAATCTCAGATAAAATATGAGTCATCTCTTAATATAAGTTTATCTTGGGCAATTTGCTCAAAGTATACAAATGCCTTATTTGCTGTTTCTTGGAAATTAGTGTCCTGGGGCTGGGTGGTATAGCTAAGTGGTTAGAGCACTTGTTTAGCATTCTCCAAGCCCTGGGTTTAATTTCCCAGGGCCACATTTTTAAAAAGTAGCCAAATATGGTGTCATACGCCTGTAATTTCAACACTTAGGAGGCTGAGGCAAAAGAATTGCTGTGAGTTTGAGGTCAGCCTGGGTTACACAGTGAGTTCAGGATCAGCCTGTGTGTCTATTTTCCAAAACTGACACCTCTCCTCTCACTCAAACTAAACTGTAGAACATTCTATATCTTCGTAAACAAATACTGGGCAGCCTGGGACATATGAAACCAACTTAGAGACACCTCTGTAGCCACCATATGATTTAGCATGGGAACTTTGAAGTCTTTGTGAACTCTGGAGTCAGATTTAAAGTGGTCTCCAACTCAGGCCTGTTACTTTCTGGCAGACTGACCTTGAGAAAATTCCTTGACCTTCCTGAAACTCGGCTTTGTCCTCTGTAGGAAGGGAAGATCAAAAAATCGGAGCTGATGTCCAGCCATACCCAACAGCACTACATGAATTGTTGTCTAAAAGTTAAGGCATGTTTCAGGACAATTGGTAGACAGCTTTCCATTCCACACAGCCATCCTGGTGCCTCCTCTAGCTGTCCTAACCCTCCAACTTTCCTCATCAACAAATACTCAGCACAGCTAAGAATATCCAGGATCCTATTCCAGTCCTTTTATCAGTGTCCTTTCTGATTGGCCAGTATCTGTGGCTCATTAATAGTTAAATACATTGACTATCACTGTTAGGAATGTGCACCTCCAAAGATAGCTGTGAGGGGTAAGTGAAATGACATGAAAGAACTGTGTGGTACAGGACCTGGCCCACAGCTCTCACTCTCTCTCTCTCTCTCTCTCTCTCTCTCTCTCTCTCTCCCACACACACACACACACACACACACACACACACACACACACACACTGAATAAATGAGTTAATAAATAAATAAATCCATGTACGGCATGCAAAGCATTCACCCCTCCCCCACAGACATCTCTCTCTAGAGCCTATAATCACTAATTATATAGCCTTTACCAAATCTTTCACATCATTTTACTTCTAGTTCATTTCCTTCCACTTTATATAGAGGAAAAGTGAAATGTGGCATAATTTACAGGCTTAGCTAAACAATGCCACCTCTATGCATTGGAGCTTTGAAAACTGGCTGGAAAGATACCGTTCTCAAAAACAACCTTGTCATCCAACTGTCACAAAGCTTGAAATTTCACCATTAGCGTTTCAACCATCTTTAAAGATTGAGCTAAGGTTTATCAAGGTATTTCTCAAAGCCTACTCTCCTGAAGCTAGCAGTGACCCAGGGTCATCACGGAAGCCTTCAGGACTGCACGAGGGTGGTGGCAGAAAGGACATTCTAACAGAAGTTAAAAGGAGACCTGGGACTTCCCAAAGACACATGTGGCCAACTTGAAAAACCTGCGACAGGCAAGCTATGCATTAAATTGTCTCACTGGGCCAGTTGTACATTTGCGCTGTTGCATAATACAGAAGGACAAAAAGCATAAATGCTAAGCGATCATTTCATTCAAAAGAGCTTCCAACAAGAAAGCCAGACCCCTTGATGCTGCCTTCACTTAACAGAACTAAAAGTCTTTCTTATATTGACGGTCAAGGGGTTTTCTACTAGATGAATAGCAATGCCTTTCACTCATCTACAGAGTATGGATTGTAAAACAAAGCCTCGAAATACCCAAAGGCAAACACGTCGCTGGGACGGCATCGTTTCATACACCCAAATTATTTCCACCACTCGGGTTAACGGTAACTGTGGAGTTCAGCATCCCTTCCAGGTAGATCTGTTTTCATCTGGTGACAATTGAATTGAGTCCACCTTCACGTTATTCTGAGGACAGCTGGTGAGCAATCACTAGTTACTGGTAAAGACTATTGCAGTAACCAAAATATAGCAAAATACAGTATCGAGTAATTTGATTGGTTTATTTGAGATGATCAAAATCTAAGGAAATGAAGAAAGAAACTTCTAGAAAAACGTGAGTTAAAACTCTGGTTTTTCAAATAACAGAAATTGTGACTTACTAATTACCAATGGATGATCAGTAAATGATGAAGGATTTCTTTTCTCATTAGAGTCTAATTAGTTTCATTGTCTTTTCTCTGAAATCCATTGTATTCCACTCTACCCATCGGCTGCCTGTTTTAATTAATTTTGCACTACATTCAAAGGTTTTGCTTTTGTGCCTCTCCGTTTGATTTAAATTCCTTTTCTGCAAATAAATAAATAAATAACTATCAAAGCTAATGAGGCTCTGAAGATTTGAGATGTAAATATCATATGCAGATTCTTTTTTGGGTCCCAGCTCAGCGGAAGACCAAAAATAACACTTGGAAGTTTGATTAAGAAATCTCAAGCTCCCCCTCCCGGGCCTCCCTCCAGACAATCTTTCTGCTGGCATTTTCAGTTATTTGACCAAAAAAAAGCAGGCCCCTTACACCAAAATCTCAGGAGCCATTTCCTTTCAAGAGTGGTTCAGCTGAGTTTCCATCTAAGATCCATCCCTTCTGACTGATTCGGGTTCATCCTGAGAGGACTTATATGTGTGTCTACGTATACACACACACAAGCTCACACACACACTCAAGTTATCTACACACAAACAAAAACTTGCACCACACACATTTACACTCATGCACGCACAAGCTCAAACACTTAGATACAAACTCATGCACACACTGAAGCACTTATATACACAATCACAGGTTCCCACGCACCCAACACACGCCTTCTGCCTTCGGCCACTCAAGGTTTCCACTTTCAAAACCATGTCATATGTCATGTGTGGCTTGTTCTCCAACATCCCCCCAAAAGAGAAACTCCAGGCCCCCCTCCTCATGGGTACATCCCAGTGCCGCTTGAGCCAGTGGTATTAAACTGTATCCAAGAGCCCTTAGATTGTACAATCTGCTTTTGCCGGAGATCTTTGTACCCTTTACTGAGAAAGTCTGATTCATTTCCCAGAAATTTTCATCTGCTATTAATCTTTCAGGATATAGTTAGTGTTGTGATATTTTCAGATATTGTTTTCGGGTGGCGGGGGAAAGGGAGGGAGGATTTCAAGAGGCTGTCCCCTGGCAGGGCCCGAGATTACTCAGTGCTTATAAGCAGCTCAGAACCGTGTGACAGCATTTCCATGCAAGGGACTTACAATCATGTTTCATTAATTCGACGTGAATGAAGCCTCATTTCTGGCCTTGAGGAGCTTAAGATTTATGTGAAATTAATAACAGAACAGATGTCTTCACAATTTGGTTCCTCTGGAAAAAAAAAAAAAAGGAACCTGATTACTTTGAAAACTTCAATGCTTAAAAATGCAGGCCCAGGGAGTTTTCACTCCAGGGTAAAGAGTTATGCCTTGATATCGTCCACATCTCAGAACTAAGTAGAATTTAAATGTCAGATTTATATTAAATAGTCATATTCCCCATTATGACATATAATAAACAACAGCTTATTACTTTCATTAATAAGATGTGTTGGGCATTTAAACTAAAGCTTCACAGATAAAGCTGGTACCGCATAAGCAGGAGGTTCCGGGAAGACCCAGGGGACATGTGGGGGAAATATGCAGGCAGCCTGGTTTTTAGCTTGGTTTCTGATAATTTAATCATCGATTCCTCCCAGGAAAACAAAATGCATCTGCTCGCACAAAACTCACCACTTTATAAAGAAGTTGAGCCGTCTCCCGTGGATGTGTGTGCCGGAGGCCAAATGCTCTCTGTTTCACAGGACACTTTAAGTCTTACCTCTTTATTGTGTTTTCTCCTTCTGCCTGAGATCCCATTCCTCCATCTAGGCTTCTGTGGCACTAAACACCTCTCCAAATACAGGTTAACCTCCCCCTGGGGCCAAGTGAGACCCACACCAGTTGGGGCTGAGTCTTACTTCTCCAAGTTCAAAGAGGGAAGTTGCTGTGGACGAAAGGGAAGGAGGAAAAAGGGCCCCAGGCACATGGCCAGGAGTTCTAGTTCTGTCCCTCCAAGCCAGAGAATGAACCTTTCAGGGGGCAAGGGTGGCAAATAGCAGAGCCAAAGTTAACACTGGACTTGAGAATCTGGTCCTCAAAACCACTTGTCATGACCTTTTTCTCTACTCCAAACCTACTGTGTCCTCAACTCTGTCTCCTTCCCACTTTCACCATGAAAAAAAGCCAAGAGTGTTAGACCAAGTGATCTGAAAGCTCCTCACTTTGAAATTTTCTGATTTTTGCCTCCATGATGCTTACTTCATAACCTCCTTCTCCTCCTCTCTAATCTGGTCTGATTGGGAGTCCCCGGTGCAATCACCTCTGGTCATAGGCCCAGAGGGATAAAGATCTCAAGAATCTCGCAGGGTGATTTGCTCCGCTGCAGCTCTTCCCGGTGGTGTGGCCTCGGTGAGGCACATCCACATGCCAGACCCTCTGACTCCTCATCCGAAAAAGGACAGGGACCTCACCCAGGGTTGCTGGGAGCTGATGCACACAGATGAGCAGTCCACCTCCTGTATCTGTGGAGCTGTGCATTGAAATTATTAGAAAAAAAATTTAAATTGTACTGGTCAAGTGTAGGCTTCTTTCCTTTGCCGTTATTCTATAAACAATACAGTATTACATCGCATGTACATAGTACTAGTTATTATAGGTCATCTAAAGATGGTCTGAAGTATCCAGGAAGGTGTGCACAGGTTCTGTGCAAATTCTGTGCCATTTTATATAAAGGACATAAGCACCCATAGATTGTTGTGTCAAAGCGTGGCCCTGGAACCACGTCCTAAGCAGACACGGAGGGTGAGTGCTTTCGCAGCAGGGGGATGATAAATGGTGGGACAGAGAGAGACAGAGGGGTCCAGGAATAACATCACTTAAGGAATCACCTTGACCTGCCACAGTTTCACTCACCCTGTAGATGGAGGACAGGTAGGTTCTGGGTGCACAGCAGGGTGCAGAGGGCAGGCCCCACCTCAGAGGTGGGGGCAGGTCAGCATCAGCAGTTATCACTTTAGGTTGCACACTAGTGCCTGTGTCTGAAAATGTCAAAGAAACCAGGCATGTGGAATTTTATATAAAAACATGATAGGTTAGCATGGAGGATGCTCCAAGCCATGCAAATTCTTAATGGAAACCTTTGGGGCTACATGTATTTCAGTATTCAGAATTTTTCAGATTTTAAAGCAATGATGCAGTATGACCAATATTTATTACCTGACATTGAAAGGGGTCTGGAACAACATGTCATAGCCTGTTAATATTTCTGCATCAAAATAGTCACCCTAACAAAGAATAGTAAGTCATAGGACTTATTGAGTCCTCTTTTCCACAGAGCCCTGAGTGACCCCCACCTCCACCCCATAATGCTGTCGGAGGTTGTGTCTCTAGAAAAGTCAGAAGCCATGGTCAAGGTCTTGTCTGTTTCCTGCACCAGCACCAATCACTCTGAAAGGGTTCATAGGATTCCCAAACTGAAAAGGCCATGATGGTCCATTTGTAAATCACATAAGTCACTGCCTAGAATCTCCAAACTCAACTCTGAGTGGCTGATGCTCAGGTCAGACAAACTTTACCAAATAGCAGCCAGAACAAATTAGTAGCTCATATAATAGGCAAGTACGGAGAGATTTGGTCACGAAGCATTTAGACCCCGGTGCTGAGTTTCTCTTACACTTCATTCCTCGCTGTGTTGGTCCCATTCATAGACTAAGGGTTTCCTCATTGATAGGAAAGAATGCCCAAAGCTCCAGTGCCCTCACGATTCTGGGACTGAGTCCCCTTGGAAACATTTGCCTATTTCAGTGCAGAGGTCTCAACAAAAGCCATTAGGTAGCTGTATGGCTATGATAGGGTCACTTGCCCATCCTGGAGCCAATCACAGTGGCCAAGGTCACATTCCCATCTGGGACTGAGGGTGGCTTTCTCTTGGCCCAGTCCGCCCAGACTTGAGAGCAGAAGAGAACGAACGTAGAGTGTTGATGGGGACAAAACCACAGATGTTTGTTGTCTTGTTTCAACAGAGCAGATGGCAGAACTAAGAGAGGAAACGAGACCTGCCAGAGTCACATAGCACACTGGTAAAATCAAAGCTGTGACCTAGATCTCTCACAGTCTGGGGAATCTCTTTATTATATCATGTGATCTGCCAGAGGAGGTAGAAAGTCAGACCCACATCCAGGCTCAACTGGCTAGCTTCTCCAGAAAAGCCTACTCAAAAGCCTTCCCATGATCTCCCATTTCCTGTCTCCTCACCCTGCCGGCTAAGCTGAAGGATGAAGATATGAAGCACACTTACACACTCTCACACATGCACACATTTGCACACACATCATGATCCTCTGATAGTTCATGTTCATTAAAGTAACTACAATTTACTGTTTCTTCCCAACTCTTTGGATGACCCTACACGGAGGCCAGCATAGAGCTAGTGCTCAATATGTGCCACCATTATTGCTGTTGCTATTATTATTATTATAGTACTATGATTTATTCTTTTCCACATTCTTATTGGCTGAATCTGTGAATTTACTTTGAATTACAAATGATCAAGGGCATACATAATGGGAATGACCAAACATAACACCAAGAGTTGGCAGTTTCTGCAGGAGCCAAAGCCTGAACTTAGCCAAGACACGAAGACTCTAATAATTATTAAGATCCATATCTCTTTCCAACTTGTGCCACTTTCTCAACTTTTACCTCACTTGCTTCTTAAAAACAAACAAAATCAAATTCTGTGAATGAAATGAAAAAGGAAAATTATTTCCATTTACAAATGAGAAAACTAAGCCCCCACTGTAACCAAACAAACACTTGTCAAAGGTTTTCCAGGTTCCAGCAGAGTTGGGACAGGATCTGAGTCCTAGTTGAAAATTCTTTCTACTAACTATGCATGTGCATTGATGTAATATTTAGCTATCAGAAACAGAGGTACAACCAAGGAGATGGGGCCACAAGTTCACCAAAGCAACACACTCATGGGTCTTACATTACCCTGTCTGCATCCAACTCTGCATAAAAAGATCAAAAGCTCCCAGGACTGCAGCTCTTCAATCCACATATAAAGTAAGATCCACTCACTTGCTGTGGCTCAAATGTGGTTTGTCCCATTCAAGGTTCATCTGCTGGAATCTTGGTCCCCAATGTAGCAATGTCAAGAGATGGTAGAACCTTTAAGAGATAGGCCTAGTGAAAGGTGGTTAGGTCTCTGGAGGTGCTGCTGTCAGAAGGGGCTAGTGTTGCATCTCAAGGATTGAGTTTGCTCAAAAGTAGGTAGGTTATTATGAAAGAGAGGCTGATCCCTGAATCTCTCGGGCTTTCTGTCTTAGTGTGTAATGTTCCCCTCCTGTGCATAACCCCACCATGATGCCATCTACTTGACATGATTCAGCCACAGGATATTTATCAACACTTCTACTTGGACTTTAAGCCTCCAAAACCGTGAACTAAGTAAACCTCTTTTCACTTTGAGTATCCTGCCTTAGGCATTCCTATAGCAACTGAGAGAGAGAGAGAGAGAGAGAGAGAGAGAGAGAGAGAGAGAGATTAGTATATAGCCCCTGTAGTTCTTCTCCCGCCCTCCTTTCTTCCCCAACACCAACTGGCCTTTTTCTTGCCTTCCACTTTCGCTTATCTAAGTTGTGACCAAGCTGTTTTCTTCTTTTCACTGATAAGAACACTACTCAATTCGATTAGCATTCACTGACCTCCTAGAAGACAATTATTATCTTTATTTGACTAATCTGGAAACACAGACTTGCAGAGTTTATGCAACCGGTAGGGCTAGACCTAACCCTCTACTCCCATAATCCTCGGGCCTAAGTGGACTGTCATTTGACCCTTTAATTTCCCACTTCTTAAGCCATGAAGATTAGATGTTCAATTCCTAACCTGGAGACCATTAGGAAGAAAAAAGTTCTTCCTGGTCCCTCTTCAGGTCAGGTCTTGGGCAGTCATTCAGTCAACAAAATTTCTGAACTTCTACTATGTGTCAATTCTCGTAGGCTCAATATTGTGAGAGATAGAAGGGCAGTGAAGAAAGATGAGTAGTCTTTGTTAATTAAAGTATAATTGGTTCCCAAAATGTTTGTTATGAAGATGAAGCCAATATTGTCAACAATTAATGGAAAAATAAGACCAGTACTATCAAAAGCGTTTCTCTACACCTACTGTCTACTACATCTGCCTATAATTTATATCTGTACTGTATGTATACATCCACATACATATGTAGATATTTTATTTTAGTAGGTTACATATGCATATGTTAAAAATAATTTTAAATGTACGCAGTCTATTTCAAATATGTAACATCTGACTACCTAGTTTGTTCTCTTGGAGACAATGACATATTTTTTCTTAGAAGTCTATGTGGAGAGGGGAAAGCATTTCCTGATGAAATTTTTCATTTCTCTAGAACTTTCCAAATGTAATATATTATCAAAATTTGTGATATTTGCCATTACGATCAATTAAAATATTTCCTTTTTAGTATTTTGTTTTGATGAATTACCCATCAATGTTCTCAGCACATTTTCCCATTTAGTTACTTGATTTTTTATTGACTTAGAGAAACTCTATATACTCAGCATAGTCACAACTGTAGGATATAACCAGCAAGTATTTTTCCAGGATTAGTTTACTTCCAATGTTTATTTTTTGTTATGTAGCTTTATAAAGATTTCCTTATAGACAAATTAATTGTGCTTTTTAAAATGACCTTTGTTGTTGGCATCATATTTTGAAAACTCTTACTCTTTCTGAGATTACTTTAAAGATTCTCTATATTTTCTTTAATTCTGTTGTGTTTTATCATATATATGAAACAATTCATCTGAGGCTGGAGGAATGGCTAAGTGGTTAAGGTACTTGCTTACCAAATGCTAAGACAAGTGCTACATACCCAAGTTCAATTCCCCAGTACAATGTGTGCCAGGCGTGGTGGCGCATGCCTGTCATCACAGCACTCGGGAGGCTAAGACAGGAGGATTGCCATGAGTCCAAGGCCAGCCTGGGCTCCATAGTGAGTTCAGGACCAGCCTGTGCTACAGAGTGAGACCCTGTCTCAAAAAAAAAAAAGAAAATTCATCTGAAATTTGTTTTGGTATAAGTTGTGAGGTAGGGATCCAACTTCACATGTTTTTCCAGCCGACAATTTACTTTTAATAAAAGGTTTGTTAAATGAATCTCTTTACACCACTTAGTTGAAATTCCAAAACCTTGACAAAAATTGCTATGGAGCATTTATTTCATAGCTTGGAAGCTACATGATGGATAATATTACTTACAATGCCTGTGGTAGTCATTCTGCACAGGATTTATGTGACAGATAGGAAACTATTTTGATCAACAACAAGGGCTGTAAGCACACACTAACCCTTGAACTACATCAAGGGGGTGCCGTGAATGAAAGGCATAGTGAGACTATTTCTCATCACTTACCTTTGATTAGCTTCAGGTTTCAGCCACCAAGAAGAAAAAAATAAATAAATACCAAGACAGGATGCACAGCTCTGTAAGCAAAAATGTAGAGTGTGAGAGTTGGGGAGGTTTTGATATGAGATGCATTTCCTCCTAAGAGTGGACTCACCTCCAATAGGACGGGTACTTGGGGTTGGGACCGTCAAGCAGTGACTGCTCATCTGCACCCTTAGCCAGAGCTCCCTGCTACCCGTTTCTCTCAGCCACTTTAGCTCCAGGGACCTGCCTTTGGCTTGAGGTGATCCCAGGACCTGCTTCCCATAGGGGAAGGCCTGGGTGCTCTTTAATCTTCTTAGAGCAAAATCCACTGAGCAAAATTATAATTTGATATGGCTGCACTTAGCCAATAGAAACTCATAAACCGTCTTAACATCCTAATGCATTGTGCAAAAGAATCACTAAGTACCAGGAACATAGGAGAACCCCAGGCTTCCATTCATCTCAAGCTTTATGCCAGGGCAGCATATTAAAGTGATTTCGACTTCAGAGCAGAGCTCCCCAAAGAGTGCTCCAGTCTTAATTAAAATGTCAATGAAATACAGAAGTACATGAGGGACATTTGCAGGAATCATTCCCTTTTAACTTCCGGAAGGCAGACTGCTTCGCGCCTCCAGCCTGCCTGCTGCTCTCCCCCTACACAGGACTAGGCACCCAGCCCACACTTCCTTTCCGCCGTGGGGGAACCTTCCCCCTTTGCCATCTCATGGGAGTCCCAAGGGAGACGGTGCCAGAGGCCTGCGACAGGCTTCTCTGAGCAGAGGCTTCTGTTAGCATCGCCCGGTGCCCAACCCAGAACAGCCAAGGGGTGGAGAGGAAGGGTAAGGGGAAGACAGGAAGAGAAAACACGGCCTCGGGCCTGTGACCGCAGACCTGGGAGCTAAAAATAACAGGGCGGACAAAGGATTTCTGTAATTTCAGAGTGAGAAATGCGTATACTTGTTGAGCAGGGCAAGAGACATATCCGAGGCTGGAGGTGGGGAAAGATGATGGAGGGATTGTGGCAAGCCAGGCGACACTCTCCTTTCAAAAGCAGCAGCTGCTCTTGTACTTCCAGATGTCTACACTTGGAATGTAAGCCTAGAACCACACTGTGTCCTCTGACGCTTCTCAGGAAAAAGCAGAAATCTGCTTGTTTGAGATTTGAAATTTCTAATTTTTATACAGGCTACTTAAACACTCTGTGGGTCAACTCAAATAAAATATGTATATGCATGAATTCAGATTTTCAGCTCTAGGAGGGGACTGGTAGGCCTCAACCCTTTTCCTTTTCTCAGTTTTGGTACCCATTCACCTGTTGGTCAATCCATTTGTCTGTTTATCCATCCCTCCCTCCGTCCATCCATTTATGCACTCTTCTGTTTCCTTACTTTTCCACCCGTCCACCCACCCTACCCACCCATGCCCATGTGAGCACCTTCTATTCACTGAACTCACTTGGATGCATCCAGGTGTGGTTACCAAGAAGAATGAGTCTAATCCTGGTTAAATCTCATCTCCGGACCCATTCTGATTCTACTCTTGACCTTAGAGAGGGAGGCAGCCAGACAGAATTTAAATAATACACGGACGCCTTTTAAGGACTAGTGAGGAATGAAAAATTAAAGTCTAAAATTGCTTTGAACTGCATGCAATCTTGGGCTGATGCTTTCCCTTCTCTGGCCTTTTCTTTTTTCATAAAGCAAGCTGAAACTCTTATGAGATTGTAAATTGTCCTCATGGTCATTTCCTTCCTGGCTCTTTACCCCATCTCAGGCTCAAGGCTAGCTCTAGCCTTTGGGGTGATGCCACCTCTATTTGCCTGGCTACTCTAATGGGCTCACCTGCTCGAATCTGCACATGACTTCTTCTTCGTGCCCTTCCAGGACCAAATACCTCCCAAGATTGCTGAAATTGCAGCATTTAGTATCTTCAATCAAAGGAGAAAGCAGGGTATGACAGCCATTGTGGTTCTGGGACATGACTACTTGGGCTGTGGCCAGGGTTGGGGGGCTGCCTCTACTTCCCGGCATTGCCAACCTCACCCTGATGCATGGTGGATGGGTACAGTATGAGGGAGGTTCTGCTTGATCAGTAATGGCTCTGCCACTATTGAATGTGAAGGTCCCAAGAAGGTGGTCACTCTTCTTACCCAACCAGGTACCACTGGTACCTTATAAAGACATTTTCCTTGACTTTTCATTTCTGTAGTTCTGCACAAAGTAGGTGCAATCTTCAGGGTAGACATAGGTACAATCATATGTGGATTGACTCATAGAGAATTAAGAACCAGAGAAGAGAGGGAGCTTGTCTGAAGTATGTTCTTCTCTTTTCCCTCTTACTGTCTTCCTGCATATATACAGTCTCTCTCTCTCTCTCTCTCTCTCTCTCTCTCTCTCTCTCTCTCTCTCTCTCAAACCCCAGGCACACATGCATATTCAGAGGAACACACATTCGCATATAGATACTCACATACACACAGATACATGGACACATAGAGACAGATACAACAGCACATGCATTCACTCTCAGACAGCAGACATACACAACCATCCCCAACACATGCACAGATAAACACACACAGAAGCCCACACAATACCCACTCTGGCTCCAGATGTACATCTAGGCACACACTGCAATGGTTTGAATGTTTGAGTCTCCTCAAATTGAATATTCCAATATCCTGCCCCTCGCGGTGATGGTGTCAGGATGTGCAGCTGTTGGGAGGAGTCCCTATCGGGGATGACTGCCCTTGTAAAAGAGGCTGGAGAGAGACTTCTTGGCTCTTGCTCTACCTAAAGGTACAGCAGGGAGTCACTGAAACAGACAGTGGACTCTTGTCAGTCATCAACTCTGCTGGCATCTTGGCCTCGGCCTTGCCAGCCTCTAGGACTGTGAGAAATAACTTTCTGTTATTTATAAAAGATCTGGTTTATATTTTGTTATAATGGCCTGCATAGACTAAAACATAGGCACAGGCACAGGCAAATACACATGAACTGACACACAGACAAATGTTTATAGTTGTATGTGGACAATGCACTGCCACATGAACACATGCATACTTCGGCATACAAACTCACACACTCAGACACACACTCAGATCCCTACACATGCACAAGTACACACAGGTACCCATACACCATAAACTCCCTCCTAACCTTGTCCCTGCCTATGGCTCCTGGTTGCCACTAAGGCACCAGTAAGTCTCCCAGGCCTCCTCCTCCAGCTCACTGCCCCAAGTGCTGCAGGTGCCCCTTTGAGCACACTTATCAAGCTTACCCACATCTTCAGGTTAATGCTACCAGAAGGTCATGTTTGAGCCAAGGTCTTCTGGTCCTCGGGCCAAGCACGAAGGACAGTTCTATTTGTGGAGAGAAATTTCCCCATCACTCTTTGAAATTCCATCTTTGAGGAAGCATTTGTGTCTCTCAGGTGCCCAGAAGGGAGCACATCCACTTCAGGATGCATCTCCCCTTGACCTTGGGCTGAGGAATGAAACATTAGCCCCTTGGGGCCTAGAGTTGTAACACTACAGTGCAGCTCCTGGGGTATTTAAGAAGTGCTCCAGACCGTGCAGTTGGCTCCCAGATGCCTGCCCTCTGTGCCCGGCTCTCTGTGCTCAAGGCCTCCATCTTCCTAGCCCCTTATTGCTCCTCTGTGTCTTCGGCTGTGCATCTGGAAATGCCCCCTGTACAGATTTACTGATCTGGGGCCTTTTAAAATCTGTTTTCTGATCATCCAGCCAGGGGCCTTTAGTCAATTGCTTTTCAAAATTTATGACTCTGCCTCATCCCCCGCAGATAATTTGGCCATAATTTAACATTCGCATCTTTTAAAGGACTCTTGCATGGGCTTCTTGCCTTTTTTTGGAAGGCAGGGGTGGAGGAGGCATGCTTGGCTTTGCTCAGTCTTTGTTGGAGTCTGTTGGAGAAATACTGTACGTTTCCTTCATCTTATCGGACTCCGCAGCTTTTGATCAATAGCAGTGGGTGTGTTTTTTATCCCAAAACTAACCAAATGTATTCAACAGATTATACATTAATTTTACCATCATGACATCGTATGAACAGATAATCCTTCCAAAAAAGCTTCAGATTTCTTAAAAGTGAATTTAATTATAAGTAGTAATGTGGGCTGGAGAATTCTAATTATGAAAAGTCATGTTCAGTGAGTCTGAAATGAGAGATTATATTTCAAAGGCTTATTTCCATGGAATGAAAGGACCCAATTTATTAGTTGTAAACGTATGATTATTACAGCTTTGCTCTAAACGCACACACATGCACACACACACACAAAATCGTGGAATATTCTAGCTGGATTTAGTGTATATAATCCTTTCGACAAGACCCATACTTTGCACCAAAAGCTGTCACTCCATTAATTTGTTTGTGAGACAGAAACAAGCAACTAATCTTTGTCTTCTGATCCCTGAATCGCCATGATTCCAAGTATTTTGTGGACATATTCTGTGGCCCTCGTTCTCATCCCTGCAAAGTGATTAGGTGCCGGGCATGGATTGAAGAATAAAAGTAGCATTGGCAGGAAAGATGGGAAGCAGCTCATGGAGGTGGGCTGGGGCAGAGGGGCTGCAAAAGTCTCCGGACTGGGCAAATCTGTTCACACCTCACGTATTTATTGAGCGTCTACTGTGTTCCAGGCACTGTGTTAGGTACGCTCTCTACATTACCTCAATGGGGCCCTCAGAACAACAGCCTAAGGGCAAACAACAGCCTGCAGAAGGCAGAGCCTTTAAGGAGCACTGAGATAAGGTCATGTGACCAAATATGGGATGAGAGTTGGGGGGGGCTGGAGTGGGAGGAGGGATATGAGGTAAGCCTGGAATACACCAATGATACAGAGCGTCTAAGGCCAAGATAAGGAGCTTAGCTTTCTCCTGGAGGCAACAGGAAACCACAGGTGGTTACTGAGCATGAGTTGGTGGTACTGGAGGAAAAGATGGCTGGCTCTCTTATCTACACGGGCCATGTTGGCAAGAAATATGAGCAATTCAGACCTGGTAAGTTTGAACAGATAAGAGAGAGCATACCTCATCTACATGGATGACAACTCCTTAGCTCCAGTCTGCTGGAGACAATGAGAATTTATTAAGGGAAGCTAGCAACTTGACAGGTGGGTTGCAAAGATACTCTCTTTCTCTCCCCTCTCTTTGTGGATGTGGTACTGGAGATTGAGTCCTCTGTACCAGGCTATATCTCTAGCTATGTTATAATATTTTTTGAGACAGTCTCACAGGTTTCCCAAACTCACGGTCTTCCCGCCTCAGCCCCCAGAGTGCTGAGATTACAAGTGTGGTTGCCCATCACTCCAGGATCTCCATCCTTGTCCTTATCCATGCCCTTTCTGATATGACTTCCCGCCTTGGAAACCTGCCCCTACCCTGAAGAGAATCCTGGATTAGCCTCAGGGAGGATCAGAGCCCCCATGGACCAGAGCTGGTCTCAGCTGGTCCCAGCCAGGCCAGCCCATCCTACACCCAGCCGACCGAAGGGTCCTACAAAACTCATCAGTTCTGGGTTCTCCACAGTGGACGGTGAAGAAGTGCCCAGAGAGCGAATTCTCTGTAGGCCAAGCCAGGAGGCGCAGAAAACCAGGCATGTTTGGGGGAAGCTGCGACCCACAGTGATGGGGAGAAATGAAGCCTTTCCCTCGGCAGCAGGTGGTGATGAGAAACAGATGCCCTCTTAGACTATCTGAGGAGAAGGGAGAGAGCGCAGACCTGCAAGGGTCCGGGGTCCCAGCCGGAGGATTGAAAAGTCAGTGAGTCCAGGCAGCCTGGCTCAGCCCCTGAGGCCTCTGCACCTTCTGCTCTGCTCATCATCTTTCCTCACTCCCCTCCCTCAACAGGTCACCTGCACAGCTCATGTGTTTGTGACCCCTGGTCCACCACGGCTGCCCTCACGGCCTCCCGGCCCCCTCGGCCGTCCTGCCAGGTCCCAAGGAGCATGCCTCAGGGTGGAACACATAGACTCCGTTCTGGTGTGGGCATCACCAGATGAGAGATGAGAAGGGACAGGTCACCGAAGACGGGAGAAAAGGAAGGTGCAGAAGACAAGATGCCATTTCGCCTGTTGAAGCCCTAAACAGAATCACTGAGGAGAACCTACTTCCTTTCAATATGAGATTCTGACCACCAGGAGGCTAGGCGGGAGCTCTCAGGGGCACTGGCCTCTTTAGCTGCTGGAAAAAGACCCCACTCCAGATAAGGGTGGTTTCTTTTTTATTCCTTTTAACTCTCCTTGTCTTACCGAGGAAGATTCTAGATGAACCCACCTGCCTAGTCTGAGAGTTAGACTTTTCCTATCTGATGCTGAACACAGTTCCTGACACCCATTAGGTGCTGCCTAGATGTGAGCAGAAAGGGTCACGTAGCTCCAAGGCCCTCTAACATCAGCCTGGGGTCTGGGGGCTCCTCAAGGGCATGAAGAGTGGGCATCTCACCGTTCCTGCCTCGGCAATTCACCGGCTGCTGTTGGAGTTCCTAACCAAGGTCTCTGAACCATCATCTTGGGAGTCACAGCCCAGACAAGTGGATGTACAAGTGGAATCCAACTGCCATGCAATCTCCAGTTGAGGACAGCCTGCTTAAGACAGACCTGATGTCAGAGTGTGGCATGTCCCTGGGCGTCCCTTCCTTTGGCCCACTCCCGCTCACTCTGATGCTTTCTGTATAACAATGCAGTCTACCGAGTCTCTGACCTCTCCATCTTTTTGTGGGGGATACAAGGGGGACAGCATGGCTTTGTTTGCTCAATCATGGATTAGCTACAGTATCAGTTAGCTATTGCTGCCTGACAAATTGCCCCCAAGACTCTAGTGACCTACAACAACAAACATTCATGATTTTTATTAGTCTACAGGCTGGCAGGAGGGGTCTATCGAGCTGAGCTAGGCGCCCTTTGGTTTGCAGAATGGACAGGTGAGCTAGGCTGGGTGACTTGGCTGTGCTCCACAGACGCTCTGATCCCCAACACTCACTATAGCCTTGTCTTTGTGAAGAATTTTAGAAACACGTCATGTGCCATCCGCACAGTCACAACCTGGTTTCTCACACCTGAGACCTGAAGTGCAAAGAATTTTCTGGGTGCATTTTGTCTCTACGCACAGCGCAGAGCAGACCACATCCATCCACACACAGGGACCACTCTTCTCTGTAGGGGAGGAGGCATCCCCCAGGGATGGCCTGGCTCGGGATAGGCACAGAAATGCTGGAACTATGAACTTGGAATGCAGAGACTTTGAAGCCATTCCAGAAGCTGTCATCACTGGTTAACGACTCGCTAGTTGAGCAACACTGTACAAAAACTATTGCTCTTTTGAGGGCCTCATTTTCTTCCTCTGCAACACAGAGATAATAATTTTACCTGGCTTCATAAATGCCATTCAAACAGATGAATGACTACTTGGAAAATGCACGTGACACAACAGGCCCCCGTTAGCGCCTCTGGAACCTCTAGACCCCTCATGCCCATTGGTTTCGCGTCATGTCTCTCCAGGGACAGCAACCAATGACTGCTCACTACCGGCCTCCTAGCTAAATCCACGCCATGTTCTTCCCACTGGAAACCAGCCCTACTGCTACCATTCTGCCTGAGACCGGGAAACATCTCTGTCCGGACTCTGCCATCTTTAGCTGAACTTTCTTGCCTCTGCTCTAGAATAAAAGCCCTTTTGCAGAAATTTGTTGACACCCCCTCGTCTGCTCAGAGAATCGTGTGGACTGTGTGTGGCAGGGACTAGGGAGGTCTGTGGCAACCTGGAAGTAAACAGGGGCTGGCCCTGGGGTCAGATTTTCTGATGTTTTTAACAAGGAAGTTGAAAATTTCCCTTTTCATTTGGGACCTCCAGTTATGTGATGCAGCACGATTTGGACATGGCAGCTCACTGGAAGCCCGGCACAGGCCACAGTCAGCCCTCAGCCTCCATGGTATCTGTAGGAGAAGGTCTTACTGGAGGCACAGCATTCGGAGCTTGGGGACAGTGATTCTTAGTGGTCAGAAAGGTTCTCCAGCCTCCACGCTGTCACCAAAGCCTTGCTGCTCACCCAAAGGGACCACTGCATGATGTGCAAATTATTTTCCTCCAGGCAGACATGGGGCGGGGGGGTTGGGGGGGCGGGTACAGCATTGTGCCAGCGGCTTGTCTCAGCTTCCGCGAGCCCCCCCCACACCCCACCCGAGGCCAACCATGACGCACATCTACACTTGAACAGGTCCAGGCAGTGCTAGCCCTGACCCCAACCTGGAATGTTCTCCTGGTCCTCTAGGCCTACAGGGATGTCTGCCTGGTCCCTCCTCTAACAGAGAAGATCACTCCTGAGCTCCTGAAAGTCCTGGAAAGGCCACTTCCGCTTCATCTTTGGGGTCTCTCGGAACCTGTCAGCCCTCCTAGCAGCTCGCATGCCCCTTCACTGGCTGGCCCAGGAGCTCTCTGGTGGCTCGAAGACCAACAGGCTTGCTGCAGGAGGGAAGAGGGAGAGGCAGTGCCATTGGAGGAAGTGTGGGAACAGCCCATCTGCTTCCTGTCTGGTATGGTGTCGATCTGGACTATTCTCCAAAAGCACGTCTGTGTGTATTTGGGTGCTGTGGAATACCCACGAGAACCACCTGCTGTTAAAGAGGCATGGCCTGGTCAGAAGGGATGGAACACTGGAACTTGATCTGGAAGGGGTAGATTACTGAGACATGACCTGGAAGGTCATGCTAGCTGTCTCAGTTACATTTTTGTTGTGGTGGCTCAATACCGACATCCACAAATTTAGGAGAGGAAAGGTTTATTTTCTCTCACAGTTTCAGAAGGTCACAGTCCACTCAAGGGCAACCAGGAACAGTGGAAGTACACAGCAGAGGCAGAGGTGAAGGCAGCTCCTCATGACATCACAAACAGGAAGCCAAGTCCCGTCAAATCCAAGTCTCAGAGGAAGGTAGCAGTATATATAAACTTCCAGGTCCCGCCCTAGTGCCTTGGTGATCTGCCCCTTCTGGGACCAGCCTTAGTGTCCCGCCCCTTCCAGGTGTGGAAGGTGTGTTAAGTCTAAGTGCCTACAATCCAATCTACATGCCTGTAACCCACTCCTCCAGACCAGGCCCTGATCTCCCAACAGCACTCGGTTCCGCAGACAGTCCATAACATCCAAATACATGAGACTTTTGAGGGACATTTCAGATCCAAACCACAATACTTCCCTTCCTTACTCACTTGGCTTCTGGTCTACCAGACTGTGAATAGATTTCCTCTGTCTATGCCTCTATGTGCTTTTACCCACTGACAGCCTCCCTAATGAACTGAGACATTCTGAAATTGTGAGCTAAAATAAGTCTTTTCCTCCCTCAAGTTGTGGATGTCAATTCTCTGCCTCATCAATGAGAAAGTACCTAAGACACCCTCACACTCGAATCCCACATTCCACAGGCACGGCGGTGGGGTCCCCAGCGAGTCTGAATCAAGGGGTCCTGAAGGCTTAGAAAGGAGGCCTGCCTCCCTCACCACAATTTCGCACACTCGCGTTGTCTCCCCCGAGGGAGCAGGACATTGTCAATAGGTATAATTTGGAAACTCCCACTCCTTTTCCAGCCCTGCCCCAAGCCCTCCCTCCCACAGCCCACAATTCTGCCCAAAGTCCCTCTAAGTTGAACAGCGAAGGCGGTTATTCCAAAGAGCCTGCATCTGAGGGAGGAGTCTGCCATCTCCATCATTCCCTTAGTGCTGGTCCTTGGGCAGGGACAGCAGAGACCAGTTGTTCTGACGAGAGTGGGAACTAAACATGCAGACAGGTCCAGATTTGGAAACATGGAGAGTTTGTGTGTGTCCCACCTGTGGCTGCGAGGGTGGCAGACAATGAGCAAACTGTGCCACTATTTCTATTTGGAGGGGAAGGGACTAGAGACCAGAGGCTCTGGGTAGCCACAGTGAGGAGATGAGTGACGGTCGCAGCCTGGGCCTGAGAAGCACCAGCTGGCGCTCACAGGGAAGGGGGTTGATTAGAGTCTTAGAAAAATGGCATCCAGGCTGGGCAGAGGGAACTTCAGCCAGTGGACATAGGGAGGAGTTCCCAATGCTTTGGAGTTCAAGGGCAGGAGGTACTCTAGAGCTCTGGCTAAACTTGTCTTCCAGACCCCTCTCCAGCCTCCTCTAAGGCCCCCACTAACAGTGGTCTCCAATCTTTCGGACACCAAGGACTAGTTTAGTTGCAGACCATTCTCCCAAAGATGAGAGAGGAAAGATTCACCTCGTCGGATCTGCAACGGCATTAGAACCTGATAGGAGCATGCTGGCAGGAGGCGACACTTTGCTTAAGGGTCTCTGCAGCCCAGTCCTTCAAGGCCATAGCACCACACCAGTTCACTATCCACAGGCTGGGACCCATCCATCCCATCATCCATTGCTCCTCTTTCTCACTGTAGCCTTTTTCTTTCTTTTCTTTTCTTTTCTTTTCTTTTTTTTTTTTTTTGGTGTCATATTTAGAGGGAATGAACATTTGGAGGGATTCATCCAAGCCACATAGAGAATCTGTTGGGGGTGGGGTGAGGGCGGGAAAAGAGCAAATAATCCCAAGTCACGGCCACTGGCCGCCCATGTCTTGCCCGGGTGACTGCTGAGGATAGTGGGTCCCTGATGACTCAGTGGGCTTGGGGCCTGAGCTTGGGTGGGGAAGGGAGACATTCTGGACCACAGCTGGTGGGTTAAACCCCTCACTACAGGGAGGAAGCTGGCTCTGCAGAATGACAGTAGTCCTGGGAGAGTCCCCACTTGCCACTGTCCCTAGGACCCAGTTTGGCGCCTCATCTTGGCTGACTAGTGTGATCTCCCTGCGGTGTCTCCCTCTGCCCCTCCTCCCTCATGCTTAGCCTAAGAAGACTTCCAGGCTCACCTGGCTTCTAAAGCGTGTGGGAAGGCACTCCGGGCCTCCTTCCCAGACTCACAGTCCTCAGTGGGCAAGAAGGAGATTCTAGAGAAAAAGGAAGGAGATGGCCAGACTCACTAAAGCCCACTGTGGCCCTCACTCCCTCTTCAGCCACACTAGCCTGGTCTCTGTTCCTCAAACGCAATGAGCCTGCCTGCCCACACTCAGGGCCTTTGCCCTTGCTACCTGCTCTGACTGGGACACTCTCCTTGTCTCTGCACATGTCCAGACCTTTCTCCTCCTTCGGGATTCTGATCCCACGTCACCTCATCCAGGAGGTCTGCCCTGACCCCTCCTTCTCAGACAATCTGCTTTCCACCCTTCACCGGCCTCTCAGACACCGGAGGCCACTGTGCAACTTACTGCTTGGCTGGGTCTTTTTTCACCGAATGGTGACCATCACACGGACCCTGGCTGCAGCTGGTCCGGACTCCACCTTGAGTACTCAGCACGGGGCTGCAGGAACACTGCCAGGTAACAAACACGTAGGAACAAAGAGATCCAAGAACGAGGCTGCCACGGCCAGGGTTGGCCAGAGAGAGAACGCGCCGTCCAAGGTGCAGCGGCCAGGCCTTGCCGGCTCCGCAGACGCTGTGTGGCACAGGTAGGGCGTGTGGGCTCCATGGCAGATCCTGGGTGGCCCTGGGCAAGCTTCTTAACCTCTCCGAACCCCGATTTCCTCACTTCGGAGGGACAGTCATCCCAGTAATAGATCTTAGGATTTGTTTAGAGGGTATGAAAAACCAGTACAGGTAAAGTGCTTTGGACACACCTGACAACACTGTACCACGAGTCCAAGACATGCCGGCTGTCATTAGGGAAGGCTTTCTGTGTCCTTCTTGTCTCTGATAGACAGGTCAATCCAATAAGCAGACAAACAAACAGGAGCAGTGTATGACCCACGGCCAGAAAGTCCTGCCCTGATAATCTAGCTCAGATCTCTCATCCTACAGTCAGAAATGAGACCCCCCCCCCCCCCCACACACACACAGCCTGACCTGTTTCTGCCAGCCACGCTAGCAGGTAGTAACTAAGCTTCGTCAGATGTGAGGTGGGTGCTGATTTAGGTGAGAAGCAGGTGCAAAGGTATCAACACAAGTCCCTTTAACGTTATGCTTGTTAAAAATTCCCCATTTAAGATCGCACAGGAATGTTTAAATGTAATTTTGATGGATCCATGCATGAATCCCTGAAAATTCTGGCTCTGTAGCTCTAAGGTGAAGTCCTGGAATTTATTATTAAAACAACAACAACAACAACAACAACAACAACAACAACAACAACAACAACAACAACAACAACAACAAAAACACCTGCCAAGATGATTCATTCGCTGAAACTGATAGGGTGCAACTACGCATTGTAGCCACTAGATGGCGACACAAGCCCAGAGAATGCTGCGACCCGAGAGGCGAAGAGCCCAGAGGCTGTTCCTCCAACCGCGGCCACCAGATGGTGCAACATACCTGCGCAGGAGCGACCCCGCCCAGAGAAGCAGTGTTACCGTTTTTTCCTTCCTTGCTCAAGCGTTTCCAATTCCCTGAGGAACTGTGCATTCACGCCGCTGGGAAAGGAGCAATTCTATTCAGGTGCCGTGCATCCACCCAGTGCCCCCATCAGAGCTTCACCTGGCGGCGGGCTTGGCCTGTACTCGCAGTGAGAGCTCGTGCCCAAGAGGTCAACGAAAGATTTTGATCACGTAAACAGACCACACACAGACATGCCCGATGAGTGCACTCTGCAGGGAGCACACTCTTATAAGGGCAGTTATCAATGATGAAGTGCATACGGCATGCGTGCAAGACACTGCGTTAAATGCTAAATAAACTGTTAGGGCCTCACCACAACCCAGAGATGGGCACTGCTGACTATTGACAAATAAAGGAAGAGAGAATCTGTGCCGTTAGATCATCTAAGACCACACAGCCCATACATGCACATGTTGCAGATCGAATCTCTGAATCAAAGAGGACTTCCTGGAGCTGAGTTTTGAGTTGGCTCTGAAGGTAGGGTAGAGTTGCAGATTGAGTACCTGGTGGAGGGAGGCCGGGGAGCTGAGGGCAGTGAGAAGCAGGGAGAGGTGAGGCGGAGGATGCTGACGGGGGCAGACGACAGCGGGCCAGGGGAGCCGCGAGGGCCAAGGACAAGAGGACAGCAGCAGGTACAGGGCCGAAATGGGTAGACTCAAGATTTCAGCACTGCACTTGCTTGCTGTGTGAAGCTACTGGACTTGTCTGGGTTCATTTTCTTCTTTCTCTTTTCTTCTTTTTCTTTCCTTCTGGTCTTCCCATCCAGCCTCCGTTCCTCAGCCTCACACGCCCACTGCTTTCTGCCCCTTCCCATGGGTGTTTCATCCCGTCACACGGGTGGATCGCATCTTGCTTACCTAGTAGCCAGTGGTGGATATTTGGAATAAAAAGCCAAGGAAAGTGACTCATTGGAGAAAAATGATCTAAAAGATGGCTGTGCCATACCCGATAGCACAAGCCTATCCTTAGAGCACTCTAGGACGCCGAGACAGGGGCATCACAAGTTTGAGTCCTGCCTGGGCAACTTAGAGAGACTGTCTCAAAATCAAAACTAAAAACTGGCAAGATATAGTTCAGGGTGAAGGCCCTGGTCTCCATTCCCAGTACCAAAAATCTGGTAGAAACACCAAGGGACAGAAGAGGTTAAAACAGCATCCCCAAGTGCCAAGAGGAAAAAGCTATCCACCGATGCCAGACTCACAGGACAAAGACGGATCTGGGCATTTGAAGTAAGCGGAGAAAGAGAGTTTATCCTGCAAGCAACAGTATAGAATGGTAGAAAGGTAAGGAAGAGCTTTGGACCACAGAAGAAAGGCCGGGGTCATACCTCCATGGCTGGAGGCCAGAACAGACCTTTGGTAAATGTTGAATGTGAGGGTGATCTGGCTGCACCATCTGCCAACCCTTGGCTCACCAGGGTTGGTTCTGCTGATCTGGCTGGCTCGGCAGGTGTCTCCTTCCTCCCTCACTGCTCCATGTGCGTCCCTCCCAAAGCTCGGTTGAAGAGGACAAACTTCGCCACTGGAGGAGGACTGTTCCATGGTCAAGGGTGTACCAACAGCTGTGCTCCCCTGCTTGTCCCGAGCAAACTCCTAAAGACCTGGGGACTTAGAAATGAACTTTTCTTCTTAATTTATTTAAAATACAGGTAACCTTTTAATGCAAAGACGAGAAAGACAGCGCTGCCATGGTAGTATGTAAGGTGTGTGCCAGCGCACGTGGCCACTGTAGCAGGAAGGAAGGTGCAGCGTGGGGCTCACCTTTTCCGTCATCTGCAACACTTAAAGTTAAACCCAGAGGCACTGGACTCTCTAGAAGCACTGCGGTCTGATGGTGGGCCTGGTTACTTTTCATTGAGAGGCACCTAAAGTGTTCACGGACCCTACCTGTGACTGTGCATCTAGCTCCGCCTCTTCCTCTCTGGACAGTGTTGTGGCTTCCACTTTATAGGGAAGTCAGCCTGGACAAGCATGGCCAACAAGTGCACCATCGTTGTGTCCCTCCTACTGGAAAGCACTGTCCCCACTGTCACCCCAAAAAAGGGACAGTGCCTTGACCTATAGAAACAAGTGTTTGTGAGGAACCTGTGGCCTTATGGGGATTGTCCCAGCCCAGACTCTGAGATAGGGAACAGTGAGTCAGACAGAGGCTTATGGGGGAGAGATCTCAGGTCTCTACTGGTGGAAACCAGGAAAGGAGGCAGGTGGGGCGAAGGAGTGACAGCCCTGCAGTCTTGCTTAGGGCAAGCAAGGCCTCATCCCAACTGGAGGAAAACAAGAACTGAGACAAGCATCTTGACCCTAAAGCCCAAGGTACCAGTGGGCCTGAGTCCCACCCCCGGAGGAAGTGTGGCCTCCCAGGGAGAGCCAGGTGTGCTGTGAGCATCAGGAGAGAGCACCTGGGAAGGCGGTCCCTCCTCCCTGCACTGTGTCCTGAGCATTGCAGGCAGGGCTCAGCCAAAGGCAAAGGCCAAGCTGTGGCTAGAGCCCCGGGAGGAGCTCAGGGGGTGCAAGTGGGGAGATGACCTGGGGACTTAAGAGATCCTTGTAGGTCACAAGGAGGGAAGTAAATGAGTCACACGTCCCTCCCAGCCCAACAGCTGGATCTGGAAGCTGTCGGACGGCCCCTGAGTCACCCAGTGGTTTGGTCCAGGTGCACCGAAGTCTTTATTTGTCCTCTGTGTCCCCAATCCCTGCCTTACACTCTCCTCCCTTCCCTTCACTGTTGGGAAATCCCACCCAGACTCGGGCTTGGGTTTCTCCCACTGTGGTTTACACATGAATAAGTCTGTTCTCAGGCTCCTTGAAATCTAGTGTTCTCTGTTGACAACTGACATCACAGAGTAACCAGAGAAGCTAGGAAGTCTGTGCCATAACAGACAAGAGCCACCTAAGCATGTGGACAGTCCAGGTCAGAACCCCCAGGGCTCCTCAGGCCTTTTCCTTCTACTCTGAGATTCACCCCACTATCCCACCTCTGGTTACCGGGCCTGCCTTTCCATTGCCCTACATTTGCAAGAATATCATTCATTTATTCAACTTTTTTTTTTTTTGGCCATCAAATATGAGTACCTACCATGTGCATAACTCAGTTGTAGATATCAGGATACGCAGTTGACATTCCAGAAGAAACTCAAGCAGCAAGGTTGTTTTGAGACAATCATTGTCGCCAGAGAGAAACTAACATGGGAGTCCTTTGCAGACTGACCAATCCAGGAAGTCTTCATGGTAGAGGTGGCATCTGTGCTGGGATCCTGAAGGGAACATTGGGCACGACACTGAGCATAAACAGAAACAGAGGTAGAGCTGAGATGCTGTGGGAGGAATTTCACAGGCAGCTGGGCCAGGCCTTGCTACGCTAAGGGGGATCTGGAACCTAACCAGAAGGGGGAATGGCATGGGCTTAAAGGCTTGGACAGTCCCCCAATCCCAAAGCCCAGCACTGTTGGCCCTTTGCACACTGTTCTCTTTTCTTTCTTTTTCTCTCTTACTTTTGTTTTTCCAGCTACTGGAGATCAAGCCCAGGTCCTCTACACATGCTCAGTCCAGTTCTACTTTTGATTTTGAGACAAGATCTTGATAAGTCGCCCTGGTTGGACTTGAACTAGCAATCTTCCTGCCTCAGCTTCCAACAGTGCTAGGATTACAGACCTCTGTCACTTGAGCTAGCTCAGAGGACCCTTCCACGGCTGTCAGCACAGGGCTGCCATCTTTCAGAAACAAGTGACCAGGGCTCAAACAGCAAGGGAAAGTATGCTTGGAAGGTAGGTCAGTGTACTGCTAGACACCTCTGTCTGTCCCCCAGATGGCACTCCACTTCCCACCCTTCTCTCCACTGGGTGCTGTCCTATCCTCTGGCTTCCGTGGCCCCAGCTCCTGTGCCCCTGGCTTTGGGCTGAGTTCAGCCCACAGGGAGCCCAGTGAGAGATCAGAGGGAGGGAGGAGAATGAGGTGCTTCACTCAAGGCCCCTGCTCTGTGCAGTCCTCCCTTCGTTCGGGCTCCCTTATCTGGCCCTCCCGGGCCTGGGAGGGAGCCTGTCTCCTGCTTCTGGCCGAGGCTTCTGCACCACTCCGTGGCCTTTCCTGGCCACCCACATGCCTTGGAATTAATCCCTTCTCAGTGAGCTCTCCTCAAATTATCCTCCTCTGGGAAGGAGGGCCATTGGCCTCCTCCTGGCATACTGACTGCTACACAGAGGTTGTGGCAGGCTGCACACAGCAAGGAATTGAGGTTTTCTTCTGAGTCAGAGTTGGTAAAAGTTTTGAAACAGAGCAGCAGTGAACTTCAGAGCAGCAGTGAACCTCAGAGTCCCTAGAGCTTTGAATCTGTGGCCTAGGTCAGGGGCTGGGTTGGGGCTCCAGGTGGGGACCTGACATCTGCCCATGATTCTCTGACCCCAGTGGAGGCCTCATCCCACTCCTCAAGGGCTGATACTTGCAGGCCCTGGGGAAAGCTTCACAGATGAACCCAGGACCAATAGGTCTTGCTGATCCTGGTTTCTCAAAATTCCTTAGTACAACAGTCAAGACTCTTAGGCAGGGGCTGGGGGGTGTATCCCAGTGGTTAGAGTGCTTGCCTAGCATGCACAAGACCCTGAGTTCAATTCCCTGGCACTACACAAAAATTAATAGTAGTTCTCAAAACCCTAGCCAGAGTGATTAGGCAAGATAATGAAATTAAGGAAATATATATTGCAAAGGAAGAATCAAACTATTCTTACTTGCAGATGACATGTTTTTATACATAGAAGACCCCAAAAAAAGATCTGCCATGAAACTCTTAGAACCGACAAATTCAGCCAAATTGCAGGTTACAAAACTAATACAAACAATCAGTAGCATTGAGCTTACTGAGAATAATCCCATGCTGAGTAGCCCCTCAAAAAATTAAATACCTAGGAATAAACCTAACTAAGGAAGTGAATGACCTCTATGAAGAAAAGTATATATAATGCTGAAAAAAATTGAAGAGGACATTAGAAAATGGAAAGACATTCCCTGTTCCTGGAGAGGCAGAATTAATATTGTCAAAATGGTTATCCTGCCAAAATTGATAGACAGACTCAATGTAATTTCTATCAAAATACCAACACCTTTCTTCACAGAACTTGGAAAAACAATCCTTAAATTCATATGGAAACAAAGAATACCTAGAAGAGCCAAAGCAATTTTAAGTCGTAAGACTAAAGCAGGTGGCATTATGATTCCAGGCATCAAATTATTTACAAAGTAACAGTAATAAAAACTATACAGTACTGGTACAAAAACAGATAAGCTGAACAATGGAACAAAACTGAGGATGCAGAATGATCCTAAGTACCTTCAGCTACCTGATTTTGAGAAAGGACCCAAAAATATAACACTGGAAAAAGGATAGCCTCTTCAACAAATGATGCCGAGAAAATTGGTTATCTACATGCACAGGAGTAAGTCTAGACATACACACATATCACCATGTACCAAAATCAAATCAAAGTGAATCAACGACCTAGACAGTAAGATGGAAACACTGAAGTTTCTGGGGGATAAAATAGGCAAAAATCTAGAAGATGTAGGAGTGGGCAAGGACTCTCTAAACAGGACACCTGATATAAAAGAAACAGCCTCAGAATCAACAAATGGGATTATATCAAATTAAAATGTTTCTGAACAGGAAAGGAAACTATCAAACTATCAGAGTGAGGACAGAACCGACAGAATGGGCAAAAAATTCACCACCTATACCTCAGACAGGACGATATCATCAGAATATACAAGGAACTGAAGAAAAATCAAAGACGGGACCAGCTTGGACTACAGATCAAGACCCAGTCTCGGGAAAGAAAAATAAAACCCTCTTGGGCAGCAAATGACTGAAACTCAACCTGAAGAAGTCTATTCAAAGACAAAACAAGACCTAAAGTTGGGAAGGGGATTTACGGGCTCATTCTGGTTGTGTCTGGCTAGGTGCAAGGCTGACCCAGGGGCTGTTTTTCTCGCTCCATTTCTTGGATCTGCTTTCCCTGGTGCAGCAGCTTCCACCTCAGGAAGCCCTGAGGCGCACCTCTGCCAACTGCCACCAACATCATTTACTGCCAGCAGTGCCATGGCGCCCCTCATAGTTCCACAGAAAGTCCAGGATTCATCTTCTTTGGCATCGGTGAAGTCACAAACCCACCCCTGGGCATCCCTCCACCAGGGACTTTGGATTCACTTTTTGTCCAGGCCTGAGTCACCAGGTCACTGGGAGGCCAGGAGGCGGATCACAGCCGATAAGTCCCATGTATTTGGAGTTGGGGAAAGATGGCTTCCCAAAGGGAAATTAAGGGGCAGCAACTAAAAGCAGAACCGTTTCTTGGGATAACACACACAAGGAGAAACATCCATGACCTCCCCCAATGCCCTGTGTTCTCATGCTTGGGGTCTTGAAGGAGAACCCAGTTAGCGTCCTAACCCACTCCCTTCTGTTTCTCTCACCAATCCTTCCCAAAATATCTCAGGCTCCAGCAGCAGGAAATCATGGAAGTTCCCATTCTGTAACCTGACCTTGGGTCCTCAGCCTATGTAAGCTGGAGCATATATCTCGTGACAGGAAGTGAATTTTCCCGTTAGCAACAATGATTTTCCCAGTGCTATCAGAACCTCTTAGGTCCAGGCCTGAGATACTGATCAACCAATCCACAGATTACCAAGGCTGCCTGACTGTGCAGAATTCTTGTCCACCATTTTGTTCGTCCCCTGTATAATCCTGAAGCTCTCGTCAGCACCCTGAAAAGAAAGCACAGGACAGTGGCACGCCCTGCTTCACCCCAACAAGGCCACAGTAAATAAATTCCTTTCTTTCCACACCATCTGATTCCCTGCCTGGACTCTTGAGGCAGTCTGCCTAAATCTGACCCACTGAGCCATCTCTTCAGAGTCAGGCCTCTGGCTTAGGACTCCAGTAATGAGTCTGCCTCTTTAGCAATATGAACTGTCTTCAAATGCTTTTGAAATACAGCACTTAAAACAGTGTTCACTGAAGAATTCCTGAAGTCAGGGCTAGGGGTGTAGCTCAGTGGTTAGAGTGCTTGCCTAGAATGCTCAAGGCCCCTGATTCAATTTCCCAGCACCATATTAAAATTAGCCAGGCATGGGGGTATACGGGGGTGTACACCTGTAATCCCAGCACTAGGGAAGCTGAGAAGACAGGAGGACTGCCATGAGTTCAAAACCAGTTAGGGCTATATAATGATTGTAGGATAAACCTGGACTACAGAGTGAGACCCTGTCTCAGAAAAAAAAAAGTTTATTTTCCTGAATCCTGAAACATGGACACATGCCTGTAATCCCAATACCATGGAAGGCTGAGGCAGGAAGATCACTGAGCTCAAGCCCAGCCACAGCTATTTAACAACTTACGTGGATGTAGTCTCACTGAAAAAAATTTAAAGAGCTAGGTCTATAGTTCAGTGCAGAGACACTAGGCTGAATCTCCAATACCACAGGGGGGAAAAGGGAATTTCTGAATGAGTGAAAAACATGCCATATCTTGATGCCTTCCAACCTGAAGTATACTATCCTTGGGCTACTGTAGTAAAATATTAAAAAAAAAAAATAGGTGGCTTTGAACAAAGGAAATGTATTACCTTACAGTTCTGGAAGCTAGAAGTTCAAAATCAAGGTGTTTGAAGGGTCATACTTTCCCTGAAGGCTCTAGAGAATGATCCTTCCCCACCTTTACCAACATCTGGTAATGGCCACTTTTCCTTGTCTTGAAGCTGTGTCACTCCCAACCTCATGGTCGTGTCCCCCATATCTCTGTACCCAATTTTCATCCCTCATTTCTGCAGAAGGGTTAACCTTCCTCTAATGTGACCTCACCTTAATATGGTTGTATCTATGAAGACCCAATTTCCATATGTTGACATAAAACACAAGCCATTACGGAAGAAGATCCCGGTTGATAACAAATCTATTTGCCATCCATAATCTGGGTCTCATTTTTATTTTGTCATCTCTGCATCTGTTAAAGCATTTATATAACATATGTAACAGGAGTAGAATATCTGAGTTTGAAATAATCAAGAACAGAGCCTGGCCTAAGGAAGTGCAAAGAGCAGATGAGGGAACTAGACACTCGATCCTGCCCCCAAATCCTCTGTATGCATTGTCACGCCCTGTAACTGAGCTGTCTGCAGGTTTTCCTTCTGTATCTACATTCACCTGTACTTTAGGAAATACTTTTACTTGATGTTTGAAGTACTTGGGATAGCGTTTATTTCTAATTTTTCTTCTGTCTAGTTTGATTCCCTGGCCATGACATCAGGTGCAGTGGCTAGCTCTGGCTCAAGGAAAGATTGATTTACGATGTCGAAATTATTGTAACTCTCATTCATAGGTACTAACTTGACCTGTCCTGTTTTCTTGGCATTGAGTCAAATTTCAGTTTTTGGAGATGAATGGGCCGTCATAACAGAGAAGGAATCGTGTAAGAACACAGCATCATTTTGGATTCCCTCCCAACACACTCATCTTCTTCCTGGGTACCAAATATTATTTATGATGGGGGCAGAAACAAAAGGACTGACCTGTGAAAAGCCCAAATTCCATTAGTTTTGTGAGTATAACCAAATCCCATTTCTCACTTGACAGTCAGAGACGGAGAGGGGACTCCAATGGGAGTCCTATGACATAGTTCATCGGTTTCCATTGGCAAAATGTAAGCGCTATTTAGTATCCTTCCAATTCCGGCTCACTGGCTCACTGCACTACAGGATACCTTTGAGACTTATTTAATTGGGAACATGGTCTCTGAGAGTGCAGTGTCTCAAGTTATAAAATCCCATAGCTAATTCAGATTCCAACTGCATCAACATAGTCAATAGCCTCTGTTGAATTAAAGTGCAAGCTCTTTCCCACCTTTGAGTTGAGAACAGCCCTGCATAATTCCTTTGGCATTTTTAATCCAATTTTGTAACGCATCCTATTCCTTTAAAAGAGTTTCCCAACTTTTTCCTCCTTCTTGAAATAACATTCCCCCTAAATTCCCTATTTTTATGAGTGCTTTTCTAAGGAATTTCTTTCTTCATTCATAGTGAATTCAGCATGTCCTGAAATTCATAATCAGGCACCTATTTTTCCAGTAAGATCTCTTTGCCCCTAGCATTTGGCCAATTTTGATTAATCCACCATGAATGTCATTACTAAGCGAGACTTTGTTAGGCAGATGTAGGGTTAGCAGGCAGATTTTTGCTAGGCAGGCTTGGAGCAGTTAGGGGTGCTCTGTCAAGAGTCAAAAAAAAAAAAAATGGAACATGGCAACTGAGAAAACCAGGATGCCATGAAATGCAGAACAATGGCAAAGTTAAACAGGTTCTAAGGCTGTAGCTATAGATCAGGGACTCTTATTCTAGATCTGGTAGCACCACACTTTGGGGTCTAATCCTGAGCCTTTGAGTCTAATCTTAAGTCAATGAACTAGCTTTTATGCTAATATATACCTATCAGTAAAGGCCAGATAGGTTTAAGAAAACACATATGTATGATCTACGGAGAAACTATAAAAGGTGATTGCCACTGCTGATGAGTGGACACTCTTGCCCTGCTCTGCTTGCAGGAGGAGGTCCAACTATCCTCTTCACCTTTCCTTTGTATGTCTCCTAATGACATTACTTTCTACTTCCCAACTGTGTCTTTGTTCTGAGTGTTCATTCTTCCACATGTGCAGGTTTGACTTCTCTGGTTACACTGCCATTGGAGACTGATAGCTAGAATACACTTTGGGTAAAAAGACTCAACCCAAAACTTTCAGTTATTTCATACAAAAGTTAATAAGGTAGAAGTCACTCTAAGGTAGGCACAATCCTGAGTGTGTCAAAAGGCCTCCCAGAGCCCCCGAGGCCTGATGGTATAATTTTCATCAAGTTACTCCTATGACTTGGAGTTCACGTGGTTGACAGATGTGGGTGGGTCCCATAACTATGATTCCAACCACATTTACAGGGCATATGATCATCAAGGCAGGATATGGTGCAACAGGAAACGCAGGCAGCTGCAAGAGACTGGTCGTGATAACCAGGGACTTGTCATAGCTTACTATCTCTCGTATCAATGACAATGTAGCAATCCAATTGATTGGACCCAGTGAAAGCTCGTCCCTCTTCCTCACTGGGAAGAATTTCGATTGCTTTGGATTTAGGTGTTGTGCATCTAAAAATGGATGTACCTCAAAACAAGAATTCCCCAGTGTAGATTAAAATTAGGGTTCTGCTGGAATTTTTCTTTACCCAAATTATACCAGGTAACAACAGAGTCCTTTTCTGGAGGTAATGAAAAACTCAAATCTTTCCAGGCATCAGGGCTTGTTTCAAGGAAGGTGGGTGGTCTGGGTAACCAAACATGTATAACAAAAATATGAAAAGGCATGATACTAGAAACGTCTTTAGGAGCAACACTACTTTCATCAGCTAAGGAAAGCATATCAGAGTAAAATTTAAATTTCTTAGAAAATTATATGCATGTATATAAATATAGAGAGAGGGAGAGAGAGCAGGAAGAAAGAGGGAGGAGTTTGAGTTCATTTACTTGTGGTTAATTGATGACACAGCACAGGTGAGTGCCGCCAGCCTTTCTGAAGCCCAGGCAGATGTGTCAGGAGGAAGGGTGGGTGCACACTTGAGGTATGAGTGTACCCCACGAAGTTTTGCAGTGCAGGAAGCAGTTAGAAGTACCTGGTAGAGTCCTTTCTACAGAGGCCGGAGGAAGTCCATGGTGGGCTGTCTTTTTCAATAGGCAAAATCACCTGGGTTTAGTTCCTTTAGGTTTTCATCTTCTGGGAGTTCACTGTGAAAAGACACTGTGACTACACAGAGAAGTGGGGGAGACCCTTGTTATAGGCCTCAGATGTTATCTGGGGACAGGCTTGGCTTTCAGGTTGGCGGAAAGCTAAGGGGTCTGCTCTGCGCTTTTCAAAAGGATCTGTCACAGGATTGGTAGGTGTAATGTAGACAGAAAGACAAACGGAGCCCTCAGAAAGGCTGAGATTGACCCTGATAAGTTGGCTGTGAAGAAAAACCACATTCCAACCTCTCCATAAATCACTGAGAATCCAATCAGTGAGTTTGTAGGGGGTTTGCTGTGAGTGCAGCTGCTTCCCGGGAACTTTAGTTCACACACACGGGATGCACTGCTGGCAATCAGGACGTGCACTTGTCTTTCTGGGTACACACTTCCACCTACTGTGCCTGGCCTTTTTACATCTACAGTAGCATGTTGCAGTAGCAAACGCACCCCCAAACCTCAGGGGTTTACTGTGTAAAATGCGTTTTTTTATACAAAAAGTGAGTGGTGACCTCCCTGTTTTCATTTTGTGCATGTCTCATATTGACGTAAGACTCCTGGGGTGACCAGGCAGGAGAAGGGGCTCTGCGGAACGCCACCCAAAAGCTCACCCCCCAGCCCCTACCCTGATCAAGCACTGGGGCTGCTCTACACGAGCTGCTACTGAAGCTGGTGCCTCCTCTAAATGGGGAGTAAGTCCATTCCCTGGATGTCAGTGCTCCTGGAAGGGTGGGACTACCAAGGCTGGGAAGAGGTGCAGTCAAAGCTGCCTGTTCTGTGCCAGCGTAGCCCAACGCCTTTGACAGACTTTTTGGAAAAGGCTGAAATTCACACCAGGCAAATGATGTAAATGAGGGCAACAGAGAAGCGAGCCCATGCAAGGCAACAGAGAGCGGTAAGGCCTGTGGTGAACCAAAGCCTCATCTCCAGGAGCAACTGCCACGCAATTTCAACTGATAATTGCCATGCGGAAATTGGCACCCAGCTGTTGCCAGACTCTTTGGAATTTTTAAAAAGAAAACCAGAAAGTCTGATTTTTAAATAAGGTTTCCCAAATTTCAAAGTGCTGTTCAGGCTGGATTCAGCCCACAGGCCACGAGTTTTCAAAACGCTGCCACAGTGAGACAGCTTTTTCCGTTTTCACTCCCTGCTCTCAGCTCTCCAACTTGGCTCACGGGCTGTCCACGGGACACGGACAGGAGTCAAAGAGGGCTGGGCCCGGAAGCAGCCCCCTGCCCAACTGACCTCGGCCTTGCCCTCCCCAAACAGCCACGGCTGTCTCACTGGGACTGGTCAGCAGCCGGCACCGTCCTGCAGGGCCAGGTCTCTCCCAGTGGCCCTGCTGCGGCTGCCTCTAGCGAGCCAGCAGCACAGCCCACCCGGCAAGCCCATACCTGTCAGAAGCCCACTGAGACCCAAACTGCAGGCTCTCCAAGCCCTCCCTAGAGGCCACACCCTTCACCAGGACTTCCAGGATTCTTCAGCCATGACCTTGCCCGGACTCCTCTCTGCTAACCCTGACCCCTCTCCTCCCCTCTCCGGCTGGCGCTGGCTCACCCCTCTGGGTGGCTTTCCTCTACCTTTTCCAACAGAGACATGTCCCTTCTCCAGTGCATCTTTCTGAAAAGTCTCTGCCACCCCCACCAAGCACCCTTCTTGGGGACCGCTCAGAAGCTCCTTCCTCCAGAAGCCTTCTTTGATTGTCTCTCAACACAGAGGTTGCCTTCAGGGGTTCCTACACATGGGGGAGGGGGGCTCCCGATGCAGCTTCTCACTTGTTTCTCTGAACAGTGGGAGGGAACATTTCTTGGGGACAGGAATACACTGTGAATGTTCCTTTTAACTTATTATTTTTTCCTGCTAAGGGCCATTTGGATATACACAATATCATTTGGGGGGGCATATAAAGTTATATACTTAAAAATTAACCTTGAACCGAATGCTTTCTTAGGCCTTACTCAACTCAGTGGAACGTCCCCCACCCCGATCAAGCACTACACCCGAGGCCATGCAGGCGCTTACAGACACGTAGAAGGATGGAAGAGGGAAAGAAGGAGGGGAAAAAGAAAGGAAGGAGAGAGGGCAGAGGAAAGGAGGGAGCAAGGGAAGGAGGGGAGAGAGGAACCCAACCGGGCCTCTCCACCTTCTGCTCCCATCCTCCCTCCTCGGCTACACGGCCACCTCTGCGCACCCACCCACGCGGCCGATCACGTTTCTGACCACGCACACTGCGCCTGCAGGGTGACCTGACCCCGGCCGCCCCCGCCTCCGCTTACCAAGGGCCTAGTGACTCTGGGGGTCCCGAGCCGCGCTGGGCGCTGGGACCGCTGGTGGGGCGGAGAGGTTGCACCGCTGGTGGACTCGGAGGCGCGGGGCGGCGGAGGGGGAGGGGAGGGCGCGAGGACAACACCGGAGAACAAGGGGAGGAGGGCGGCGGAGGGTGGAGCGGGAGGGGCGGGCCCGCGCGCGCCCCCTCCCCGCCCCGCCGGCTACATCTGCCGCCGCCCTCCCCGGTTTCCGCTACGTCCAGACTTCCTCCGGCCGTGTGTAGACGGCAGTCGCCGGACCTGCGAGAAGGCGCGGCGACGACGCGGCCTGGGACTCGCGCCGACCCCCAGGCGGACCGTCGCCGAGCGGCGCGGAGCTGCGCAGCGCGCGCCTGCCCCGCGGCCTGTCGCCCGCCCGAGCCAGCGACCTCGGCGACGCGCGGAGCCCGGGCGCGCGGCGATGGAGGCGCGAGTGTCCTGGGGCGCGCTCGCCGGCCCTCTGCGTGCTCTCTGTGTGCTGGGCTGCCTGGTGGGCCCCGCTGCCGCCGCGCCGTCTCCTATCATCAAGTTCCCCGGCGATGTCGCCCCCAAAACGCACAAAGAACTGGCGGTGGTGAGTCGCTCTGCTGGCCTCGGCGAGCAAAGTTTAGACAAACTTCGGAGGCCAGGAATGGTGGACAGGGGCGCACGGCGTGGGGGAGGGGCCTAGTAAACAGCTGGGGAGACTTGGATGGAGGGCGCGCCTTTGTAAGCGCGGGGGGCTTTGGCGAGCGGAAAAGGCCTTTGGTAAACAAGCTGGCCCCCAAGGGGGCGCGGAACTGCAGAGGACAGGAGTGTTCTTTGGCGAAGGTCTAGCAAGGGCTCTTTTTGCAAATAACGGCGACTTTGTCTAGTATCTCGGGGACCGGGTAAGGGGGCTGGGCCTTGTGAACGAATTTTGGCCAGATCTGGAGAGCTGGCACCAGAGCCCCTTGGCAGGCCTCTTGGTGACGTCTTTGGCCCATAGCCTTCAGGGGCTTTTCTGCAAACCGGAGACCTGAGGAAAGAGCTACTTGGGCATGAAACTTGGATACGCTTTTGGACGGCCAAAGCAGAACCTTGCAAACTTCTAGGCGCTTCAGGCAGATGTATCCTCGGGGTTTTTTTTGACAAATAAATGGGACGGGGGCTTACAGAGAGTACCTCCTTTCTTCTTGCCTTGGTGGATAAGTTGGCCAGGAAGGTGAAGGGTCATCTCGGAAAGTCTCCCCGAATGAATTCCACTCTCTAAGGGGGTCAGAAGACTGCCGGCGAGAACTGGCAGCCCTGCGAGAGTTGGGAGCGGGGTTGGAGCAAGCCTGCCTCGGTCGGAGGGTGTGATCCCACCCCGGAGGCGGGCCTCCGGGGATCAGGTTTAGGATGTTTCCTGAATGTGGCAGAGCCCAGCTGCAGGGAAGCCCCAGGGCGGCAGGGCTGCGTAAGCCTGCTGCCTAAGCAGTGCCAGGAGGCAGCTGTCAGGCTTTCTCCGTCCACCTGTGAGCATCTCAGGCAATAACTGTGCAAGGACCACAGGACATCTGTCCCCTTATCAGCCACTCCTGATAGCAACAGCCACTCTGAGTAGACATCCCCTGTCCTCCAGCCAGCTTAGGTCAGTGCGGAAACTATCTCCGTATGTGAGGTTCGTCCTCCTGCCTCACTGCTACACTTACAGCCTCTGGCCTTTCCGCTCAGGAGGGCGGGGCCATCTCTCCAGATGTTTAGAAGGCTACTTTGTCAGGGGTCCGGAGCTGTTTCTTTTGGTTGACAATGACTGTGGAGCTTTGTAGTGTGACAGATCCAAACGGGTAGCTGCACCTTCTGTACCCTGTGCAAGTCCATGTTACCCAGAGGCAAGGCAGAGGGAGAGCTTAATCCGAAGGACTCAGGACTTAGATGCCTGGCTTTAAAATCGAGGCTTGAATCAAGGCGATCATTAGCCAGATAGCCTGGTAATCTTGGGTGATTGACTGATCTTCTAGAATCCCAGTTTCTTTACTTGCAAACTGAGGGTAATATTTGTACCTATCTCAGGGTTAGAGTGGTGATCTTAGCCCCTTCGAATGTTCCCTGGTGCCTGGTAAGCACTGCATAGCATCAGCCTTTGGTATTACATCCCCAGTGAGATGAGGACAACTGTTTGTAAGACCTGTTGGCTCCTTTTTCTGTCCCAACACAGCACCTATGCCTTATTTAATTTTGCATTACTTTGTGATCTACCCATCTCTCTGCACTGGAATTTGAAACTAGATAGACCCAACCTATTCACCAGTTTATTCCAGAAGTAGCACAGGGCTTGGCACGTGCAAGGTATCATCATGCATTCAATGGGGGAAAAGCAAAACAAAACAACAAGTGAGTTGGCTGATCCCTATTCATTTTTAGCTTCAGTATGGGTAAGCCTTTGACGGGAAAGGTCATTCTAGTTTTGAAAATGGCAGATCCAGGATTTGAGACTGCGTGCCGCCAGAGCCAGTGCTCTTGGATCTCCGTAACAGGTAAAAAGAAAACTCATTCCTAAGTCACCAGCTTCTGGTGGCTAAATGGATGAGATGGGAACGAAGGGTGTTAGATTATTATGGTTCTGCCAAGTGCTCTGGAGCCAGAGGTGTGGGCCCCAAATCCAGATATATGAGTCATGAGGTCCAAGGCAGGTTTCTTTCTCTAATGGCAGCGATGTCTGCAGTAGAGTTGCTGTGACGTTCTGTGGTAGGCCATAGAGTAAGCAGCTGGCAGCTGTGCTTGGCACAGCTGTGAGGTCACTTGGCAAGTGAGAGACAAAGCTGGTTAGGAGCCAGTGTTCTCGGACCCTGGTTTCTGGCCTGTATGGACTGTGGCCTGGCCTAGCGCCTGGCTGCAGCAGCCTGCTTTGGTCAGTACTCTGTTATCCTGACACAGCTCCTTGCCTTGGCTGCTCCTTTCTTCCAGCAATACCTAAACACCTACTATGGCTGCCCCAAGGATCGTTGCAACCTATTTGTGCTGAAGGATACCCTCAAGAAGATGCAGAAGTTTTTCGGGCTGCCCCAGACTGGTGAACTTGACCAGAACACCATTGAGACTATGAAGAAACCACGCTGCGGCAACCCGGATGTGGCAAATTACAACTTCTTTCCCCGGAAGCCCAAGTGGGAAAAGACCCAGATCACATACAGGTGCCAAGGCAGGGCTGATGGAGGCAGGGACTTCTGCCTGAGGGTTACAGAGTCTCCTTGGGCCTTGTCTTCTTCCCATATTGGAAATTCATGGAGTTTCAGGAGTGAGGGCTGGGCATCGCGGGGAGTTTCACACAAAGTTCTTGGTAAATGGAGTCAGGCAGTGTTGGATTTGAGTCTCACATTCACTAACTGTGGGGTATTGAGCTTCATACTTTACAGTGTTCTAAGTTTTGGCTTTTCGATCTATAAAATGCCACTGAAAAACTCTTCCTGGTAGGCTTAGTTGGACCGCTAAGCTAGATCTCAAGTAAATACAGGGCTTCCAGAGTGTTTGGCATGCACCATAAGTATAACAATTACTTGTCATTGTTATTAGATGGATCATTGGAGCAGGCAGAGAGGGATTAGTGATTGACTGTTAACTGGGTTTTTATGTGATTGAGTTGTTTTATTGGTTGTTGATTGGGCTAAGAGCTCTGCTTTGTGTGGTTGGCTCGGATTCCCAAGGTGAGATCTCTGCTTTGTGTCCCATAATGCATTCTTTTTATGTCTTTGCCTGCCTTTACACCGGACAGAAGTGACAGATGAAATTCCTAAGACAGAGCCTGAAAGTATGGGCTGGTTGGGACTTCCATGATCTTCAAGGCATTCAGAGAGGGCTGTTCTCTCATGGAGCCTGATCCACATGCCACATATACTTTCCTGCACAGGCGTACACACTTCTGTGCACACATTCCAGCACACTCTGTGCATGCCCATGGCTTGTGTACCCCACACATACTAACGCACACACTTGAGCACTTGTATGCACACACACACGTTTGTACACATTGCAGTGGCACCCACTTGAATATGTGCACACCCTGAAAACAAGCGTACATGTTCATGTGAATTTCTACCACATCCAGGATCCTTGGGTACACACCTGATCTGGACCCAGAGACAGTGGACGATGCCTTTGCTCGTGCCTTTGATGTTTGGAGTAGAGTGACCCCACTACGATTTTCTCGCATCCTCGACGGAGAAGCTGACATCATGATAAACTTCGGCCGCTGGGGTAGGCAAGAGAGGGGCTGGTGGCGAGTTGGGGGATAGTGTAGAGACAAGGGGACTGTTTGGACATTAGATCCTGCAGGCAATGCTGATAGCAGAGGAGCAGGTATCGACTCTGGATGTGATTCCAATGGGGGCAGCACAACACACTGCAGACACTGGAGAGCCACTTGGTGAATAATTCTGGTAGAAAGAAAATATAGGAGAGTGGATCAGATGTGGTGGAGCAGTGTAGACAAGAGAATAAGTGAAATGGAATCTGGGTTAAGGCCACCACATAATTTGGTGGTGCAAAAATTGGCAGAAGCACAGATGTGAAGGTAGCTAGTATAAAGTTAAGTGGTGCAGCAATGAGAGTGAAGGCATAGGCATAGGAAGTCATGTGGACATGCAGATAGGTAGCTAGGTTTGGGTAGCTAAGTAGGCATAAGGGCATACCGGATCCTGTTGACAGTGACTTGAAGGAAGTTACGTGGTTAAGAGGGTTCTGTTGACTAGTATAGACACTGGGGACAATGAGGGGACCTAGTGGGGACACTGGTCTGGCCATGTAGGTGCATGAGTAAGTATGGTTTTGGTGGTAATTGTGTAGACAGTGAAGATATAGTGTAAATCCTAGGATGGCCACAGTCAGGTTGGGAAAAGCTCTATTAAATCCCTCTTTCTGGTCATCAATGACCCCTGTGGGACTGCGGAAAAGAATAATGCTAGGTGGACTGAGGGGTTCCACACAAGGTTGGCTGTGGATGAGTTTCAGGGTCCTAAGAGGCAGGTGGAAGCTGAGACCCTGTGTGTGTTCCAGAGCATGGAGATGGGTACCCCTTCGATGGGAAGGATGGGCTCCTGGCTCATGCCTTTGCCCCGGGCCCTGGGGTTGGAGGAGACTCCCATTTTGACGATGATGAGCTGTGGACTCTGGGAGAAGGGCAAGGTAAGACAGTCCTCTCCCTGCCTCCCTGTCACTCGTCACCGTGGCTTCTCTGACAACCTTCATTCCTTCCATGTGTTCTGATGAGACGAAAGCCATGGGAGAGAAAAGGAAGACACGCCCACTCCCCCCAGGAGTCGGATTCCTGTCTCTAAAGAAAGGCTGGTGAGGCTGAACCCCACTCCCTGTGTTACCCACAGTGGTCCGTGTGAAGTACGGGAACAGCGATGGGAAGTACTGCAAGTTCCCCTTCCTGTTCAATGGCCGCGAGTACAACAGTTGCACAGGTGAGGGCCGCAGTGATGGCTTCCTGTGGTGCTCCACCACCTACAACTACGATAAGGACGGCGAGTTTGGCTTCTGCCCCCACGAAGGTGAGTCTCTGCCTTGGCCCCAACTCTTCCCCACGGGCCTGCAGCCTCCCTGAGCTCCCCAATCTCTCCGAGCCCCCATACTCTGCAAGCCAGTCACCCAGTATCCTCCGACTTTCTTCTTTCTTGCCCCCCAATCCTGCTTGGCCATTTGTGTCTCTCATTTGCGCTGTGATCACCACACATTTACTTACTGGTAGACACGCTCAAAGAAATGTACGGCTAGGCAATGTTGTTTTCGTCATGTGACTGTCATAGCTACTCTCACCCACTAGGTGACACAATCTTATGGAACTACCGTGATCTGGGACCTACCTTCATGTCATGTAGGGTCCCTTGTTTACTAATAGTTTGTTAGGTGGTACATGACCATATTTGCTTAAACATCTCTCCATTAGCAATGCTATTTTTGATGTCACAGGCCGGGTGAGCTATCTTTGGGGGATGTGTTAGATTTAATTTAGAATTACTGAAATGTCTGGTGGATCTCTCTAGGATCACTGTTTATACTTCATCTAAGGTTGAGGATGTAAGGTCTGAGGAGAGGCCTGGGGAGGGATAGAGGACTGGCTAGGGAATGGGGAGGGGGGACCAAGCCAGACCTGGAGGGAGACTTCTGCCCTAGGGACATCAGCTGTTGCTCCTGAGCTACTCCTTTTGCTGGCTCCACTAATGAGTGTTGGTCTGAGGTGAAGTGGGGTGGAGCTTATCTAACAATCATCTGACTCTCCTGGTCTTTGTCTTCTGTCCCTCCAGGCTGTCGGCTTTTGTCCTCTCTCCCTGTCTTGACAGAGGCATCAGGCTGACTCAGTATTTCTGTGTGAGTCAGTGCCTGATAGTGTATTTGTAGAATGAGAGCCATATAGAAGAAGGATTAAAAGGGACAGGAGTGTGGCATACATACTCAATCCTGTTTGAAAACCTCCTTGACATACATCACACAGAATACATGCATCACTGCTCATCATAAAAAAATAGTATGTAGGACTTTATACAAATCAAGCCATCATATTTAATGATTCCAGAGATCAAAACCCTGGAAAATTTGGGGAAAATAGAAAAAATATAAACCTTTCTCTAAGCTCTTCCTTCTTCCTCATTCCACAAAGTCTCTTCAGGCTATAGACTCAAAGCTTTCTTTTGGGTATAATTATATGTGCTTGTAAAATCTCTGACCCCATTAGAACAGACATTGGGTACTATCATGACAGAAGGAACGAAACAAAATGCTTGCTAATTGTCTTCCTGTTTACACTTTTATTACCAAAGCTAGCCTTTGTATTAAGTAAGAATTTAACTCATTGACTATTAGTAAGCCAGAAATTCTTAAATAAAAACTATTTTCTGGATCTTGGACTTCCTAGCAGGGACTGAGATGGCTTTAACCCTTCCATGAGTCAGCCTCTCTGATTGGAACAATATGCCTTGATTAAAGGGGGTGGGGAAGCTGTTATGTCCTAACTTTGGGAGGATTTTTTTTTCTCTGCGTTGAACATCAGCCATTTACTTGGTCTTCAGCCAAGTGCAAGTACGCACAACACACACGTGTCTGGGTCTCCGTGGTTTTAGTTATTCTGCCCCTCCTGACTGCTGAGTCAGTGTCTGATTCTTGCACTTTAAGGGGGGTATGGATCTAGGAGGAGTTAGGGGCTTCATGGGTGGTAGAAATGCAGGGGATGGGAGGTAGAGGAAGGGAGTTGGGACCTGGCCTCTTTTAAAGTTGATTCTTGACCCCTTCTTTAATCTCAAACCATCAAGGTCCCTGCTCGATTGTTCGTCTCTCCTGGGTCCCTTTATTTCAGGTGTTATCTACCAAAGTGCCTTGTTTAAGGCAGAATGAGACAGTGAGGACAGGGGCCCCAAGTCCTAGGGCCAGCATTCTGGCAGTGGTGGAGTTAATGGGGGCTAGTGAGGTCACCTCTGGCGCAGTTGTGCACAGATGGTCCTTGTTATGCACTTGTGGTTTTGCTGGTTGGCAATTCCAGAGACGCACCATTTTGCAGCTGTGGAGTAGATGGGGGATGAAGAGCAGCAGGAGAACCCAGGGTAGACAGGCCGGGTCCGGAGCCACGCTCTCCACCACGGCGCCTGCGCTAGGGACGACAGAGTTGGGAGCCTGGAGCGTGTATTAAAAGGTTCCAAGAGACACCACCACCCACCACCCTGTCCTCCTTTTTTCCTCTTCTCCTCTGCTCCCTCCTGCAGAGACCATAGCACAGTCCAGAAAGGCGCCTGGGGTTGAAGGAAAACGATACTTTCTCTCTACATCCACACATGTATGTGTGGATGTGGACAGAGAGAGTGCGCGAGATATTAAGATTACTGTTCTGTAGCTTTCAGCTGCAACTTTCATTTGCTTCCTTTATTTGACCGTGAATAGTTTGGAAACCAGCTTTCTCCCAGCCTCCATTGAGCAGTTTTGGAACCAGCTTTTACCCAGCCTCAGTTTCCCTCAGAGACTTGGCTGATGTGACCACCATGACTGATATAGTACAGTAATCAGCACAGGGCAGGCATTAACCAGAGAAAGTAACAGTGACGTTGGGCTGGGACAGGGTTCTGGAGGCCCCTCCTGTGTGCCAAGTCTTGATCGTTTTGTGACCTGTATTCATGAAGTCGGAGGAAGTTGGGACTGTTCTTCAGGAACTTGGAGAATCAACCAGTAGAGATGGCTTTAATATTTTAACAACACAACAAATTCCCTGGCATGAAGTTGCTGGTGAGTGGCCTGACAGCTCCGTGCGGCGGCCGTTGTCTCTCCCTCAGTGGTGTCCCTCTTGTCTCCCACCACAGCCCTGTTCACCATGGGTGGCAACGCGGATGGAAAGCCCTGCAAGTTCCCGTTCCGCTTCCAAGGCACGCTCTATAACAGCTGCACCACTGAGGGCCGCACAGATGGCTACCGCTGGTGCAGCACCACCGAGGACTACGATCGCGACAAGAAGTACGGCTTCTGCCCTGAGACTGGTGAGTGTGGCCTCCCTTCCCTGCCCAGGGGACCCAGCATCCTGCTGTATGACAGAAACCCATGTGATCACCCCAGCCTCTCTTAGCCAGGATGGGGGTGCAAGCCAGGACCAGTAACAGCTGGAGCAGCCTTAGCACAGAAAGCAGGGTAGATGTGAGGTACCAGCAGGCGGTTCAGCCTGAACATCTGGTCTGCTCCAGAGCCACTGTGACTGACCACATCCCCTGTCTCACAGCCCCTCTGACAAATGTTTATTCCTCTTTCTCTGACCTTGCAGTCTCTCCTCCTTGCATTAGTCTGGATCTCCTTCTAGTCTGTTTTTCATTAAGGACTCCCTCTCTTCTTTCCTTCTTTCTTCCATTCTCTCTTCCTCCAGCCTGTGTTTACTGAGCCTGCTATATGCAGTGGACACAGATTGGTTTTTGCAGGACTCCGACTGTGGGGCTCACTGTCTATAAGGGCACGATAGGATTTCAGCCCTGCCCAGCCCTCTGGGCATCTGTCCCTCTCTCCCTAGCCATGGAAGCTCTGGAATCTGGCTGCTGGAATTTGAACCTCGCTCTGACACTGTCTTCTCGGGAAGGTTGCTTTGTTTCTCCAAGCTTTGGTGCCAGTATCCATGGCTTCTCCAAGAAAGAACATGTGTTTTCTACTGCATAGGGCCGCTAGGCGTAGAGATGAGATGCGTGGAAAGCAGTTGGCACAGAGCCTGGCATAGGACAATAAAGGGAGTCTGGTAGCATTAGCCCTTGTGTCCTGGTGGTGGTCTTAGACCCCTTACTGCTCCTTGATCTATGCTCCTCCTCCCACAGCCATGTCCACTGTTGGCGGGAATTCGGAAGGTGCCCCTTGTGTCTTCCCCTTCACTTTCCTGGGTAACAAGTATGAGAGCTGCACCAGCACCGGCCGCAGTGACAGGAAACTGTGGTGTGCCACCACGGCCAACTACGATGATGACCGGAAGTGGGGCTTCTGCCCTGACCAAGGTAGGAGGCCCTGACCTTTGGGTGGAGACACTAGTCTTGAGTCCTTCTACCTGAGCTGGAAACCTTTGAGGCTGAGGCTCTATCCACCTCAAGGACAGATGCTAGAGACACGGAACCATCAGACCCATCCCCCTGCTCAGTCCTGGTAGAGATGAGTTCTCCGCTGAGCCCTTTCTCATGTAGGCAGAGAGACTGCAGAGTCTAAAGTCACAATGCCAGTGCAACCATGGTCCCTCCGAGGCTGCATGCCTCCATTCTTTGACCGGTCATTACATGGCCTTCTCCCCGTGTCAGTATCTGTCTCTCCCTTGTTCTTCTTCTAAGGACCCGAGCCACCTTGGAAGAAGGGCCCATTCTACTCTACTGTACTCATTTTAACTGTCATCTTTGTCATGCCTGCAATTACCCTGTTTCCAAACAGGGTCACATTCATAGTTACCTGGAGTTAGGACTTGGACATATTTCTTGAAGGGCATCATTCAGCCCACACTGGGATGTGAAGTTGGCTTTGCCTGCTGTGTGCACTTGAGCCTGGGGAACCAGGCCAGGCGGGCATGGCTTGTGTTGCTTTCTCTATACAGAAATGGGCCACCAGAGGCCAGGCTTTCCCTGTTCCTTTACCTCTGCAGAAACCCCGAGGAGCATGGTTTTTGACAACAACAACAAAAGTTTTGGTTTGATTTTGCTTTTTTCCAATCTTTTTTTTTTTTCGAGGCGGGGGGAAGCTTCCCCATGAAAAGAGAGGATTCACAGAAGCCTCTTGCCCTCTTCCTGGGTGGCATGCAGCCTACACTCCAGAGGACCAGAAGACTTTGGCTGACCCTCCTTGAAAGCAATAAGCATAGACTGTTCATTCCAAAGTTCTCAAGATGAGAAAAAATTGCCAGTGCCACCTCCAGGGGTTTTAGCTGCATGTGGAAATGTCCCCCAAATTCTCCCTCTTTGGGTTCAGGATCTGACCTCAGTCTTTTTTCTTTCTCCTTGTCTTTAAACCTTCTCTCCCTGATGTGGCCTTCAGGATACAGCCTCTTCCTTGTGGCAGCACACGAGTTTGGCCATGCCCTTGGGCTAGAACATTCAGAGGACCCTGGGGCCCTGATGGCGCCGATTTACACCTACACTAAGAACTTCCGCCTGTCCTATGATGACATCAAGGGCATTCAAGAGCTTTATGGTAAGTAAGCCTCAGCTCAGGGATCCTCTGGGGCTGAGGGCTGCTTGGCAAAGGCATGTGACCCAACAAAGTGTCATCAAGCCGAGAGTTCCACCAGAGATGAGAGCAGGAGACAGGAGAGGTGACCTGGCCCTGGGGTGTCAGAGCACTGCTTCCTGGGAGTGCTTGAAAAGTACTGTCTTATTTCATCTACACTGGTGGTTATATCATTCTGGACTCTTTCTTTCTTTCCTTCTTTTTTTTCTTTTGAGACAAGGTCTCACTGTGTACTCCAGGCTGGTCCTGGACTGTAGCTCAGACTGGCCTCTAAGTAATCCTCCTGCCTTAGCCTTGCAAGTGCTGCGATTACAGGCACGCACTCAGCTTATGTGATGCTGGGGGATCGAATCCAGGGCTGTGGGCTTGCTAGGCTAGACTTCCTTTTTCTATGACTGTCCATTCTACAGGCAAGTAAACTGAGGCCTCAGTATAAGCTACCAAGTGCTTAACAAGACAGTTAGCTGAATACAGGCCAGAGTTTTCTGTCATGTGGAACAATCTTAATGATACGGGAGTGAGCCTTTCTACTTTTCATAATAATACATTTATTTTAATATATAATAGACAAACAACTCGTCCCCAAAAGCAATGATTTATTATTTGTGCTTACAATGGAGCTAGACTCTAAAAACGCGCATTTATTTCTCTAATAACACTGATTATATTATATAACAGTCCTGGTGCTTGGACCAGACCAAAACAGTGGAAGTGGCTCTGGAGGGAGGAATCTGGTAGACTCTCAACTGAAGAAAGAACCTGAGGTCTGGACCACTAGGTTCTAGTGCTGCTCCTGCCACTCACCAGCTCTAGAGACTGAGCAAATCTTTATTTATTGGGACTCAGTTTGCCCAAATGTGGCTGCTCGTCATGCGGAATATAAAAATTAACCATTGAGGAAGTGTCACACCTGTTGTGCATACACACAGGTGGTGACTGGTGGCCCTGACTCTTGTGAATAAAGGAACCTGAGTTTTGGGTTTAAATTCTTGACCAAGACTCTCACCCTGTCTGGGCTTCCATTACTTCTGTGAAATGGAAAGAATGACAGTACCCTCCTCCTGGGGACAGAAAGAGGACCGATCCAGGTGATGTCAATGAAGGGCATTTATAAAGTATACAAGATTACAAGATTTTTCCTATTACTTCCTACTGTCCAAGTCCAGGCATTTTTATCTTCCTGGGTTCCCACTAAGTCAAGAGGCTACTGTACCTGATCCCAGAGACCCAGCCTGGCAGGGAGAACCCCTGGAGCTGAGTACAGTCTAAGGTCAGATGTTCCCTCACCCCCCAGGGCCGTCTCCTGACATTACCAATGATACCACCACTGGCCCACCCCCAACACTGGGACCTATCACGCCTGTGATCTGCAAAGATGATGTCGTGTTTGATGGCATTGCTCAGATCCGTGGTGAGCTCTTCTTCTTCAAGGACCGGTGAGTGTGGAAACTTGTCTCTTGTCCTTTGTGCCCTCTGCCCTCTGCTTTCCCCACAATTCTCGTTCCCCTACCCCTCCCTAAGATCCTCCTGAGACTTCACATAATGTCCTGTAGAGGGCAGTGTTCCTCATACACCGGCAGGCCTCGCCGCACGCCTTTTCCCTCACAATCCTGTTCTTTTCTCCTACCTGCTTACTGGGCTGCTCGGACTCTAGGCTTCTAGCTGAGACTGGGGATGAGGTATGTTCTGCTCCACTCGTAGGGCCTGGGGCTACTCATGGGTGACCATAAGGTGCAGGATGGCAAATCTGACTATACAAGTACATTTAAAATCACCACTCACATCATGCCTGAGAACATTGCGCTCACTGAAGCAAGCCGCACATTGAACCCAACTCCAAAGGAGGGGCCACAAAATCCCACCGCAATGCGTCCTGACTCCGAATTAGTGATTCCAAAACAGGAAGGCGGATACTTGGTCAGTCTACCAGACCTCCTGGAATGTCCTCGACCTCAGGTGGCCAGATTGCTGTTAAGTATGGATAGTAAGTGACAGCAGACAACCAGGGTAGAAAGAGGTGATAATTATCATGCCAAAGATAAAAGTTCCCACTTGTTTGACTAGGTTCTGAAAACCAGCCTGAGTACCCCAAACCCTTAGATAATAGCAAGCAGTGTTTAGGACCTTGTTCAAAAGTCCAGCTATACACTTGTCACCATCCATCCATCCAGACTCACCTACCTGCTTTCATTTAGAATTTTCTAAAGTACAGGCCTCCAACCTCTGTGCTTTAGAAAATTCTTCCAGTGGTTTTGATGCACATTAAAATATGTGCGTCACTCATCGGACTCGAAAACAGCATAGAGAGCGGATGACAGCATGTGGGAGAATGAGCGAGATGAGACTGCAGAGCCCTTCACCACGTGCACGTCTCCGTCAAGGAAGGCATCACGCTGAGGCCAGCGTCTGAACACAGGCTTTAAACAAAAGCCAACTTCTGATGGGTGGAAATGGAGTGACAGGTCGGGACCGACAAAAGACAGGAGGAACTACAGAGTCAAGCTGTGGAGATGTGAAAATTCCTGGCTTATACTGGGAGAAACAGGCAGGTTGATGAGGCTAGAAGACGTTTCCTGACGTTGCGAAGGACCTCTCTCTGTTCTGCTCCAGGCAGGAACCCTGCCCATCACTGGGTCGGCTGGCTTACTGCTGGCCAAAGAAAGGGAGATTGGAGTTCTAGGAAGTATTCGCCAAAGTCCACATGAGGAGGCAATGCCCGATGGTAGGGCACAAAAGGTCCTAAACGCTGGTGCCACTGGGTGACTCATCTGGTGAAAAGTGGACTGTCTTTCTCACATAGGACCCCAGAGATTGTCAGTATCCAAACACAGCTCTTACCTTGAAGAGAATAAAACATAGTTTATTCTGGAGCCAAATTCGAGTGACCAGGGTCCAGGGAGGCATAGCTTCAGGTAGCCACTAAGTTGTGTTCTCACAACTTAACTGTTTCCCAGTTTTATACCTATAGAACAAAGAAAGGTTGTAAATTGAGGCATTTTTAAAATTACACTTGTGAAAGTGTACTATACAAACAAGGCGTCCTTGCTACAGACTGGGAGTCTGCTCCATACATTTCAAGAGGATTTATTACAGGGTTGCTAAGTCAGATGCAGGGAGGGAGTGTGACAAAATATGGCCACCAGAGGGCTAAGATAGCCTATGATAATTTGGCTGTAGAACATGTAACATTCCAACCTCCTCATAAATCCCTAAGAATCTAAGTAGACAATGTATAGGGAGCTTAAATGTAAGTGTAGCTGCATCTGAATCCCAGGAATTTTAGTTCAGAGTCATATGGCAACTGCTGAATCTCCAAGAGTTGCCAAGGAATATTAATCTCTGGATGGCTTAGACCAATAGTTCTTAAACTCAGGCATACATGAGAATCATCTGGGAGGCTTCTTAAAACACAGAGTATTGGCCCCAAGCTTACAGTCTACTCTGTAGATCTCAGGTAGAACTCAGTACTTTCCATTTCTAGACCATTCCCAGATGCTGTTGGGGCTGGCGGTGGTAGTTGGGGACCACATTTTGAGAACCAGTGGCATACAGTAAATAGTATCTACTTCTAGTTGCATCACAGGCAGTTGGGGCTGATGGTGGTGGTGATGGTGAAGGATGGAACACAATTCTGGCCTTCTGAGAGGAAAGATGACAAGAAAACAGCTACTAGGTCTTGGGTCATATCATACTGTTATGAAGATTGAGTTTTACAAGGCACATTAGGTGCGTGGTATTTAGTAGGCCTTCAATAAATGATAGTGCTTATTCTTGCCAGAGTGCACAGATTCATTCCATTTCAGTTCACAAAATGCTTCAGCGTGTGATTGTCTCTGCCTCACTTGGCTTCTGTTCAAATAGAGTAAGACAAACAATTGCACGTGGAATTGATTTTGGGAAGTGCGCAGGTAGAGAACATAGTATACATGGAGGTGGTCGTGGAAGATTTTCTGGAGGAGGTGGGGAGAGCACAGGGTTTGCTTTTCAGCCTTGGCATTTTGCTGAGGGGGATTCTGCCCATTCTCTAGCCTTCCTTTGATCTTAATTCCCCTTCTCACCACAGAACCTTCTCTAGGATGCTGGGGCGGGGGGGGGGCGGGGGGGGGGACTTGAGGTGACGTTACGTGGCTGGAGCGGCAGAGTGACTGAAGGCTTGGTTTCCTGTGTGTCTGTCTTAATAACCAGGTTCTTCTGGCGGTCAGCGCGAGCACAGTTGGAACCCATGAAGCCCCTGCTAACTGCCACATTCTGGCCTGAGCTCCCAGAAAAAATCGATGCCGTCTACGAGGCCCCGCAGGAGGAGAAAACCGTGTTCTTTGCAGGTATGTGGGCAAGTCCTGCGGGCACTTGGCCACATGGGCGCTGCTCTAGGACCCCTGCCAGGCCCAGCCCACTCACCTGCTCAGACCACGGTTCCTGGGCACCCATGATGCTCCTCTCTGTCTTGGATCCATTCTTTCAGCATTGTTTCCCAACACCTGTGACAGTACATCTGGGATTCTGGTCTGGGTACCCAACATCCCATAGCTTAACTCGAAGACAAAATGTTTCCTTCCTGTTGAGTTCCTTTACAGTTCTTTTGGTTTCTTTTCAGAAGAGTAACAGTCTCATTTTAGTGTTAGCATCTTCTTGCTATCTTTTCAGGCCACTGCTTCAGTTAGAATTTTTAAAAATGGACTGCTTCTATCTTTAATTTTTAACAGATTAGTTTAACAGAAGTGGTTATGCTAGGGTGATACTTCAAATCAGGACAGAAATGGGTCATTCAGTAAAAATGTTCAGACATCCAAAAAAATTTTTAAATAAATTCATTTTTAAAGGTTTTGAGATGAATTTATCGAAAGCAAAAATACTAAGTTATGCTATGAGGAGTTTCTCGAAGTAGAAAAATCATTAGAGTAAGGTATAAGGAGGTGAAATTTGAGGAGTGTTGCTCCGTCAGCATTTACGTGAGTGCTTACTACGTGCTAGGGTTTCCTGGTTCTGGGGACACAGCCCTGCCCTCCGATTTCACAGACAGCTTGGGGAGGCAGGCAGCCAGGCTGCTGTGAAGGAGCACATTGCCGTGTACAGCGGACGACCGAAGGGGTCTCCTAGAGTTGCTCAGTGCTGAGCCAAGGCTGTGGGTGCTTACTGTCGCACCCCACCTGCTCCCTTCTCCACCTTCCGGTGATCCTGTTTCCTGGTTAAGGTATCTGCTGGCTCCCAGGCGCCACTGTGCAAATTAGTAAGAGGTGCTCTTGGTGGTAGGCAAGAGACTCACGTAGGCTGGGTCTCACCCTCCCATGGGCCCCCACCCCGTCCTCGACTTGTCGCCTCTTTGGCCTGGCACATTCTGCCACCACCTCATGAAACCCAGCGTGTGTGCGCTCTGATTCTGGTGTTGGACCTCGAAATGAAGAACAGCCGGGCACAGCTGCAGTGGAACCCGTGCTAGACAGACGGCAGGAAGGGCAGGCTGCTCTGCTCTGGGGACTTCAGCACTCGCTGACTATGCCCCTTCTTTTCCCCTCAGGGAATGAGTACTGGGTATATTCTGGCAGCACCCTGGAGCGAGGGTACCCCAAGCCGCTGACCAGCCTGGGACTGCCCCCTGACGTCCAGAGGGTGGATGCTGCCTTTAACTGGAGCAAGAACAAGAAGACGTACATCTTCGTGGGAAACAAATTCTGGAGGTAAGGGAGTGTTCTGGGCAGGACAGCAGCATAGCTGGCTGCAGCTGGATGCCTCCTGGGTCAAGTTCAGAGGTCAGTGGGTCACAGGTGCCCCTCTAATCTCTAACCTGCTAGTTACAGCTCCCTGAGCCGTCCCCTGAGAATGTCATTTTCATGCACAGTGCTGGTGTAGTTCTGGCCAGAATCTCCTTTCTCTCCCCAGCTATCTTGTGTTTGGGCCTGTGTATGCCTAGTCTAGTACCTCACATTTGAGCAGGTTGAGTGCTGGAGGATATAAAAACAAAGATAACAGCTGTTACTGTTGACACTGTACCAGACACTATTTTAAGGTGTCTGTGAGATCCCTGTCATTATTAGTACTGTTATTTTGTAGATGAGAAAACTTGGCTTCAGAAGGGTTGGTTAAGTAATGAGTTTAAAGTCGCACAGCCAGGCTGCAGAGGCTGAGTTTTGGACCCTGGCATTCTGGCTGCTATGGAACATGCCACTGTTCGGTATACTATCACTGTTACCTGATACAGAGGAGCCCCAAGAAATGGTGGAGACAGGTGACAGAGGGAAACACATAGAGAAGTTTGAGAGGTGAGCAGGGCAGCCACCCAAAGGAGCTGGCACCCAAATCAGGGCCCCAGAGGCAGCATGCACCTTCTGGCATGTCCATAACAGGCCCAGTTGCTGTGGGCACAGACTGACGGGGAAGCAGTTTGGAAATGGGTACCTGCATGCTCCAGGCCGTCTGGAGGGAAGGATGCAGTTCTGAAAGGTCACAGTCAAACAAAGGGTCAGGGGACCTAAAGTACAGGGACAGTTGCTGAAAAGCAGTCTAGATCTCTGGATTTCAGTGATTATTCTTTGCACTTCCAGGTGAGAAAATTAAAGTTATTTATAAAATAACAAGTCCATGTTGTGTGTATGTAAGTGTGTTGGCACAGAGCTGGGTTTGTAGCTGCATTTCTTGTCTTCTTACGCACTGCCTTTCCTCTTTGTTAGTGGGAAAGGAAGGGTTGGCACCCAGGGGCTTGAAGGTGTCTTTCCATCCCTATGTTCCTAGTGGTCCCACACTCGCCGGGGGCTGCCCTCACATCTGGGTCCTACCCAGGAACTACAAGAGGCCACTCCCTGAGGCTTTTGCGTGCCATCTTGGGACAATCGTGACTCTTCCCAAGGCTTGTCCTCTCCTCCTCCCTTGCCCTGCCTCCAGCTGACCTGATTCAGAAGCTGCTTATGTCCCAGCCAGTCAGTGTCAGGATGGAATTCTAGATACATTGCTAAGACACTTAGCAACCTAAGCTGATTGGTATCTCAAGCCTCAATAAGGAAAACAGCCCAGAAACCAGTGAGCGGGCCTTCTGCCTGCAGCCGCAGCATTACTTCCAGGCAGTCCCCATACTTTGAATGGCAGCTTTGTAAGCACTTGAGATCTCCAAAAGCTGAGAATTGTGGACAACAGGAGGCACAGAATCCCAGAAACCCTTAACCTCAGTGTTAAAGAGCTCTGGCACCTGCAGCCTAGTGTTGAAGGCTTTTTGGATCACCTTTCCACCCACCCTGTCTATGTATATGTGCACATATGAGAACAGACCTGTCCTTATGTGAGTGTATGTGGACACACCATGACTCATAGGCGTTGGCAGTCTCTAGTCGGGTTTCTGGGTGGAGTTATGTGTCTCCTAGTCTTTTTCTACATCAAGCCCACCTCCCCAAGCCAGAGGCCTGATGGACAGTGTACTCGACAGAGGACGACCCTAGTGTCTTCCCAGAAAAGGATCAGAGCTGAAGGGCTGCTCATAGGCTCTAACCTGGCCTTCTAAAGGAGATAGTCTGTGTGAAAGGACAGGTGGTTGATGAGTTTGCAGCAGTCTTCTGGCATGAGGTCTGCAAAGGTTCTGGAGGCGCTCCTGCTAGAGGAGAGAGCCCCCTGAGTGACGGAGGACGGACATCTGCCTCCAGCATGCCAGCAAGTGCTGCATCCCTGCCTCTGGGAGCTTCTACTGATCCCACAAATACATGCAGAGCATCTCTTTGCGAGGCCCCACAGCAGAGTGAGGAAAAACATCTCAAACGCATTTGGGTCAAACAGTGGTGGCTCTACTAACAGTCTGTGCCCAGCCCTGACCTAAGGCTGTGTGTGGCGCTTGGGCTTCCTATCTGAGACAGATCGTTTTATCAGCCACATTTTCTAGATTCAGACATTGAGGCTGAAATGGGTCGAGAACACCAGGATGAAGTCTGGGACACAAATGCCCCTGTTCTTAAACCTGCTCTCTACTAAGTTAAACTTTTGTGAACTCCTTTAAAACAGTGTACTAGCCCCTGGGCAATACCATTCAAGGCGGTGGGACAGGTGGGACGGGAAGTGACACAGTCTCCTGGAAGAAAAGAACTTGCGAACAAAATTGGTTCATTCTCTGAGCTGCGGTTTCCTCATCCATACAGTGAGGTTGAGTCCTGCCCTCCGCACCTCCATGGGGGAGAATGAGGAGAAGAAGAGGGAGGGTCCAAGTCCAGGGCATATTTTTCTGAGCTGTCATGGCCCCAGGGATACCACCAGAAGAGTCAGTGGAGATGGGGTAGCAAGGGTGCTGGAACTTTGAGCTTTGCAATTTGGTTTTGGTAAAGATAGTTATGAAGACGCAGGTTTTACAAGAAAACAGTTTTACGATGCATCTGAAATTGTGAAGGATTTTTGGGCAGGTTTTGGGGTAACGGCCTGGAGACAGGAAGATCTTACAGAAGGGAATAAGTTGTTAGGAGAAACTGTTGCTGGAATGCCAGCGGAGGTGGTAGGGCTGGCCTTTGGGAAGAAGAGGGCCACCTAGGAGGCATTTTGGAAGAATGCTCAGTGGCCACCACGGTGGGATTCAAACACAGATCTATCTAGAAAACTGACTCTACGAGGGCAAGACTTGATTCTACTTATAGAGATATCTACTGGCTCAAAGCAGGGCCTCACTGAGTACAGTGTCACAAATAGAGGCAAAGGCATCAAAATGACAGCAGCATTTTAAAAATTGTTCAAGAATTTTTAGAAGTGTGAGCTATTGCTAGCCACGGAAGAGAACCTGCCAGTCAATATCCAAGCTCGTTGCCTGGATTAAAGGCAGGACCCCAGGTATGCACTCTGGCAGCTGCAGGAGGGGCCGGGTGGCTGGCAGACATGTCTGCCTTTCCACTAACAGGTCCTGGCTTACACTCACCACCCCCTTGCACTGGAACCTTCCTCTAGCTGTGAGCATCTCCTAAGTCATTTTTTAAAAAAATCTCCACTTGACAGAAAAGAAGCAATAATTTGTTCAAACCACATAGTGAAAGAACTATGGGGCAGGTCCTCACCTGTGGACTCTTGGCCTCAGACTGCATCAGGGATCAAAATTTGTGAGGGAACTAGTATTTCCTGCTTATCTCTGTAGCAGACATGGGACAGACATTTACACATGTTGGCAGTAACCTTGAGATACTGTTTTAATGGGAATGTCCAGGTCCTCCCACTACAACCAGCTGCCACTCTGAAGGCTGGGGTCTGGATTCCAGGCCTGCCAGAAGTTGTTATCTGGAAAAGAGGTGGCCTCCAGAGAGACTCAGCTGGCTTACCACATCTCTTGCCTCACAGGTACAATGAAGTGAAGAAGAAAATGGATCCTGGCTTCCCCAAGCTGATCGCAGATGCCTGGAATGGCATCCCTGATAACCTGGATGCTGTTGTGGACGTGGGTGACGGTGAGCTTACCCAGGCCCTCTCTGTCTGCTTTCTAGGACTCCCTGCCCCCCAGCCAGGGCCTGCTTCTTCCTAGCACACACTCCCTCATTGTTCAAGGCAGGCATGCTGCTCCCCGGGAAAACAAACCAGCCCCTTCAGCCGTGGGCTGGGAAGGCATCCAGACCCTCGACCCCTGCTCCCTCAGCCAGGCTCCAGGCAGTAAGACCTAGAAAGGCCCTTCACAGCTGCAGGGCATGGAGCCAGGGTCGAGGAGGAACATGGCCTGGTGCCCTGATTCATTCGGGGTTTGATCTGGGCCCTTTTGGATTTTGCAGGAGGCCTTGTGACTCCCTCCCGTCAACAGAAAGACGGCTCCATTTGAGACAAGGCAAACTTTGTCATGCTCCGTTGCTCATGTGGCAAAACTCTTTTTGCTCTTTTGCTGAATGAAAAACAACCAGTACCAGCAAAGGATAGAAATTAGAGTTTGGAAACCATATTCCCAAGGAGGCTTTGTGAGCTCTCGAAGGCCCTGGCAGTGAGTTCAGATTGGCTTTTAGAGTCAATTGATGTTCAATTTCACAAAGATTTATTTTGAGTCCCGACCATATGCTTGGCATATTGCTCTGAACCCCAGTGGCTAAAGGTCTTACATGTGCAAGAAAAAGCAGCATCAATTGCTAAGTTAAAGATCATCTGCAATTAGACATCTACTGAGCACCTACTATGTGTTTTACCACTATGAGTTTTAAGTGAAATAAACAAGATCCTGTATTTTGAGAGGAATTCACAGATCCTAAAGCCTCTAGGAGCCACGTAGGGGACAAGAATGAGTGCAGCAGGCAGGAGACACCAGAGACTGATGGGGTCAGGGGTGAGCCAGAGAGCCCAGGGCTCATTTATAGGGGCCACGGCTTCTCGGCTTCCCATCACCGCAAGATTTGGGGCCTGTTATTCTTAGATATCTTAGTTGTTTCAGACAGAGGCCAGAAATCTGTACATCCATGTGACATTTCTAGATGTTTGTAGATTGGCAACTCACTCAGAATTAGAGGTAAAAACAATATAAATGTATGAACCAAATAAAAGGCATCTGTGGGCCTGACAGGGCTGGAAGGCTTCTGGCTCCCCACTGCTGATGTATCGAAAGCGCTTAACTTGGTGCTTGTGCTGAGTGGAATACTGTTGTTACTGCTCATAACATGTTACCGTATTTAATCTATCACAAAGAGGTTGATGTCTTTATCCCCATCTTAGAGATGAGCAAGCGGGGGCTGAAGGTCCTTACCTCCATGCGCATTCCCTTCCTGTGTGCTAGAATTTCAGGAAGTGGTGGTCACAGCCTCTTTCTTCTCTGTCCTAGACCACAGCTACTTCTTCAAGGATGTTTATTACTTAAAGCTGAAGAACCAAAGTCTGAAGATCGTGAAGTTTGGAAGCATCAAGTTGGACTGGCTGGGCTGCTGAGCTGGTCCCGGCACCCTCAGGCCCTTCCTCTCCATCCCTTCTGCACACCAGGCCCTGAGCAACTGGGGAGGACCTGGAGGGGCCTGGCAGCCTTGCCTTCAGCTCTGCAGTTAATTGGTATTCTCCCCCTCACCTGGTAATTTAAGATTCCAGAGAGTGGCTCCACCCTGTGCCCAAAGAAAGGTGCTGTCATACCCCTCCTAGGGGCCCCTCCCCCTCCAATCCCATCATGCCTCAGAGCCACACCCAAAGAGACGCTTTTATATTCTCAATGCGGCCCTGGCCTGGGCTGCCCTGGTGCTGCCACGTTTCAGACTCTTCTCCCTCCACTACCTTCTGTGGCTTGCAGCACCCCTGCAGCCAGCAGAGACTATCTCAAGAGGGCACTGGTGGCCCAACAGCCTGGCATGGGGCAGTGGGATGAAGGCATGGCCAGGTGGCACCCCCTACACCTGGCTTCCTGCTGCTGGCTGCCTTAGAACCTTTCCTCCACTAGCAGTTTGCTTTTTATGCACTTTGTTCTTTTCTTTTGATTCTTTGGTTTCTCCGCTTCATTGCCTTTCCTCACACAAGGACTCAGGATGTGTGGAGTCACTCCACAGTACATCTCAGCCCACATAGTGACCGTTTCCTCATTCACCTTATGTAGGATCCCTTCCCAGTTGTGCCCTCCACTGGATGGAGGGAACCCAAGCCATGGACTTCCTGCTCAGCCTTCTCTGCCGCCTCCTTTAACGGTTCCCCATGGGAAATGGCAACAAGTATAAATAAAGACTCTAACTGAGTGGCAGTCTTTGTCATCTGTTGTAGCACAGCCCAGAGAGGGGTCACAGCGTCAGCCAGAAGAGGAAATTTAAGAAGAGCAAATCTGCTTCCTGTCGGGCGCAGATAATGTCCACTGAGAGTGTCAGAGCTGCCCAAATAAACAGCGAACGAGGGAACCTCAGGGTAGGCGAGATGCAGCAGTTCTATCACTTTGGTTCTGGGGTCTGTTCAAGGTTTGTTTCTCCCACAGTTGCCGCTTTTTCATTAAGAATGATATCGATTCTAATGCCACTGCTGCTGATGGCCGCCACCAGGAGTACTATCTCCCTGCACTAAAGGAGGGCTAGCATGAGCCAGATTTATAAGCATCACTTAATCTATTCCCTAAAGGGGAAGCTGTTAAATATTGGTGAGAAAATTATGGCTAGAGAAAAGTGGTTTGCCCAGGGTTCTATGACTGGTAGGAAGCAGAACTTCAGTCAGGGCCAAAGGAACTTTGCTCTTGGCCCAGAATCCCCATCAGCATCACCATCCACAAACGTCCCTGAGTAAATACACCTAAGGAAAGACAGCGGGCAGGCTTTCTAAGCACAACTACTATTCGCAGATGAGCTTCCTTTATTACCAGATTTTTCCATCTATAGTCACCTCCCACGTAGATATTTTTCAAATAAATACAGACCTATTTTGGGGGAAGGATAGGTGGGTAATGGGGATTGAACCCAGGGACTTTTCAATGAGTAACATCTCCAGCCCCCCTTTTTTTTTCTTTTGACAGGGTCTTGTTAAGTTACCAATTTGCCCAGGCTAGGCTCAAACTTGTCTGGCATCCTCTTGCCTCGGCCTCCCGTAGTGCTGGGATTACAGGTGTGTGTCACTGCACTTTACAGCCTGGTATTTTCAGATTTCCCCTGCCAGCTCCATTAGTCGGATGCTCTGTTGTTTCAGTCCGCTCCTTATAGAAATGGCGAAGTGAGTGAGGAATGAACAGGGCTTCCTGGAGATGATCTTGGGGACCTGATGTCATTTCTCCTCCTGTTCTGGCCTGCCCACTGGTTTGGGTTCTTGAGAGTCCTGGGCAGACAGCCTTCTTACCTGTGTCTAGCTAAGTCCAGGTGCATCTAGAGTAACCAGCCCTTGACAGAATTAGGCAGCACTACTTGAAGACCCTGTAGCCTGGGCAGCTCATAATATCATGGCTGTGATGCACCATCATTAATTTCTGTGTAGCAGAACAGCAAACTCAGCTGCTCCCCAACGTGCCAGATCTTGGGTGCTTTTCTGTGACTACTACACATGCATTATTTTATTTAATCCTTACTACAATCTTATGGGATAGGAATCATTCTTTTACTCTTCTATGAGACAAGAAGCTCAGGGAGGCTAAGTGACCAATCTGAGCCTGTACACCTATCTGATGGGGCTGGGAAATACTGAGGTTCCAGAGAGTACATGTTTGGAGCCGCAGCTGTACCAGGGCCGGATGGGTGGCCGTCCTGGCTTGCTGCATTCCGTGAGTAGAGCTGACAGGAGGAATGAGTGATTTACGATCTCCGTCCTTTAACTCTCACTCAGGGCTGGCTCAGCTGATCACAAGTCTGGACGGCCTCTCTCCCCCCTTCCCACACATGCACACTTCTGGTTCAGACAGGCCCTGTACTTCCTCAGGGTGAAATGGTACCGCTGCCCAAACCGTTTCCCTCTCTGGGTCAAGTTCCTCATCTGCTCTGGAAGTCAACTGTTATTTTGGTTTTTCTGGTAAGAGCTCAGAGTTCCTCCAGAGAACCGTCTCCCCATTTATATGTGTTTTAAGATTCCAGTCCTGCTATCAATTTGTATACTAGCTGCCTTTCTGCTGCCACCAGTGAATATCCAACTCAAACTGGCTTGTACTTAAAACATGGACCAGAAATCAAACACAGATAAACAGAGCTCACCCTGGATTTGTTACTTCACTTAATGGAACAGCCGGGGAAGTGACGGCTTCCAGCAGTGCTAGATTCCGGTTCTACGGCTCTCCTTTGAACCCATTTTACGGGAGGAAGCACTGGAGGGTCCTGGAGATAAGCGGTTTGGCAGATGTGAAAAAAACGGTCAGGTCGACCTGACTTCGAAACAAAGACCTCTGCTTAGCGTGCCTGGCGTTGGACTACTGGCGTATTCTTGGAGGCATGTACGACCTGCAGTTTGACTTTCTTTTTGGTCCTTTTTTTCCAATGTAATGAAAAATTTTAAAAAGGAAATTTTAGTACACATCTAATAGAGTGAGTACATTATATATTTTTTTATATGCGGTCCAAGACAGTTCCTCTTCACTCAATAAAATAAGGACAAAAATAAAACTGCAAGCGGCAGGTTGGATCCACTTGGATTGCTCTGAAGAAAAGCACACTTTTCTTTAGAAGGGGGCGGGACTAGCTACCAAATGGGAGGAGCTATTACCCAAGAGGGTGTGTCCAGAGCCGGTGGGCGGGGCAGCCGCTAGGCAACCGGCGCGTGCGCACAGGCCTCGAGCGGCGCCCTTCGGGCTGAGACTTGAGGCGGGAGCGCTCCGAGCTGCGGCGTTCTCCCGCCTCCTTCGCTCCCGGCTCAGCCATGAATCGGTGCGCCGAGGCGGCGGCGGCGGCGGCCACGGTGCCGGGCGCGGGCGTCGGGGACGCGGGGCTGCGGCCGCCCATGGTGCCCCGCCAGGCGTCCTTCTTCCCGCCGCCGGTGCCCAACCCCTTCGTGCAGCAGACGCGGATCGGCGCGGCGCGGCGCCTGCAGGTGAGGCGGGTCGCGCGGGGCCGGGCCCGGGGGCCGGGGAGCCGCCGGGGGATCCGAGGGCAGCGGGAGCTGGGAGGCGGGTCGCGGGCTGCGGAGCGCGGCCACCTGCCGGAGCGGCCGAGCCGTGAGGATGCGGAGCCGCCGGAGATGGGGATCCCGGAGCAGGCTGGGCCTGCTGCGTGCCGGGCTCTCCTTCCCGCCCGGGGCGCTGCGTCTGCAGCAACTTCCACTTGAGTTTGGGGGTGTGGTGGCCGCGGACCCGTCGCCGGAGAGTGGGTTTGGAGGAATCTTCTCCGGCTTTCTAGGCGGAGAAGAGTCCGTCTGGGATGGGTAGAGCCCAGGTCTGGAATTAGGACGACAAATAAGGCTGGAATGGGCCAGGGAGACGTGATGTCCAGGCTGCGATATCCGATTTAAAGCAAAGGGGTAACTGAATCAGTGTACGGTTTTGCGCTTCGTTTATTTTGCTGTGTGTGTGTGTGTGAATCTTGAATCAGTCTTCACCCAAGTGCTTTCCCTAGACCGCACAGCCTGTCTTCCACTGCTACAAGTGGTCATGCACTCAGAGGACGTTTCCGGCCCCCTTCCCTTCCCTTTGTCGTGTGTGTGTGTGTGTGTGTGTGTGTGTGTGGGTGTGTGTGTGGGTGTGGGTGTGGGTGTGAGTGGGGGGGGGGCTGCTGTTACCATCGGCAGTGACACTTTCGAACTTCCTCTTGAATGAAGTTAGAAATTGGAAGAACAAGATAAAATGAGCAAAGGAAAAAAAAAAAGGTTTCAATGTTTTCCTGTCCATTTCTCAAATTTTGGCATTTTTGAACTGACGTAGCGTGGTTTTTGCAGCCTGTCTGAATGCGGCTCCAAGACTGCTGTCCTGTGCAGCCGGGGCAGGGTAAGTGCTGACCTCAGTAGCGGGGTAGTGGTTGGAGAAATGGTAGATAAGGTCTCTAGTTGAAGAGGGGTGTGAGGCAGGAAGAGGAAGGTGAGGGATGGAGAAATACCTCCTTGTGAGGAAGTTAAGATTGTAAGAAGTTTTAAAATCGTCCTTTGTAGTTTTTTTAACGTATGGGTGTAGTTGTTCCTCTTGTATCTTGCCTTAGCTGAAGCCACTTCTAAATATATTGACCATTATTCAAGATTAAACTTAGTCATCTTAGTTACAATTGAAAACAAGTGCAAGAATATGTAATTACATGTTTTAATAAGGGCTGTGAAGGAAAGCCAGAATATAATCCTGGGAGAAGTCCTCCCTACAGAGATGACATATTATCAAATGGAAATATGACAGAATTTTCTAAATTTGTGTACCTCAAAGTTGATTTGCTGTTAAGTACTATTATTTGTTGCAAAACTTGAAGACGGCACAGAAAAAGGCCAATATTTGACCTGCTCACTCAGTTACTATCCTTGGTGAATGCCTAGTATAGTTCTGAGTATGTGAATATACTTTCATCTCCTTCTAACTATTTCTTCAGGGCCTATGCTCTGGTTCTTTCTGGTAGTCACGATTTTTTTTTTTTTTTTGGTCTTTCTAATGATGAGTTATTTTGGAAGAGAATCTCACCCAATAATCTACTAAGGACTTGGGAACTTTAGACATCCCATCTTCTCCACAGTACAGTTCTCCAACTCTCCAGAACAGCACCCACTCCAAATAAAGAGCGCATTTATCCTGTACACAGAGCTTCAAGAAAAATCACCTGGACCACAGTTGCATCTGTTATAAATTCTACAGTTTCTACATGTCTTACCTTATCCTTGTTGCATTGGATAGGAAATAGAGGTATGGCACAGTTTTATTGTATTTGTAAGCCAGCTTTCAAGTGAAGCATAATTTAATCATGCTGGTTTTAGTCTCAGGCAAACAGCTCATACATAGTAACTGCAGACCCTCCTCAGAGGATTGACTAAGCTATGGGAAGGTATTGTGGAGCCAAGGGATGGAGACAGAAGGGGAGAGGGAAAGGGGAGAGAAACTGGAGCTTGGTTCCTTTGTTGTTGTTGTTGTTGTTGTTGTTGTTGCTGTTGTATTTGGGAATGAGTTCAGGGATTTTGCATTGAGCACTACCCCAACCCATTTTTTAAAATTTTGAGATAAGTTCTCTAATTTGCTAAATAACCCAGGCTGGGTGTGAACTAGCAATCCTCCTGTCTCAGCCTCTCTGTGTGCCAACAGGACAGGCAGATTTGTTCCTTGAAAAAGTTGTACTGTACTAGTGACGTTTTCTCTTCTTTTTACCGTGAGAAGAGTTCTTGACAACATGGGAGGGGATTATTAAAAAGCCTCAGTCTTATTGGTCTTATATGTCAGGGGACAGAGTTTAGAGCAATTAAAATCCCCAATTAGGAAGCCAAAGATAAAGGAACCTTTAAATTGGCACATACATTCTCAACTCCAAGGCCAGTCCCTGAACTCTGTATTTGCAAACAGGTGTTCAAGAATATTAAAGGAAGCCAACAACTAAAAGGATGAGGAAGCCGAACAGATATTTCAGCTGGTGACTGTCACAGGGGAGGCACAGCTGGAATCCCACCAAGTGAGAGAGTAGCGGTAGACACCTCAGGGACTGTGTACACATCTAACAAAAGTAATACCTTACAAGAAAAAATACATGTTAGGACTAAGCCTTCAGTCTAAATTCCAAAAAATTTTCCTTAGCAAAGTAGAAACCAGAGTATAGGTTATAAACTAATATTTTATCTACCTGCTTGGGGGAAAAAATCACTCTTCAGAGGAAAATAGCAGAATCCAAATATCTGCAGTACTTTATTAAAAATGGCCAAATAGAAATGATACCAGGAATTCAAAGTAACAGAAAAATGGGATCTATGGCCAAGAGAAAGAATAGGTCTACGTGACCCATAAAGGTTGGTTTTTAAAGAAATAGACCCTAAATGACTATATATAGGGATTTAAGATGAACCCATTAAAGTCTCTTGTAACCATGTTGAAGAACTTAAAGGAAACATGTCAAAATAAAGAAAAAATGGCTAACAAGTGCTTGCAGAGAAATAGAAACTACAAAGAAGAATTCAACGGCATTCCAAAACATCTCAGAGTGATATATCTGAAATGAATTCACCAAGTGGGGTGGTAAAAGGAAATAGTGAACTTGAAAACAGGGCGTCATGAACTAGTCAATCTAAAAAGCAGAATTTAGAAAAATTGAGATGGCTGTCAGTAAAAAATGGTGACACCATGGCTCCTGATACTCATCTTCTCCAAAAAAGCAGTTAGAACACTGGCAAAAATAAAAATAGCAAAATGAGGAGAAGCCTTGTGGTGCAGGCCTGTAATTCCAGCACTTTGGGAGGCCTAGGCAGGAAGATCACAAAATCAGGCCCAGTCTCCTGGATAACCTAGCAACTCAGCAAGAACCTGTCTCAAAGAATAAAAAGGGGCTGGACATGTAGCTCAAAATGAAGGCCTAGTGTCTATTTTCCAGTACCAAAAAAGAAAAAAATTAATTCTGTCATAGCTAAGAAAATTAACCAAAAGTTTTCAGCAGTCCAAGAAGAATTTATCCAAGAAAAAGTGAAGTGACTCTTCATAAGAATAGAATAGTTTGATGTAACTTTTTCCTCATTCATCTTTCTCAATATGACGTTGAGTAGGAGAGGAATGAGTTGACCCTCTGAGGAACCCCATTTCAGAAGAAATATTTGATCTACCTGGAAGACTGTTTTGCAAAGTTCTCTTTTTTTGACCTGCCCTGGAGCTCAGCCAGTGCGTCAGCTCTTTCTCAGGGGTGTTTGCAAATGCTTAACATGTAGCTAATATGCTAATCACAAAGATTCTGAAAATTGATAAGTCTCTGCCAAGACTGATAAAACAAGAGAGAAAATGCAAATGATAAGCATCAAGAGTGCAGGAACACTATCATTATCTGTTATATGTCTGGTAAGGGAATGTTACCAACACACGCAATGTGGACAAAAAATCTAGTACATCGGAATGTACCCAAGAACCCGAAAATATGACTTGACTTTTGTGAAGGAATTTGAGTTTTTACACACACACCCTTCCTTACACATGCATATTATACATCACATATGCACATAAACGTTTGCCAAGATGATTTCATTTGTAAACTCTGTCAAACTTGTGGAAACTTAATAAACATCCATACACACAAGTTCTTTGAACAAAGGGAAGAGGTTGGAACATTTCCCAACTACTTTTATCTGGCTAGCATTACCTTTATACCAAAATTGGAAAAAAACATTGTAGAAAGAAACCCTAGAAGACAGGGTACCTCATAATCATTTATAATCTTAGGTACAAGAACTCAAAATATTGGCAGGTCAAATATAGCAATATGTGGAAAGAATAAAATTTCACGTCCAGTTGGGTTTATACCCAGAATATACAAGTTTGATTTCACATAAAAAAGTTCAGTTTCATTATAGTGTTCCATGTTAGCCAATCATATGGCAAAAAGCACAGGATCATCTCAGATGCGGAAATTTAGTTCACTTACTTAGCAGAATTCAACAGCTACTGATAATAAAAATTTTCAGTCTGATGTAGGGCACCTGTGAAATACCTGTAGTTAATATGGTTATGAAATACAAAACCTGTTTCCCCGAAGGCTGGGAGTGAGATAAATATCTTGTTCGCTTCTCTGTAACTTCATGTTCAGGTTCTAGCTGTTGCAATAAGATAAAGAAAAGAACTTCCTATGGAATCTGCCAGACAGCTCCCAGATCTTGGTAAGTTGACCAGGTCATAGGATATAAGATCAAAACTTGAAATCTTTGTGTATGTCTACCATCCTAGCAGCAAATACATGCAAAATGAAATTAAATAATGTCATATAATATCAACAACATGTTTTTAAATACTTAGAAGTGTTAAAAAGAAGTAAGATAGTTACACTGGAAACCACATAGCATCATCATGAGAAGCTGGTGAAGATGAAGCAAAAATGAAGAGTTCTGCCATATTTGTGAGTCAAGACAATAAGTATTGTTAAAATGACGGCTTCTTCCAAATTTATCTGGAGATTCATGAAAAACTCAGTAAACAGTCCTAACAGATAAATATATGTGTGTATACTGATAAATTAATCCTGAGATTTATATGGAAATTGAAAGGACTTAGAAAACCTCCAAGTATTGAAGAACTAGTAGAAAGACACACACTACCTGATTTCCAGACTTATTTCAAAACTGTAGTAATTAAGAGTAGGGGATTAACAGAAGAAAAGATGAATAGTAAACAAAGAAACAGATCAGGGGTAAAAATACAGTATATGCTTTTGGAAAACTAATAATGATAATGCTTAAAATAGATGTACACTATTTTACGTAAGTTACTTATTAAATGAGTTGATTTTTATAAAGGCTAGTATTAACTGTTGTTGGCCAAGATACACAGCAACTAGAATTCTCATACATAGCGAGTGACACTTCAAAATGATGCATCCACTTTAGAAAACTGTTTCTTATAGAGTAAATAATATTTAAGGCTCAGCACTTCTACTCCTAGTATTTACCTAAGACAAACAGAGGACATGTGTGTATAAGAATGGTCATAGTGCCTTTATTCATAGTAGCTCATGTCAGAAACAACCAAAATGTGTCACAGAGGAATTAGTAAATCATTGTGTGGTTATTCAGTGGAATAGTACCAAAAGAGTGAATTTCTGATGCACAAAACAAAATGATTTAAAAATGGTTAGAGGAAGAAGCTGGACAGGTAGGAATGCATCGATATGATTAGGCTTATGTGACATTCAAGATAGAAAAGTAAGCTGTGGTGACAAAGATCCAGCACTGGTTGCCTGGGAGTCGAGGTGTTGATTGCAGGAGGCACGAAGTTACTTTCTGGAATGGTGTGTTCTGTGTCTTGATTGGGATGGTAGTTACCTGAGTATATTGGCGAAGGCTCAGTGAATTGGACATTTAAGATCCATAAGACTCTTTGTACGTAACTTTTATCTCAACTGTATGCATGCATGCAAAGAACTTAGCAAAAATGATGTAAGTAGAATATTCTTGGAATTTTATATGCTCTTCGAAGATCCTGAGATTCAAGGGCCAGTAGAATGATATTTTTGAATATTGTAATATAAAAAAGGCAAGGATACACATAAGGACAGTTTATTTTACTTAAAAGGAAGTATGGCATAAAGATTAAGAACAAATAATTAGAACCAAGTGGAGTTCAACTTGTGGTTCTGCCTCTTACTCTTGAACTTGTCTAACTCAGAGCCCCACAGGCTGCATGGGGCTCAGATAGCTTTGAGTGCAGCCCAGCACATAATTATAAACTTTCTTAAAACATTTTTTTTGCAATTTTTTGTAAGTTCATTGTGTTAACTATATTGGATATTTTGTCTGTGACCCAAGACAATTCTTCACTCAGAACAGCCCAGGCAAGCCAACAGGTTGGATGCCTATGCTTATAATCTTATTAAGCGGTTTTAATTTATCCCAGTGTGCCACTCCTTCCTTTTCTTTAAAACTTAAGACTGTGAGCCCTAAGTGAATCACTTCATGCCAGAAGTTTAGCGTGCCTGCTACATAGTAAACATTTATGAATTATTTGCTGTACTTATTTATGTACTTTTTATTCTAATTCATTTTTATTTTCCCCTCCTCCACCTCGTTATTTGTTACAGAAAGATTGGCGGGCATATAAAACAGCGCATTGTCACACTTTAATGCTTTCGCTCACGCTCTTTCTTGAGCTCTAGCTCTCAAAAAGTCACTTGCCCCTCCTGATGTACTTGTACCTACCTGTCCTGTGAGACCATCCGCTGCCACTGCACCCGGAAGCTTTCCTGCCTACTAAGTCGAATGTGCCTTTTCTTTGTCTTTTAGCCTACTCTAACACTTTCACTAATGTAGTCATGTCTTATTTTTCTTTGCGCTTAAATCCTGGCCTGGGACACAGTAGTGTTGAATTCGTTCTTGTGTAAATATGTAAATAGCATAAAGCTTTGCTTTATGTTTCTGTTTGATAGAGACTTGTTAAAATCATGTCCATTCATCTCTTTTTAATCAATTTGACATTTTTTTAGATTTTTCTTCTTGGAATTATCCTGCTTCCAATTCGTGCCTTATTGGTTGGATTAATTTTATTACTGGCGTGGCCGTTTGCTGCAGTTTCGACGGTGTGCTGTCCTGAGAAGCTGACCCACCCGGTCACTGACTGGAGGAGGTAGGAAATAATTATAACCAGAGATTAGGAAATCAGTGTTCTGAAGGTTTTATCAGATTTATTCAATCATCAGGAACTTTAGCATCTGCTGTAATCTTGATTTAAATATTTATTTTCCTCTGATGAAACTGGCCTTAATTTATGTAGAAATCATTGCATAAGCACATTCTTATACTCTTCTTTTCTAGCTATAAGTCCCAAATGTTAAAAGATTTTATGTTCTGTGTAACTGCCAAAAATAATACGTCACTCACGCTGAAAATAACCATTCGTGTATCTGATACTATTGCAGCTGCAGTATGCTTTTTTTTTGCTTTTTATCAGTTTTGTCCCTCTGTTTTCTGCAGTGATACAATTAATTGGATCAGTTATATTATTATTAATTGCTTTAGTGATTACTATTAATAGTCATTTAATTATTCATTCAGTATACCCTAGTTTTCCCCTACATTATCACAGAGGTAGAATGGAGCTGCTTCACACGCATTGTCCTGTTAGAACGAGGGCTCAGGGCCTAGTTTGGTTTTTAGAGTGCTTGCCTGACATGCACAAAGCCCTGGGTTCGGTTCCCTAGCATCACATAAAAATTAGCATACACCTGTAATCCCAGTGCTCAGAAGACTGAGGCAGAAGGATTACCATGAATTCAAGATCAGCCTAGACTATGTAGTGAGTTCAGAAACAGTTTGGACTGAAGAGCAAGATCTTAGCTCAAAAACAAAACACAAAAACGGTTGTACAAGATTGATCATGAATAACTAAGATATTGGCCAAAGTCATTCCTACTGGCCAGAACCAAATTATTGCCATTGTGTATCTTGAAAATGGGGCTCCCTAGCATCTGCTCTCTGGCTTTCACGTGCGTTCTGAATCCATAGCTTTATTTTAGGGTTCTAATGAACTCTCTGGAATTGTGCACAACTTTTCCCTTATGTAAAAATACACTCTTTTGATGAAATCTCAAATGTGGATACATCTTCCAAATTTTTTGGGAAATGCTTTTCCAGAAACTTAAAGAATTATACAGTGCTCTGGTCAGCTCATGTTCCAGTGAGCAGGTGTCACTGCCGGGCAGGGCTGGCTTGAAGTGGAAGTGAGTGCGGTGCTAGCGGTGCCTCTGAGAAGCCTCCGTCCTTGTCAACACGCGTCTTTGTTTTATAGCTCAAGGTCATGTTTGTAGAAACAATACTGCGAAGGATGCTTTTCACGACATCCCCGTTTTTTCAGATTATCTCTTTGGTTCTGACTTCAAGTGGCTTATGAAAACTAGAATGGTGGGAAGAACAGCCTAAGAATCTAGAAAATAAATGCAATAAAGTTAGACAAATTTTGCTTTTTTGAAATCAGTATTTCTATTTCCTCTCAAACAGTTAATGTTGAAGTTATTGTGTGGCCCCAGACTTTTAGACGTTTTCAAAAAATTTTAAGTGGAAGGGCTTATTGCCTCTGATGATGGGGTATCTTGATAAGTAGTTGAGATTCAGTGCAAGGGTTCGTATTTATTTATTTATTTATTTACTTATTTATTTTTAACCATAAATGAGTAGATATCTCATCTGTAAACTGAAAGCGAGGAAGGAGATACAGTCATTTCCCTGTGTTCTCTGAAAAAGTACTTTGGTTTTCAGTCTCACTTCTCCTTGCTATGAACTAAGTCATAGAAACTTCCTGCGAGCCTGGTTGATAAGAGCACCTTCACATATGATTACAGGGAGATTAAGATAAGTAATGGGAAGCCATTTTTTGAAGCTGTCCTTGGATACCTCATAGATGATACACAGTAAGCCCTTCCCTCACTATGTATGAAGATTCCACATCTGCACATGCAACCACTGTGGATAAAGATACCTGAAAGAAAATTACATTTGTAATGAACATTGATAGGGTTTTTTTCTTGTTATCATTCTATAGCCAACACAATGTAGCACTTATTTATGTAATGTTTGCATTGTATTAGCTATTATAAGTAATCTGTGGACCAAGATGATATCAAATCTGTGGGAAGATATGCACAGGTTTAGGTTATAGGCAGTGGCTACACCTGTTTTGTAAAGGACCTGAGCTTCTGAGGATTTCTTTTTCTATGCCAGGGTTTCTGGGACCAATTTTCCACAGATAATAAGGGATGACCACATATGTTTTACTTTTGATGAAAACCCATGTGTTTGTTTATCTACTGAGATATCCATCTTGAAGAATATGTCTTTGCTTTTTCATTGAGTTTTTCATGGCAGAGGCTGGTTCTTATTTGTCCTGTGTGTCCAACACAGTTCTTGGCACAGTTTGGTGAATCCATTAATCTTTAATGGTAGGATCTTTTAGCATCTTTGTGAAAAGCAAACAACCAGATTGCTAGAATTGTTTCAGTATTTCTGTTCTATGAAAATGAGATGGTAAGTTTCGTCTGAAGATTCCTGATCTGTCAGAGCTGTAGGTGTACAGATGAAGGTTTACTTCTAAAAGTTATTCCTGCAGTAATTCAGGGTGAGAGTTCTGAAAGAGACAACAGCCTTTTCATTACACAGATGCCGATTCCCGAGATGACCGCTTTAAAGGGTGATGCTGATTAAAAAGTCAGTGAGGGACCTGTGTTGAAAAATTCCTTTTTTTCACTTTATGGTCATGGCTACTTGTAGCTCACCTGTTCTGGAGCAAATTACTTTTCTATGCCTCAGCTTTCTCATCTACAAAATGAGGATAGTAATCATGAATAATACGTACATCATAAGATTAGGATGAAGATTAAAAAATCAATGTGTTGGAGGACGGGGATGAGGAAGGGTGTGGAAGGATGAAAAAGAGGAAAGGGAAGGGAATGTGAAGTTGACGTGATGTATATGAACACAGACTTCTCAAGGTCATTGTAACCACTGTGTATCACTAAGATATAGTGCAAAAATGAGGAGGAAATCATGGCTGGAGGCATAGCTCAGCGGTTAAGAACACTTGCCTGGCAAGGGCAGGGCTCTGGGTTTGATTCCCCGGCACCACGTAGTATGGGCGTGGTGGCATGTGACACATCTATAGAAAATGAGAATGAGTAAATAGAAAATAAAAGCTTATGTCGCTAGGCCTTGCTCAAAAGAAAAATAACGCTTGTAAAGCTTTTCAAATTGTGCCTGGCACCTAGCAGAGAGTCCCACATAAATGTTACTCACTGGTACTCTCTTTAGCTCGTATTTGAAAATGAAATTCTTTGATGTTTTGGTTTTCTCATTGCATTTTAGGAGCAATATGAATTGGAAGCCCTGCTGCCAGCTGCAATTAGCAAAGCTAATGGTGTCTTCTTTCTTTATTTTTAAAGGAAAATTACCCAGCCAGCTTTGACGTTCCTGGGTCGGGCCATGTTCTTTTCCATGGGGTTTGTAGTCACTGTGAAAGGAAAGGCTGCAAGCCCTTTGGAAGCCCCGATTTTTGTTGTTGCCCCGCATTCAACGTTCTTCGATGGCATCGCTTGCATCGTGGCTGGGTTGCCGTCTCTGTTGTCTCGACATGAGAATGCACAGGTCCCTCTGATGGGCAGTAAGTACTTGAGAAGTAGCAGGTGAAACTATTTTTATGGGCATGCTTTAAGATGATCATATTTTTAATAAACTGTTAAAAGGCTTTAAGAGAAAACATTTTGAATATATTTCATTTATTATAATGAGGAACTATATGGAAAGAATGAGTTTATGAGAAATCTTAGTATGGCTTCATCATTCTTTTAAACTTCATGCTTCTTGCTCTTATCACTGTGCTGTCTAATTCTGCTTATATACTGCCAGGAAGACCAATTTTTCAGACATTAACCAGGCTTGACTTTTTTCTTTTTTTCAAGGATGAATTTAACTAAAGAATCTGAAACATGGGTTGCTTGCTCTGTCATGAATCCCAGGCTGTTAAATACACTAAGTCTTTCTTCCTAACTCTGTTTTCCTCATCGTTGCCTTCCCAGTCATGGAGAGGGACTTACATGTAACTCTTTGAAAATTATGATGTGGAACAGTAAGGGCTTCCGGCTGTAAAAAATAATGAAGCAAGTGAAGTGTTTTCCCACCAGAGGCTTTAGCCTCTCCCTGAGGATTTTGTCTCCAAGTAACGGCTCCCCAGAGTCCCAAGGTTGATGTGGACGTGAGGGGCTGAGAGAGTGAGTGTGAAAGTTGCCTGGCGTTGCCTTGGTGCACTGCAGAAATGATAGTAATTGTTGCAGCTTTGACATTCAGCAAAGCTGTTATTTTTTCCCCCTTGGGTGTAACGACTGTGCTTTGTGTATTGTGGGTTTTCCCTGAAAAATTGGGTGGCAACAAATTTTTGTAAATGGAAGTGATGTAGAGACTGCTGTGCTGAAGGTTTTAGTAACGTGAGTAATAATAATTATTTCTTATAGACGTGCATGAATTTATAAATTTACATAGCTATTGTCAGGCTATTTCTGAAACTCAAGATGATCTTTAGTGTGTCATGTCATTTGAGGAAGGAAACACTAGAGAGGAAGTTGGCGTGGGCTCCTTTGCACATTCTCAAGGCTTGCGTTTCAATCGATGACATATTTGTAGTTGTAAATAGCTATTTCCTCCTTTGAAATTAGGAGCTAATTTCTGGTGAACTTGGGAGTGTTTTTTAATTGTTCCCTTAGATTTGATACTTTAGTTTTCCATAAAATTTGTTTTGTGATTTTTTTTCAGTATCGTTGCTGAGATGGCTATAGTGACTTCAGGTGACTTCGTTATGACTTTTTGTTTGTTTTAAAGGACTGCTACGGGCTGTGCAGCCAGTGTTGGTGTCCCGTGTAGATCCAGATTCCCGAAAAAATACAATAAATGAAATAATAAAGAGAGCAACATCAGGAGGGGAATGGCCCCAGGTAAAGCACATTAGATGGTCATTTAAATGTACTGAGAATTTATTGTACATACATAGGTTTGCTCATGTGGATTCATAGCAGTGTCTGTGAATACGTAGCTAGGTCTTATTAGCATAATGTAAGCAAAATAAATGAACTACTATCATGAAGTGAGTTGTCTTCCCCATGGGATAATCCATGCACTTAAATGTATTATTTTATTTTCCAGACTCTGAACTAAATTTTTACTTTGTTTCATAAAAGTGAATCTCCTATCTCTGACTTCATTTACCATTAAATAATAGAAATATATCACTAGATGAGATACTAACACTCAGTTATGCTCAACAGTATGTTGGGTTTACTCAAAGGGCGATTAAGATCTTTAATCTTTTCTGAAATGTATGTAGTGCTTTTCAGTTCAGAGGCAAATTGGAATCACCTTAAAGTCTTGTCAGCCCTTACCATCTCAGCTCCTCCTCCTTGGACTGCTTTTTGAGGATAAAGGAGGGTCCTGTTTGTTGCATAATAACCAGGGATAATTCCACTCAGAGTCCCCCTGCCTTGCTCATTTGCAAACAAATGATTTCTAGCAAATCAATGATGGGCATGCAGTGATTGACCACTTGTGATGACATGTAGGTGTTAAAGTACCAGGACAGTGTGACCAGCCAGGAGGTTTTGGAGACCAGGACATATGAGGAAAGACTTAAAAAATGAAGAGAGTTTACACTCTAATAAAGATTTGATTTTTCTCTTTAAATCCGAGTAGCACGTCTAAGATTGGTAGGTGGGAGGTCCTGAGGAGGTGAGTTCCAGCTCATTTTGCTCATCCTGAGGAGGACCGTTCTGCCTGAAGGTAGAACTGTCAGATTTGGAATCTCTTCCTAGAATTTTCACCATTGACAGAGCAGCCACTTGGGGGGGATATTGTGAAAGAATTCAAACGAGACTCAAGGTCCCCTTGCAGCTCTGAGGTTCTGTGACTCACTTGTATACCTGTTAATTATTAGTATTGTAGCTGTGAAATTTCCACTGGATAAAACGTATTGTCGTTATTGTCATAAAAACTCATTTTTTATATTGAAGAATGAAATCACACCTATTCATAATTTTAATTTTACAAATAGTGTGTAATTATAGCAATTTAGCCCAGTAATGTTTTCCCTGGCTTACAGTTATAAAATATACATTGCCAACTGCTGAGAGTATGAGGATTTTATTCTTATTTTGTATACTCAACAATTTACTTGTGTCCAAATTTTAAAAGCTTCCGAAAATCAAGCTGCTCTCTTATTTAGTTATTGGAGAAACTGACCATACTGCATGTTTTTTACATGGGTACTATAAAACACATTAAAAGTTAAAACCCTTCCTCCAAAAAAAGAAAGATATTCCATACATAGGTCAGCTAATTCAACTGAACATAAAGCAATTTCCTTCTTTGTCCTGAAGATATCTTTCAGCTGTGTAGGTGGAGTACCGAGTATTCAATGAGAGAATTGAAACCAAGTCAGAGATTGTTTGGTTAATGGTGTATACCAATAATGTATACCAGTGGAAGAAAAAATTAATACTGTGTTTCTAATGACACTTTGACCATGATTTACACTATTCTACATCTTCTTTTAAATTTATTTATATCATTAGTAAAAACATCATTAAGAAACAGATGTAGTGTATTTGTGAATGAGGCATATTCTATATTCAAAACTTAAATTCACTTTATAATTAATGGTCTAATTACCTTTCTTGTTAAGGAAAATCAAATAATTTTACTCTAGTTTTTATTAAAACCAAATGTTAGCCTTTTTCATACATTTAAGCATTGGCAGCTGTTTGTGAAGTCATAAGAAAGTGAGTAAAGAGGTAATCTATTGATTAGACTGAAATATTAAATCTATTCCTTTTTTCCCAAGATACTAGTTTTCCCTGAAGGTACTTGTACTAATCGTTCCTGTTTGATTACTTTTAAACCAGGTGAGATAAATTAAATTATGTATTGTAACAAAGTAGTGTGGAACATTTCTCAAATGATTAGCTAGCAGTGTGCAAACAATTTCAGTTTTCTCTGAGCTTTCTCCTGATACAAAGTTTTTAACATGTGATGCCACAGAACTCACCCATTTTCTGTCTTCTTGGTGTCATATAACCACTTCCTTGTGGTGTCTCTGTGGGGGTGGGTGGAGGTGTGTGTGAGATCAGAAAGGACATTTTTTGCTTTCCTCCAAAAACCCTTCACAGGTACCTCGAGTCTTATGTTATGAAGGATACAACCTATTTCATAATAATTAAGAATGTCTTTTAAGCTACTTCCTTCTTAAGAGTAGGAAGACAGTCCTGAATGTAGCCTTCATTGTGACTTGTCACGCTCGAAAAATGTCTTTGTTTGGCTGCTAGATTTCTCAGGATCAAAATTATCAGTCACTTCCAACGAGTGAAATACTTTTGCTTGAGCTTTCGAGTTTCATCTAGATATTCTTGTTTCTTTTTTTATCTTGTCAATCTTTTAAAAAGTCTTGTTGGATAGTAAGTGTTTGAGAAATGAGCACAAATGGAAAATAAAATATTTAAGAGACACAGCCTTTAATATCTTACTGAATTAATTCTTAAATTTTAAAAAGTTCCTTATTTTGGTAAACACTGGGGATTTACTAACACTTAGTACTGTGCTGTATACTTTTAACTATTGACTAGATATAGCTATTTTTTCTTACTATAAAACTTTTATTCATATAAAAATTATTGCAAAATTTCAATGTGGTTATAGGAGCCTTCATTCCAGGAGTTCCAGTGCAGCCCATCCTCCTCAGGTACCCAAACAAGCTGGTAAGCGTAGTAATTTTACCATGGGAAAAATTCTAAATATTCCAAACAACACAAATTCTTTAGGATCCTTTTTAATGGTATGAATAGTTGTATGAATGCATAAAAGATGAGAAATCATCAACAGATTCATTCTACTTACCATATCTAGTTTCTAAATTTTTGCAAGACAGCAGTATATGTGTTGATAATAATATTAAGTATTGTTTCACTATAAGATTCAGGGAGCTGTTTTGGAGCTTTTCTTGTGACTATGACAATGAGATTAAGTCCCAGATTTAGGGTCTTACTATACTGGATAGTAGGCACTTGTAATTATTTTTTAAAAATGAAACCTAGAAGGAAATTTCCTGATGCAGAGGTCAGTGCTGGTGGAGAAGGATTGAAATAGCAGGATACATTTGGGAGAGGCTTGACATTTAATTACTGGCTGGGTACTTAGCTGTATGAACCTTGGCAAATGGCTTAATTAAATAAGAAAATATTTGAAAGATCTTAACATCCTATATAAAGCCCAGAGCTGGCTTCTTTTATTTTGTTCCAGCTGGGCACACTTTTCCTCGGTGCACTGAGTATACCACCTTTACTCAAAGATTTTGGAGGAAATGTTTTGGTTTGGAGAGACTTTTTTTTTTTTAACTAGAGAATCTGTGGAACTTAAGAGGAAAGACAAAGTGAAAGAGGGGGGGAGGGTGGGGAAGGAGGGAGGGAGGAGTGGGTAGGGGGAGGGACAAAAGGAGAGTGGGAAAGCCCCTGTCACCTTGACAAGATATGTATGTGCAAAGAATGCTCAACTTCATTGTAAACCTTGAATTTTGCACGTATACATATCAATAAAATGTGGGGAAAAAGTTGCATGTAATTGTTACGCTGCTGTGTTTTTGAGATTAAGAGCTCTTCCTGAATTTCCTCTTTAGTGGTTGGTTTCTCAATCTTGGACTTAATGGTGAAAAAACTTAAATAAAATCTATCAAACTTCTTCTCATTGTACCTTTGCCCACAGGTTTGAATTTATCATACATTCACAATTTTTTCACTATGAAGTCATCTTTTCTCCTAAATAACCATTTGAGAACTGATACATTTTGTTTTTCTAATGAGTAAATTAGTTTTCCAGATGTGCTTGGGCTGGTAGAAAAATACATGAGCTGTACAGTTGGGGTTTTTTGTTTGTTTGTTTGTTTTGTTTTGTTTTTTGACTTGGAGATGGAACCAGAGCCTTCAAATTGAGCTATATCCCCAGTCCTTTTTAAAAATTTTTTATTTTAAGACAAAGTCTTACTAAGTCATTAAATTGTCCAGGCTGGAGTTAAATTTATGGTCCTCTTTTCATAGCTTCCTAGGGAGCTGAGATAACAAGCGTTCGCCCATGCCTGACTAACTAGTTTTTTAAAAATTCCGAACAATTTGTTTTCTTAGGAAAAAAAGTAGTAGCATGGAAAAGCGAATGTTTTCTATGTAGATAGATAATCCAGAATTCGTAGATCAGCTCACCCTTCTTTAATATTAGCGTGCTTCTTTTCCTGTTTACTGCGTTGCTTTTCATTTCTGAAAAAGTGTTCATGAATGCCATTATTGAAATAAGAGCTCTATTTTGATGTTTTCCCTCTGGATTGACAATTTCAGTACTTTACTTGCAGGACACTGTGACCTGGACATGGCAAGGCTACACATTGTGAGTCCCTTTTGTCTTATTGGTTTATATAAATTTTAATAAAGAAAAGAAAGATCATTTATTCTTTTTTTTTAAATAAAAACTTTGTTCTTGTAAAAGTAAAGTTTCTAGTCAGAGTCTTAAATCTTCCACCTGGTGTGCCTAGGGAGTGCAGCACTGATTTGCTCGTTAACCCCTATTGGCTCCAGTGTGGAGAAATTTGGTTGTCTGTCATGTTCAAATGGGCCTCATAGTTTTTGTTCATCAGTTTGAAAGGAAAAGCCCAGTGAACCTAGTTTGGATTGGATTTTGAAATTCGTTTTCATCATGGATTTATCATTATCTCGTGCCTATCCACATGTTACAACTTGGATTTGTGCTGTTTAGGCCAGTTTTACTGTATGGCCTGAGATAGGTCTGATAAGAGTTGGGAAAATAACTACCCAAGATTTCAGTTCTGCTCTTGAATCTTAAAAGCACCAGACTCAGCAGTTTCCTATATAAGCACTTAGGAGAAAGTACAGTTTCATTCTTAAACATACCAAAATGCAGTGGGCCTTTAAAAAGAAGAGGACATGTGGAATCAAACTTTAAGATCTTTTGTTTAATTCCCAGTAGAGAAGTCTGAGCCTGTGTAGATGTTGTTGAGAACTGTAAGAACCACTTGGATTTGAGGACTTTCCCCAGGAACTTACCCAATTTTGATACAATGAAGCACAGAGCTCAGATACCAGTTTTGATGAATGGGTGCCTGTTGTTACTTGGCAACATTTGGATGGAAATCAGCATTTCCTTACAAGCACACTGTGGGCTCCTTAGCACACCTTTTATGCTCCTGAAAATGAGAAAGAAAATTCCATAGTTTCTCCCTTTTCCATTTGTGTCAATTGCCCAGACATAATAAATTTAAATCAGAATGCAAACTGATGGGTTAATAGAATAAATATGATCCCCTGTGAAACATCTGTGGTCCTGTTACATGTCAGTCCTTGGTGATTGGAGTGGAGGAAGTATCTAAATTTAAGCACATAAATAGTAGAGAATATGTAGACAGTATTTTTAATCCTCAAGAAATCGCTTCATTAGCCGTGGTTCATGCCACTACTGCTACTGAATTACTAATTTTCAGCTAAGAGAGAATTAGAATATTTTAGAAGCAAATATGCCTAAGAACTCGATGGTTTATATATCTGTATCTCTGTCTGTGTCTATATCAGATTAGGCCTTTTACAGATTAGATTCCCTTCGGAAAAAGTGACTGTAGGTTTCCTGAATATTGATAAGGCTGTTTCTGGTTATGCAGTAGTCCAGACAGATATGAAGGTCAAATACTAGGTGACTGTCTGAAAGGGATAGCAGGGGTTTGTGGCTTATTTAATGTCTTCTTCTAGCCTGGGAAATGTATGATAAAGAGAGAAAAAAAATGAGAGAGTGAATTCAGGAAGGAAAGAAAAGAAGGTACCTCAAGGGTCAAAGATTTCTTAGGACTTCTAAGCAAATGCCATTTCTTTAAATGGCACAGTTTTGTTTTGTCTAGATGCCACCTTGCACTTGCCACTGGCAAATCTCATTTCCACCTTTGTCTTCCAGTTAGTTTAATGTAATTGTTAGTACTGTGCCTGTTATTTCTAAATCAGTTTTCTCAATTGTCTTTGCTGCAAGTGCTATTTTATGCAGATTCTGAGAAAGTTTATACATTGAAGTACATGTCCTGAAGGAGAGAAGAGTCAAGAAAAAAGCCTAGAGACAGAGTAGCTAGAGAAAAAGCTATTTTCAGTCAGTCTAGGAATTGTTTGATTTGTATGCAGGTAGACAAGACAGGTTTAATGAGATCTTAGATATAGTTTTTCTTTTACAGCATTCAAAATTTTCAGAACCAAATATGTGTCTGTTCAAATAATAGAATTCCAAAGCCATTTAAATAATTTTAAAAATGTTACCTTATGATGGATAATGTAAGTTGACTTTGTTTGGCATTTATAGTAAAGGATTTTTTTTTTTTCTGCTACAGATGGAGAGTTTGAGAATTGATAATTAAAGCCAGGTACAGGGGAACACGTGTATAATCCCAGTACTTGGGAAGCTGAGCAGGAGTGCTTCAGGGTCAAGGGCAGGTTTTACAACATAAGACGCTATCTCAAAAATTTAGAAAACTGATGAGTTATGGAAACAGTTAATTCAATTCCTAAATTCCTTCTTTTAACTAAATTTCTTGTTTAAATTCCTAACTTCCTTAAATGAATCCCTTAAGGTAACTTTTTACAGATAAATAATTTCCTCACAGCACCAAGAAAGATGTATTGGTTGTTTTCTCAAACATGTAATCGGGTGCACTAATGATTTTCTGGATCAACTGTCTAATGAGTATAGACTAAAAATCCTAAAGAAATCTTACCCAGGGAGTCTAAAGGCATACTGGGAAGGTGCAAGTATTATAGATACCTTTGTCTTGCCTTAGAATGAAATTTGAAACTTTTGAGATTTCCTTAGAGCTAAAACATTCACTAATATCTGGAACATTTTTCATAAAGTTTCTGCTTTTAAGGAAGTGCCTGCTGATTTTTTTTTTAAGCACTGGAAAAGTTCAGAAATGTAGTGTTCTACAGAAGCTTGTACCTATAAACACATTTATTTACTTTAGAATGTAGTAGCTTTGAGTAGATACTGTAGGGACTTTGGCATGTGAGTTTGTGTTGTCAAGGAAGCTGTAAATTTGAGGTTTAATCTATTGAGCTGTGGCTCTGACTCACAAATACGTATTTGGTATTGCACTTGGTGATTTAACCTTCAGTTAGTAAGACTGGTTTTGGAAGCCCAAGAAGTGTTAGAGCTGCAGTGTAGCATTTATAAACAGTATAAATATATATGATTGAAATATGATGTGGAGTCCCTGTGTTTAAAGAATTTTGTGCAGTAATTTTAAATGATACATGCGTCACCACACAAAGACAGCTACCTTTTTTATTTTTTCCAGCATCCAGCTTTGTGTGCTCACTTTCTGCCAGCCCTTCACAAAGGTAGAAGTTGAGGTAAGTCAATTCAAAACATTGCCTTGCAACTTGAGATTTGGATTTTTCTTTCATTTTGCATTTCTAGTCTAGAGGGTTCTACCAATTTTAAAATAAATCCATGTCTTTTATATATTGTGCATCTAAATCCATGCTGTCAGACTTAGTCCTTGGTGTCACGTTAGGAAACACCTCTAATATGCACCCACTCTTACTGGCTGGATGTGTGTCCCTTGTTTCAGACATTTTACTCTTTTTAACGCTGACCTTTGTTGAGTTAAACGGTAGGGTTACACACCCTGACAAGAGAGCTGATGGTAGCTGGTGGAGCCCACACCTCCCTGAAAAGTAGGTTCTCTAGAAGCTAAGACATGTTACTTGGGGGGTTGGGAGAGACGCAGAAGTCAGGATCCCCCCTCTTATGGAATTATTCCTCACGTGGGAATCCTGAGGACATTGTACCTGGAAGCTGGCTGTGTCATTTACAGGATGGAGTCTTTCAGTTTGAGTTACAGTGGCAGATGGAGAGCAATTAAAACATTTGAAAATTCTGATCACATTTCTAAGGTTGGTTCCACATTGCCCAGTGATAACCTCAGGTAGGTACTGAACAGAGAGGGTTAGGATGCTGTCCCCTGAGATTCTTGCCTGAATATGTTCTAATTGCGTTCATGGATTAGGCAGTGACAGTCTTAAATTTGCATAGGTAATACAGAGTTCTCAGTAGAGGCCTGTGCTGTAAGTGATTCCAAGACTGGAAATCAGTAGTATTTTTGCTTTGTTAGATAGCTTAGATTTACACATTATCTGCTTATCTTAAAAGTATCTCTTTATTAATTTTATCTCACACCTACTCACTTTTAAAATCAGCTCAGAATCTCTTATATGACCAGAAAACCACAACACTACCCCTGGGGATATTTTTAGATGTTTCTAAAAAAAAGAAAAAAATCTGATCCGTATCCTAGCAATTCAGGAAGTACCAAAATAAACAAAATGAATCAGATTTCATTTCTCAATGCCTTTGAAATGTTTGGCTCTAGAACCCTTTCTTTTCCCTCTGGATATCTCTTAGCTCCTGTGTTCCATAGAATATATTTCAGGTAGTCTGGCTGTCTTTCTTTTCAATTAAAAAAAATTTCCCCAAAACTTCAAGTAGTGATAATTATCTTCTCTGAAAATTTAGAAGTTAACATGCACATACAAGCACCCCCCCCCCCCACTATCCTTTCCTCTAAATTGATTCCTCTCCAGCTGAAACAAGATCTAGCAACTTACATGGAAATGCACACAGAACTGTACTTTTTTGTTTAGCACATACGTCATCGTTCAAACTGCATTACAACAGATGCAGATTCCTCATTTTTGCCCTGATCATGATTACCACATTTCCTTTTCATATCATGGCTGGCTGGTTGGCTTTTTTTTTCTCGCCTCCCTTTCTGTCCCCTCTCCTTCCCTCTCTTTTCTTCTTCTGCCTCTTCTTCTTCTTGTACCATTTCTCTCTGTCTCTCTCTCTCTAAAATTATAATATCTGCATTCTTCAGCTGGTTCTGAGACTTGCTTGGGTAATACTTTCTGTCAAATATAAGAATGTATCCTTTGTTCTATTACATCACAAACAAAATCACTTTCAGCCAGTTGAAAATAGTTGGATCAGTAGGGATTTGATGTATTAGAGTTGTGGTACAGAGAGGGAAAAGTTAAAATTTATAGACTTCACATTTAGTGTTTTTATATTAATTTATTTTAGATTTATGATGCCACCTTTCACCTGGGGGCTCCTAACTGCTGTATGGTACCTGAGTATTTTATATCTTCCTTGTTCAGATGTAACAAAAATGTATCCTAGCAGCCTTGTAGCCATTACTTCTTTCCATACCCTGGCTCATGACTCTGAAAAGTGGGGCCCTATCTGGGAGACTCCAGCCTTCCCACCATTTCTAGTGGGACAGCTTGAGCTGCTTCACATGGAACTTAGTTAGCAGTCTCAGTTCATTTCATAATTTTAATTTCAGGCATCCTGATTGTTTAGGACACACCTCTCCTTTTTCTTTTAATATTTCTTTTAATATCTTTTTTAATATTGATGAAAAGGCGGATTATTATTTTTAATTTGTTTTTAGAACTTCTTGAGTATTAGGTAAATCTAATTTGGGATGTGTTACTTGAGAATATGTTACGATTTTGATGGGTTTTAAAATGCATTGGTAAAGTACCCTCTGCCACACCCTTAGATTTGTGAGTCGCGGGACATCTCGGTATGTTGCTTTCACAAATCTTTCCTCAGGAAAGATGATTACATGTTCTTTATCAAAACCTGGATATCTAAAGTTTAGTGGATGTGGTAGTTAGGCGTATTTTCTTACCCCCTTTTCCCTATCTCTGCCTGCTTCTCTAACCTCGAGGCTTTTTTATTTTGAGAAAAGTTATCGTTTTCTTGACTCTTGGGACCTTCAGATTATAAGTTCCAAACCTCACACCTTACGAAATTGGTTCTTTGCATCCTTGAGCAAGAATGAAGACAGACATATGTGTACAGTAATGTTTGTACTGACAATTACTCTTTGAAACAGAAGTTGGCATAGCAGTTGTGCTTCAGTGTCTTCTAGTGATCAGTTTTTATTAACCAGCTGCTTCACAAAGTATGCCTTTGTAAGTATGTGGCTTAGAGGCCTAAGCAACATGATACCTGGTTTTAAAAAACTGCAGAATATGGCATAAATTAGGAGACTGCCAGATGTTTTATGAGGGAGCATTCGTACTAGTCAGACTGTCTAGTGCTCTGTGGACCGCAGCTCGTTCATGCAGGGAGACATGACCTTCGCATTGACTGCTCAGCTTTCTTCTGCTTTCAGAGCCTGTTGACTTTAGAAGCCAACAGAGATTTAATTTGTTTTTTATCTCTGAGCTTACAAATGTATTTTGCTTTATGAAATTCTTCCTCAAAATTTATAGTGAGCTTACGGTGGCTAGCGTTAGGCCTCAATTAACTTCTAGTGGGCAGTACATTGCCTTAAATTATAGAAAGGATTTTTTTACTTTTTAAAAAACACATGAATTAAGGAAGGCTTGAAATTAATAGTGAGTCTTACGATTAACACCTATACACAGGTATCACATTTTAAGTCTCCAAAGAACCAATTATGTAGGGAAGTTCAAACATAGTTTGTGTCACTTAACAGCCAGGATACACTTTGAGAAATGAAACGTTAGGCAGTTTTGTCATTGTACAAACATCTTGGATTGTGTTTACACAAACCTAGATGATTTATGGTAGCCTGCTACATTACCTAGGCTTTGTGGTATAGCCTGTTGCTCCTAGGCAATGAACTTGTATAACGGGTTGCTTTACTGAATACCATGCTATTGTGGCAGTGGTCTAGTATACACAGAAAAGAAAATGGTAAGTATACAAAATTAAAGATTATAAAAAGGCGCACCTGCAGAGGGCCTTGACTGTGAGTGGTGGTGAAAGGACTGTAAGTTGCGTTGGGTGAACCATTAAGTGGAGAGTGACTGTACGGGCCGAGAACTACTGTGGACTTTATATAACACTGCACGCTTAAGCTGCACTGAATTTGTTTAAATTGTTAATATTTTCTTTAATAGTAACCGTATTTTACTATAACTTTTGAACTTGACAGACTTTTAATTTTTTGACATTTTTATTGTTTCCTAGTAATACTTAGCTTGTGTAACACAAACACACTGACACATGGTATCCAATATATCCAGTAGGCATTTTCTAGTCCCATTTTAATCTTAGAAGGTCACCATTGTATATATAGTCTTCTGTTGACCCCACCCAAAAAAGCCATGGTAGTTTTGAATCTAAGACCTGGGTATCCAACCTTTTGGATTGTGTGGGGCACAGTGACGAAAGAGACATTGTCTTGGTTGGTGACAACACGTGCTTGACTTCACAGGCACAAACACGTATGTAGGCTGAAATGCTGACATCGCAGCAACTTCCGTTCACTGGGCAAGTCACGCAAGTTCATGTAATAGCTGATATGCATGGTTTCCATTCCACTGGCACTGCATGGAGGATGTAGGAGGTGGAGATAGCAGTGCCTTGAGCCTTTTCAAACACAGCATTTCATCACTGCCTAGGCAGCCCTCTTTCAAGCATTGCACAATTGAGGAATGAAAAAATCACTAAAAACCACACAATAAAGTGAGGTGTGTGGTGTTGGAAGCCTGTGATCCCAGTTGATTGGGAGGTTGAGGCAGGAAGATTACAAGTTCAAGTCTATCCTGGGTAACTTAGCAACTTAGTGAGACCCTGTCTCTAAATAAACAAAGAGCTGGGAATGTAGCTTCATGTAGAGGCCTTGGGTTCAATACCCAGTAATAACCACAAAAAAAATCCCACAGTACTGTTAGAAGTTTATGGTCTTGTATGTCCACGTTACCAGCTGTCCAGGATGTACACACACACATCATGTATATACTTGTTTCACAAAGCTAATTTTTTTCCTGGAATCTGGGGAAATTCTGAAATCTGTAAGCACTATTCTAGTAGATGAATAGAATGTTTTTTCTTAAGAGTGTTAGCTGGGATTTTTGTTCTAATTCTGTGACTGTGTGTTTGTGCTTCCTCACTAAGCCTGTGTTCTCATAGCAAAATGGGGGTATTAGCACCTGTTTTATAGGGTTGTGAGGATTTAATAAAGTTACCTTCCATGCTGGCATGCGGCAAGTGTTCACTGAGCATTAACGTTATCAGAATAAGAGGAACTAGAATGATACATATGTTACAACTGAGTTTTTGAAATTCTTTTCTGTTATATATATAAAAAAAGATTGATCATGGTGTCATCATTCATCAGTCTTTCTCTTCCTTCTCATTGTTCTGTAGAGTGTGTTTGATGTAGTTAAGAATGAATAAACTAGTTTTCCTGCTCATTGATGTGAAGGACCAACTGTGGGCAATGGATCATTTCAAATAAGTCAGGAGTTTTTACTCACTGTGGTGTGCCATTTAGTTTAAGACCCAACAGGTAGGCGACAGTAGGTAGGGCAGAAAGCCAGCAAGAGGTGTTAGTCTGGAAAGCATGTCAGCTCAACTCTTCCTCCCTGAGACAGAGCGGTATAGACACAGGGATGGGGAAGGTAGATTTTGGAAGTGTGAGGGAGCAAGGCTGTGCTGTAGAAAAAGGAATGCAAATTCTCAGGTTGCCTTCTTTGTGGAGACATGACAGGGAGGTTGAGGTGAATGTGGAATTGCAGCTGAAAAGCATGGAACATGCATAACTTTGTTTCAGATCCCTCAGTGGTCTCTGCCAGGTGTGGGAGAGCAGGATCAGAAGTGGCCTAGAGGATTCGTGTAGGTATATCAGAAGTGAGGATTCTAGGGGACAGAAAGGCAATGTAACCATCTGACTCCAAAGTATAAATGGGCAGCCAGATGTTGCAGAAGAGAGGATAAAAGGGAATGAGCAGATGCTGATATAACCATTAGATTGTCACAGCCTAGACAAGACCAGACTCGGGGAGAAGTAAACGCTTATGGAAAATAAAGGGAAATTGATAGAAGACTTTGGTAGAAAAGAAATTGGAATCCTAATATTTGTTTCTATGGCTTAGGTGGAGTTCCAGAAAAGTTCCTATGGCCTAATGAAGGGACTGTGACATCTAGATGTCATACGAGTTTTTAGTGGGACTCCTGAGGCTAATGGGACAAGATAGAGGCAGAAGGGAAAACTACGGGGGACTTACATGGCTCCGGGGCCATAATGGATAGTGGCCATCAGATCCCAGTCCTTTTGTTTCAGGGTATGAGCCTTGAGTCAATCTATATGAAATAGGAAGCTGATATAGAGGGCCAGGCCGTTTCCTAAGAGAGGTGACTTTGTGCTAGAATTTCCACTGAATTGCTACTTGGGAGGCTTGGGGCCTGTGCGGCCCAAGAGTGTCAGGTTCACGTTTTTCATTATTTTGTGTTCTCAATAGAATTCAGTTCATTAATATGAAAGGTATTAGAAACCATTTCATGGAAAATACTTCCTGCACTAAAAGAAACTAAACCTATAGGTCAGTATATTATGTTTGCTTAATGATGTAACAGCAGGATTTTCTTTTCAAGGTTTTTATGCATGTGTACTTTTATGACTCATAAATAGAGTGTATTGTAAGGGATCGTTTGTCTTTTTCAAGAAATGAATTATTTGGCAATTAAAACTTTACCTTTTTATATTGTTTTGTCAGAGATTTTTATGAAATAATTTTAGCCTCTGTCTTTTTGACTTTCATACCAAACATATATAAATATAAGCAATTTTGCCCAATAAAGTTGGAAGAAACTTTTATAAATATTTATTTGTGAGGTTTGTTGCTCTGGATATATAAGTGATATGGGGCCCTCTGGTGGCTTAGTTTGTTTTTCCACCTTAAGGAATAACTGGGTGTGTGATAGAGAGCTGCACATAGAGCTCCAGTTGGAAAGGAGTTTAGGGTTATCTAAATAGAGTTCATTGTCTAATAGAGTCTCATACAGATTTTTTCCAGGATCTCCCCTGAAAAATGATGCCACCTGCTCTTTCTGTGGCATATTTCTTCTCTCTCGGAGAAGCTAATGTGTGTTACACTGAACGTTCTCAGTAGTAAATCTGAGAAATGCCTTTTGCTTCCCACCTATTTGCTTCCTTTCTATCCCAAGTCTCAGAGATTCTCACGGGACCATCGCAGTAGCCTCCGTGTGTCTTCTGCACCCAGCCTCTTCCGCTTTGGGGCATCCACTCCTATTACTAAAGTCATTGCTTAAAAACTGGGCCCTGGTCTTGTCACTCCCTTGCTTGAATGTCATCTCTGTAGTGCTCATAGGATTCTTAACATGACTGGCAGTACTTGAAAACACTTGTATTTTCAAAAAAGCAGTATTTCTCAATGCAAATCTTTCTTTTCCTTTTCCATAATAGCTCTGCCATTCATGTGTAAGACCTTGGGTATGTTGTTTACCCTCTTCAAACCCATCTGTGAGATGGAAATGGCAGAAGTTGCCACACGGCATTTTTGAGAGTGCTAATTATTTAAAGTTCCTAATGTAGATCACCCAGCACATAGTAGGTATTTGATAGACGGTAGCTCTGATTTGTTGAATCACTCGTTGTATCACAGAGTTCTACCCACTGCTCCTGGGGGGTAGAGACTATGTCTTCATAAATTAGTGTGGTGCCTAGAACGTAATAGGTGCCTAAGTGATACTTGTTGAATGGAATTGAGCCATTGTACCGTAAGTCATTTCATATTTATAAACCCTAACTCTTCACATAAAAGAGGAAATATTAATTATGTATAGCACCCATAGTATATTACCTGGTTTATTGTCATAATTCCTCCACGTGTCCTCTCCCCCCAGGCATCACTGTCAGCTTTCATTGCATTTCCCTTTCCCTGACACAATTATTTCCTGCTCCTGATTCTTGTACTCCAGGGAAGGTGGTTAAGTAGGAAAATAATCTGGCAAATTTGGGGCAAAATTCAGGCCACGTGACTTGTGTGATATTGGTTAATTGAGCTTGTAGCTACCCCTGTAGTTGAGTCCCTAGGGGAAATGAGACTTAGCATATGGGGTTATTGATGTGTTGGTCTATCCTGTTAAAATGTGGATCTTCTTTAGAGCCCTGGTGGGAAGTAATTCATCTTAACTGGAATGTAGTTGATGCTTGGGAAACAAGGCCTGACTTGAATAAGTGAAAGCCAGGATGATATGAATGAGGCACCACAGAGTATCAAGTGGATAAAAAAATCAGAATTAAAAATGATGAAGCAAAAATGTTAATAAGCTAGAGAGGCGATGCTAATTTTTTATGTAGAAAAAATGATGGAACATAAAAATCAAATAATTACAATATGGTTGATATTGGACTCAGTAGAGAAAACTATAAAAGGCAGAAAAAAACCCAAAAATTTTCACATAAAAGGCTGAGAGGAAAATGCAGCTCTGAGAGCTATAGCTGTACAACTTACAGAATTCCAGACACTGGCTCCTTTCACCCTCAGTGCCCAGGGCAGCAGGGGATCATAGTCCTCTTTCTGAACTTGGGGAGACAGTTCAGCCAAGCTAACATACAGGCCAACCCAGGGCATGGGTGTGGATCTCGTGAGTCCACACCCAGTGCCCTTTGCATTACTTCACTCAAACTGTGCTCTACAAAGTTAAGGGATTAAATATATTGCTAAATAGCTTATAAATTAATTTAACATTTAATTGTCTTAAGCCCAAGAATTGTTCTGGAAAGGTCCATTTGTCTTTCAGTTCATGCCTGTTCAAGTACCAAGTGATGAAGAAAAAAAGGATCCTGCTCTTTTTGCCAATAGAGTCCGAAATTTAATGGCGGAGTAAGTATCTATATGAGCTTATAACTAGTAAATGCTTTGAAAAATTATTAGTAAATGTCACTTAACACAGCTTAAAGGCATTTTCACCTTCCATGAGGACCTTATTCCTCAAAGCAGTTTGATAAGTAATGTGCCAAGGGACAGTCACTAAAACATTCTGTAAATATTTCCCTAAATGTGGCCTCAATTAATGGAAATGCATCTTCACTAGGGAGAAAGAATGGGTACAGTACTCAGGAGAGATCTGGTACCTTCCACAGGTGGAACCTTCCAAGCTGGCCTGTCACTGTCAGAGAAAGCTTTATGATGGTTCAGTAGTCCCCACGTAAGCCCACCTTCAGCTTCTGTGCAGCTGCCTAAGACAGGACATTCCAAAGGCATTAACGTGTTTATTTATTCATTAATCAAAACCGAATCAGAGCCAGGCTTGGTGGCACATTCCTGTAATCTCAGCACTCTGGGAGGCTGAAGCAGGAGGATCGAGAGTTCAAGTACATCCTGGGCAACTCAGCAATCTAGGGAGAACTTGTCTCTAAACGAATAAATGAATGAATCAGAGCTTCAGTGAACCAGTGAATGAATGGCCAGGGAGTTATCTCAGTGCAAAGACCCAGGTTCAGGCCCAGTACTGGAAAAAAAGTGTTAATAATTGTAGCACCCAAATGGAAAAGTTTACAAAAAGAAAAGGTACACAGAAAAGAGTTGTTCTTGTGAAGAAATGGCTATCAGTTTAGGATTTAGAAACTGCAAAATATAAATTAAGCCCCTACCTGCACTTAGGCAGTCTTCACCGCCGGTGTTCTGACTTGAAGGATCACCGTGTCTTGTAATGAAAGCATGTGTTACACCATCTGACCACCCAGGCTGCCTTAGGACCCTTCAGGTGTGCACACTCTCCCCGGCACTGCCACTTCTCTCAGCCATCCCGGTAGGACATTTGGCGCTCATAGGCCAGCTGTAATTTTTTTTGTTTTGTTTTAGTACAAATTCAATAAGAACTCTGAATTTATCTTCAGAGCTGAATTTGGCCTTGTAGTTACATTTTAAATGTGTATGTATATATATTTCTGACATACATATGTACACAAATATATTTAATATTTTATAGTAGAATAAGTCCTTTTTTAAATAAAATAAATTTTAGCCAAAAATATTGATGCTGACTGTACTAGGCAGGCTTATTTTACCTAGTGTTTTTCCCAGCTACAAAATTTGCTTTTATAATTGTTTTCTTCTCTTTCTTTCATATTAGCTTATATCCAAAAATTAGGAACTGAGATAAATATTAGGAGCAGAGAGAATTTATTTTAGCTGTTTGGACTTCTCAAATGTACCTAAAAGCAGAGGAGGGATTTGCGTAGGTAGCCTTTTCTGAGTTTTGGAGTGTTGAGGTGTAATGCGTAACACAAACAATAAACCTTAACTAGGTACACAACTTGAAGAGGTTCCTCCCAAAACTTAGTGTGGAAATGGGACGAAAATGATTGCCTTGCCTTTCTCATGGCTTTGGTTATTTTGAGGCTCAAGTGGGAAAGTGTGTGGTAAAGCATTTGAAGAGAGGTAGGTGCAAAGTGATGTTGCTACTACTAACACCTACCGGTAGTTCTGGACCTATGTACTGTGCTAAGCCTTTACATGTGTTCTCTAATGTTACTCTCACAGCAATTCTATGAGGTAAGCAAATAGACTCAGGAAAGTGGATACTTGGCTTAAAACTATACTGAGTCATGACTGGACTGGGACTCAGATTCACATTTTCTGTTTACAAAGCCTGAGCTCTTGACTTTTGTGCTGTCATGTATAAGTCCTGAAATATTTAAAATTTTTATTAGATCCTAAATCTTCTTGTACTGAAATATTTATTACTCAAAAACAGGACAGAAAACTATTTTGATGGAAAAATTAAATGTTTTGTTCTGATTGCATTTATTCAAAATTTAATGTTTCTAATCAAGATCCAGCATGAAGTAAGACATAATTTTATGATTTTCACTCAGTATTTGTGAATAAAAAGTTTACTAAAGAAGATTCAAGAAATTATTTTTTATATATTTTATACATACATAAAATGTGATATATTTTTATATTTTAAAACAATTTTTATTTTAAATTTTATATATAAATATGTATATTTATATATCAGACTTTTTTCTTGATAGTTTTTTTAGTTCTTAAATATATGTTTTTTTCCAAATCTAGTTCATCATCAATTGATCTCTCAAAAATTAGGAGGCAAATAGTAAGAGCTCTGCTCCTTTTGAGGTGGGACAAGGACATTATGTTTTGCAGAGATATCAGCTTAGTATTCGTCGCTTTCAGTATTTTTGGAAGATTGCTATTTGGCAAAAAGGTTACTTATAAAAAAATGAAGAAACACCAATGGCTAGTGGCTTAGGCAGTGTGTTTACTTAGAGGATGTGCAGTACCATTTAGTTATTACTTGTCTTTACAATATCCTTGAGAGATAACTGTTCCTGTGTACAGTTGGGAAAGCGAAGCTCGAAGTACCAGAAGGTCCGTATCTGGTAAAAAGACTCTACTAGAACTTGAACCTATGTCTTCTGAGCATTTTTCACGAAACCCCATTTCATTACTGCAGTTATTAAGACACATAGCAAAAATTACCAGCTACCCCAATGTATGCAAACATACAGATTTTTATGTGGGCCTCTAAGTTTGTAAAGGAAAGAAATATGTCTGCTTGGTAAGAAAAGCCATAGCTACTGGACAAAAATTTAGTAAAGCCTTTTTTAATTTACTATCATTTGCTCTTCAGTAGTTCAGGCCTAATGAGAAATCATTTTTTAAAAACTAAACTTCAGGGTTTTTTTTTTCTTTTTTCCTGTAATATGTACAGATCTCTAGGAATACCAGTAACAGACCATACCTATGAAGATTGCAGATTGATGATCTCAGCAGGGCAGCTCACGTTACCTATGGAGGCCGGGCTCGTGGAATTTACTAAAATTAGCCAGAAATTGAAGTAAGTATACTTTTAAATCACTACACATACATAAAAATATCCAGAAGGAATCTGAATATCTTGTAAGTTTTATTTCTCTTGCTTTTTTATTACTCAGATCTGGGACCATGTGATATTTATTAGAGAAACCATGATTACCAATTGTTCTCCTACTTATTTAGTTCTGTTTTTCAAGAGTAGTTTACTCAAAGATACATGCCTTAATCATAGAAAGAATCCAAGATTATAAACAGTGATCCAAATCATCTTCCTACCTAGGTATGGCTCAGAGCAGTTGGTCAATCTTGTTGCCTTTTGAAAAATTTATTAATTATGGAATATTGACATGAAGTTTTTGGAACTTGACTTGTAAAAGTCTTGGGTAGTAGTGCTTCTGACCAGCACTGACATTTGGATACTTACACTAGATCAACCCTTTTATTTGGGGCACTGTTTGTCTTGTGTGTGCACACACACGTGTGTGTGTGTGTGTGTGTGTGTGTGTGTGTGTGTGTATGTATCAAAAACTCACCCTTGTGCCTTATGATAGAGTTTAAAGTATTTGTAATATTTTCATTGTGCTACTTGATATAAAAGGGTTAACTCTGAACCTACCTTTTATTGCACTTTATCCTGTTCTTGCCTCTATTAAGAATTTGCAGAATTTATTGATTTAATAGACTTTAACATTCCCCCTCAGAAGTTACTACAGACCCAGGTGCTATATCAGAGTTTAATATCAAAGGGTAAATGATAATAAATGATTTAAAAATATTATTTATATCGTAGATAATAAATTTTTGCTGTTTTAATATTATGTGCACAGTATTTCCATAGATTTGAAAAGTAGAGATAATCACTGGAAGTCGACCTGGAAGACAGGTGTTAGGCCACTCTGGCAGTTCTACAAGTGAAGGCAGGATGTGAGGTAGCTACAGTATATTTTCCAGCATTTTGTCATTCTTATATTTTTATAACTAATACAGGAGAAAGTGTGTAGCCTAATGAATCAATTTGTCACAACCTTTCGTGAAATATAAATGCGTCACCAGCCTGAGAGCTCCTTGAAAACAAGATTTATCATTCTTTCGTAACAGCTCAATAGGTACTATTGATTTGCTAGGTAATGTTTCGGTTGAAAGTTGCTTGCTTATTTTCTTCTCCTAGGTCATTAAGTCATTTATTATTCGACCATAATACTCTTCCACTTTCTTTTGTTGCTCTCTTTTTCTCTTTCCTCTCATCCCTTTTGTGTTACTAGGGATCAAGCCCAGTACCTTCAGAGTAAACTACATCCCCAGCCGATTTTATTTTGAGGCAGTGTCTCCCCAGGTTGTACAAGGTGGGCTAGAACTTTGAATCCTCCTGCCTCTGCTTCCCAGAGCACTGGGGTTACAGGCCTGTGCCGTCAGGCCCAAGAGGTTGTTTACATTTCTTTTCCTCAGCTATTTGGGATGTGAATCAGTTATATTGATAAATGTTTAAAAATTAAATGCTTTCTCTACATGTTCAATACGTACCTTTAAGTAGTCATTTTATTCTCCGTTTCAAATTTAACAAGTAATATATTTTTCCCCAGGCAAATTAATAAAACAATGTTCACCAGACATCTATGAGTTGGAGAAGGCCAATACCATTTATTTCTAATTCTTTGTTCAGGTTAGATTGGGATGGCATTCGTAAGCATCTGGACGAGTATGCATCAATTGCAAGTTCCTCAAAGGGTGGAAGAATTGGGATTGAAGAATTCGCAGAGTATTTAAAGTTACCTGTCTCAGATGTCTTGAGACAACTTTTTGCACTCTTTGATCGGGTATGTTAAAATTTAATCATTGGGACTAACGGTGTGCTCAGTGGTGGGAGCACTTGCCTAGGGTGCGTGAGGCCCTGGGTTTGATTCTCCAGCACCACATAAAAATTAGCTGGCTATGGTGGCACATGCCTATAATCCCAGCACTAGGGAGGCTGAGGCAGGAGGGCTGCCATGACTTTGAGGCCAGCCTAGGCTACATAGTGAGTTCAGAACCAGCCTGGACTACAGAGCAAGACCCTGACTCTATAGAGTATAAATCAGTATGATAGTCATTCAAAAACCATGTTATCTCAGTGTTAGAACAATTAAGGCTGAGCTTGTGATTTGATGTCACGATTTAAATCTCCTAATAGGAATAATAATAATCATGTTGTGTTTGTGTGTGTTGTAACATTTATGATAGTTTTTATTTTAACCAGGTTGGAAATGAATATTGTGACCCTGTAGCCAGATTTATAATGTAGAACTGACCAAGTTTATATAATTGGCAAATTTTTAAAAATTTATATTAAAATGTATACATTAGTGACATGAGTCGTAATATTCTGTCCTGAAGGTTTCTGAACTCCCTTCCAAATACACAAAGGTCAAAGAGATTTCAGTTGAAATTTAGGTGATGTTTTGCAACAAAGGTCTCAAATTCTTTTTACTTGTGAATATATAAGTATGTGCAATTAGATATTTGAATTCTCGAAAAGGTCTCTTACAAAAACATTATCAAGTGTTCTTGTAGTTTGTTTTTTTTTTGTTTCTTTTAATGTACGAAATCAATAGTAATATGTCCACTTTTAGTTAGAGTTCTTGCAAATGCATAGAAGTATTTTTACTATCGCCACACTGAAGACAAAACAGTTGTGAAAAACAAACTTCCTCTGAAGTGACCCATTTATAGTCACGGCCTTCCCCTGCCTTCAGTTCCTGGCAGACACTGATCTGCTGTCTGTCCTTACAGTGTTGCATCTTCCAGGTGTCATATGGAAGGAATCCTATTGTATTATCGTCTTCGGATTCTGTCTTCTTTTGCTGGCATGCTGCACTTAAGGTGCAGCCATGGTGTGGTGTGTATCAACAGTTTTTTCCCTTTTGTTGGTGCGTAGTATTTCATTATATGGACGTACTGCCGGTGCTTTATTCCTCAGTTAAGAGACACTGGGGACAATTCTGACTGTAAGCATTCATGTATAGATTTTGTTTAATTTCATTTTACTTGTTTAAATACATAGGAGTTTGATCTCTGTGTTTACTTTTATTTGAAGATAATTATAGTTTATATTCAGTCTTCAGGGTATTTTTGAGGCATATAGAAATCTGACTTGACTGTTCTTTTAACAAGTTGAAGATGTCCGACTGCCTTTAGATCTCAGCCTTACTGATTTTCTTTAAGCTGTGACGTTCCTCACCAATCCTGCTGTGGTGTCCTTTCCAGAGGTAGTTGCTTTTGGGTTTTGTTCAGAGATGTTAGTTGCATTTGGGAGACAGAGGCTACAGTAGGCTTATTCCTGCTTGGCTGGTCCCACAAGTCTCAGTTCTCTATCAGGCAGTAGGAACTATGATGGCAGACAGGAAAGGGCTTTTTAATTTCTCTTTCAAAAGACCCTGATGTTCTTAGTGACTTGTTCTGTGATCTCTTCGGTGAACTGTTTCTTACCACAATAATGTTAAGTAGTCTCCTTCTCTACATAGTATTGGGGTTGCTCTTCTGGGCATACAAATAATTTGTCCTCTTATATAAAATTATAATGAACCAGTGCCACAGTATCATGACAAAGTGTAATGAAGACTTAAGGGGAGACAGAAATTTATCATACATACCTGTGCGTGTTGGTACTTTTGCACTTTGACATCCTCTAGTGCCTCTGTCAGATTTACGTAGCAGCTTCACAATGATTCTAGAAACCAGGCAAGAAATTCTAAATAAACTAGTAACAGGAAAGAATGTAGCAGGGACGTACAAAGAAGGACAGGAGATGGAGCAATGGAAAGGGACAAGATATGGGACAAAGGAGGAAATTTACAGCTTATCTTAGATGTCATGCTTACCAGGATTTTTGATCAGCATTAAAAATAGTATCTGTAGAGGCCACACTGGCCTTATCCGGCTGTCCTAGGTAGCAGTTACAGAATCGTGGGGACACTGGTTCTGACTTTTGGTGACTGATGATCCCTGCCAATGGCTGCATTGCTTCTGTGGGACTTTTCCATGTCACAAGATTTAGCAGTGGGAAGAAAGGTAAAGAAAGTCAAAAGCAAAGTCACCAGTTAACTAGACTCCCGCATTCTGAACTAAAGGAAACCACTGGCCAGGGACGTTTTAGATGCTGGTGAGGATTGTGGCCTGTTCGGTTAATCTGTTTCTCCATAGACTGCTCCAGTTGGCACACGTATCATTTGTAACTGAACTTTCTTAACTTTTTGTATGGTCTGACTTAGCTTTAGATGTAGACCATAAGCTGGTTTGTGGAATGTTTCCTTTCTTGTTTCCAGCATCCTGGAAGATTGAGAAAATAGTCTGGAGAATTAATGAACAATGCATTTGGTCTCTTTCTGCAGCACTCTTACCCCCTCCCCCCCCCGCCCCCTGCACACGTGCATGCCTGTGCCTGCGAAGATGTTCTTTTTGAAAAGCTGAATTGTGCGATGGCTGCCCCACCTTGGGCACATACCCACTGCCACGCGAGGCTTGTTTTCTCAGTCTGTTTAAGTGACTGAGCTGGGAAATGTTTGCTGGGAAAGCAAGGCATCTCAGCAGCACCATGGCTTGTTTCTGTAGGTGTGGCTTATCTGGCTAAATTCGGTGCTCATTTAGGGCTGGAAGTGGGGGAGGAATGGCGGGAAAGAGAAAGAGCCCAGTGTTCCTGTTGCTGTTTCAACACCTACAAGTTCTTATAGCACAGAACTCCCGTGAACCCCTCCCACGCTCTTCTCTCGCTGTGGCTACAGTCTTCCTACTGCGTCTTTTCTTGTTTTCTTTCTCAGACTTTTCCTAGCCTAACACAGTTGTGGTTAGCATTAGGGGATGGAGAGAGGACCTGGATCTCTCTCCACCATTCCCTTAACTTGTTTTTACCAGCTGCATTCTTGGCTTGTTTGCAAACGTTTAATAGTGGTTTTTATTTTAATATGTTCTTTAAAAATGCTGCTAGTTCTTTCCAACATGTTCTTTACGTTGTTGTACATTTTGTTGTAGACAACTTGGTCCAACAATACTGAGATATTTGTGACCCAAGGTATGGGATAGTTGACTAGCTTGGGATCATTTCTTTTGGCAAGAGGCCATGTCATTGAAAAAACCAAAAAAAGCAACTTTTCACTTTGGGCTTAGCTTCTTTATTTTTGTGAATATTATATCTTTCTGATCAGAGGTTAATTGGGTCTAGATAAATGAACAGTTAGAATTGAGAACTGAAGTCATGGTTTAGAACAGTGGCTTCTCAAAATGTTTTAATATTCATAATTCCAATTAAATGCTAGATTTTTTACAGGCACTCTTGAAGAGATTTAAAGACAGTTAAGAGTAAGAAATAATACCGGCTAAATCAGAAATGTTTATTAGGCGGTCATTTTTACAGTTGTAACAGTGTTTTGCACGCACAAGTGTATGTGAATGACTTTTCCTGGGGAGACGTGAACATCGACATCTACTCACTTAAACATGGCACGATGGATTGTGCGTGAGAGTCCAGTTTGGCAAACTAATGAGTTTCTTGGGGTTCCTTACAGAAGCATAGGTGAAGGGTTACCTAAAGGAGTTTCTTGTTGAGTAGACTTAGGTGTTTCTTTAAATCCGTATCTTATGTACCCTATGAGACAGTTCTCGAGTATTTCAGTGAGCACGTTTTTGTTGCCAGCGTGCCAACATACCATGTTATCTGCTTCATGACTCTTACTGCTAACCTGTCTTTCACACTACAAATCATAATACAGTCAGTTATTAATAGCTCATCTGATACTGCTGTCACAACAGTACATATACTCACGGGTGACATATTCCACTCTTGCCACAGTGTTTTCAGAAAGAGTAAGAGACCATGTTTTTGCTTTTGCAGGTCACAGGGTCATGGCTACAAATATTCATCTCTGCCATTGGAGTATGAAAGCAGCCTTAAGCAGTGTCTAGACAAATGGACGTGGCTGTAGGCCAATAAACTTTATTCATGGAGCAGGTACTAGTCTAGATTTGACCCACCAGCTGTAGTTTGTAGTTTGCTTTTTTTTTCAAGCTGATAAAAACAGTGCATGCATGCTGGTAGGCTTAAGGACTGGATTGAAGGATCAAGATCAGTTTATAGTACCTCTTTTAATTTGTGGGATCCTCTCCATCTGACTTACTGCAGATCACTGTGAATCTTTATTCTTGACCCAAGTATTACTAACTTCTTGCTAATATTCCCCAAAGTTCTAACCAGTGGTTTATCCTGCACTTTCACCAATAAGAGGAAAAGGAGAAGGAGACTGATTTCTAATTCATTGGCATGAACTCCCTGTGCTTTTTAAAAAAAATATTACTATGTGCACGATAGATCATTGCTAGTAAGCTATAGACAATTATGTTTCCATTATATATAAAAATTGACAAATGTCATGATTTTTCCCCTTTCTGCTATCTCATACTCAGTTCTCTTGTCACTGTGTTTAAACATTAGACATGAAAAGGTTGTGTATACTTTAACATTTTGGCAATCCAGGCTCTTTTTCTGTTATAAACTTCTGTAGGTATCTTATTACTGTTTCATTATGTGTGATGAATACATTTCTTTATTCCACATTCTTTCTGTCTGCCCTGTTCTTGGTATTAATTCAAGTGTAAGCTGGAGTGCCAGTAATAACAAGAGTCCTTGCATGCCCTTTCCTGTCAGACAGGGTGTGGTCTTATGCAGGTTTTTTTTGTTCATGGTGAAAGTTAGGACAAGTGGCTTAAATGATGAGAAATAAAGTGTAAAATCTTGTGTTTTTAAAATTTTTTAGCTGAGTTTCGGTGAATATTCCAAATGCTTACAAATGGAAGTCTTCCAGGACTGGGGTGCAGATCAGTGATTAGAGCATTTGACTAGCATGAACAAGGCCCTGGATTCAGCTTCCTAGCAACAGATAAAAATTAGCCAGGTATGCTCGTGCACACCTGTAATCCCAGCTCTCAGGAGGCTGAGGAAGGAGGATTGTTGTAAGTCTGAGGCCAGTTTGAGCTTACATAATGAGTCTAGGACTAGCCTGGGCTACAGTGAAAGACCACGTTTCAAAAACAAAAACAATTGCAAGTATCACAGCATTCCATATTTATATGAGCCCTCTTCTTGAGTTGCATCCTAGTGAGGTAGGATTTTCTTTGTGAAATCCATTCTATGATATATATGATACAGTTATTAGAAAAAGGCTCTCACATTTCCAGTGGGGCAGGCAAGCTGTTCTGTTCAGTTGTCCAGAAAGCTTGGTAGCCTCACATTAACTTAACTCTCATTCAGCCTATGGCAGTATTTTCTTTTCATTCTGAGTGTCATTATGCTAGGAATAACTATTTAAGTGTGAGAATTATGTGCTTTACTTTTGACTTTTCAATAAAGATGCAAAGAACAGGGCTTTGTAAAGAACAAATTGTGTCAGGCTGAGTTAATTTTTTCCTGAGACGTAGTGACAGTCCAGAATAGTAAAGGGAAAATAACTATTGTCTGTGTGAACTCGAGTAGGATTTTTTACTTCACCCAGAATGGTGTCCATATCAACAAATTAGGAAGGTCTGGTTCAGCTCATGCTACAGTTAGGAGAAAGCCACACGTGACAGAAGCTTTACCCAGAACATCAGCTGTGAGTCCCCGATCCTCCCGTGTGTGTCTAGTCTCGGGCCATTCCGTTCACCCTGAAATTCTGTTTGGAGGAGCAACATACTTGATAGGTTGCAATCCGGAAAATTTTTGAAAACCAGATAAGGTAGAGATAGGGGTAAGCAAGCTTGTCTTTAAAATTTGTGGAACTAAATTCAAGATACAGAATGATTGACTTAAAATAATATGTATCATAACATAGTGGCTTCAACATTTTATATTCAGAAAACTGAACTCAGTGTATGAGTGATGCTTTTATCTTCATGATACTTGACAATCTAGACTCTGGGAACCGCAGAACTCGCAAGACCTTTGGTAGAAAGCAAATCATCTACCCTCTTCATTCTGGAGAAGGCTGTTAGCCCAAGGGAGGAAATGACATGGTCCAGGCCATACAGCTGTAATTGCAGCACTGGGATTAAAATTCCTAGTTAAAAAAAAAAAAAAGTCCAAGTTCAGCTGGACCCACCAGCCTTTTATACCTAAATCTCAGCATCCTGGGAGGCTAGGCAGGAGGGTCACAAGTTTGAGTTCAGTTTGCAAACATATCAAATTCACCAGACCCTGCCTAAAAGAAAAAAAAAAAAAAGTCAGAAGGAGCTGGGGATGTGTGAAGGTCCTGGACTTGGCCCTTAGTAACATGCAAAAAAAAAAAAAAAAAAATTCAGTTCAGTGTTCTTTTTACTTGAGGCTATCACTGCTGACTTTTAAAAAATAACTTTTGAAAGTCATATCTTAAGTATCATGATTCACTCATTTCAAGCAAACAGCTCAGTTTTTTAAAAATGAATTTACCAAGTTATTCACCATCATCAATCGATTCTAATACATTTCCATTAACCCAAGGTATGTCATCAATTCTGTGACACTAGCTGAAAGTTCCCTTCACCTGCATCTCTCTCTGCCTTAGGCAGCCATTAATCTACTTTCTGTCTATAGATTTGCCTTTTGTAGACACTCCCTAAAATGGAATCCTGTCACAGCTTGTTACACAGGCTTCTGTCGCTTCACGTAGTGCTCTGAGGATCATCGGTGTAACACGCGGCAGCCTCCGTCCTCCTCTGCAGCTGGACCGTGCTGCTTTGTGTGGACATAGCCTGTTTTGTGTATCCATTCCCCAGTCGGTGGACATTTGGGTCGTGTCCGCTTCGGACTATTATGAATAATATTGCTAATGATGCTTGTGTCATTGAGTTTTTATGTTCAATGACTCTCCCCCTATTTTGGAATTCAATTTTGTCTTAGATCTGGTCTCTTGTTCTACTAGTTTTCTTTAGATCTAGACAGTAGTGTTCCTTCCCAGAGAGCAACTAAGGTTATGAATGTTCTATTAAGTAGCCATAGAGAAGAAAAGGTTTGTTAATCTAATAATAATCTTTTATTCTATGATGGCTTATAAGAAACTGTTAGCCTAATGCTCCCCTCCCACCCCCGTCATAGAAAATAAAGGAGAAGAATTGGGTTTAAATTGCAGCAGATAACCACCTCAGATGGGCATAAGGAAGCACAGTGTGTATAACAGTGAATACTTTCAAGTAAACTTGAAATATCACAGTAACAAGGCCCCTGTGCTCTGCTCTGATCAAGTGTGTATAAATGGGGTTAAGTCTATTCAAGGCGAGGTTGTATTGTCATGCAGTATGATCCCCTGCAAGCAAAGCAGATCTTTCATGGTCCTTTCTGTCTGGGATTAAGGAAGATAGGCACCTGTTGGTATTTATGGAGAACATCTTATTCTGTGCAGAAGAAATAAAGCCAGCCATTGGAGAGGTGTACACAAACCACTGATAGGGCACGCTCCCCTGTGCTCAGGAGAGCAATGTCCCCTAGCTGTTCTTCTCTCCCAAATAATAGCTAGGGTAATTATTCCTCACTTATAGCATTGTCTCGTATTCAGTGTGCTTTCACATCTGATCTTGTGACTTCGCATTTGAAGCGTGCGTAGTTCGGCAGTAGCCTGTGAGGCAGACTCTGTTGCATGGCAGGTAAACTCCTTTCCAATCCGATTCCATTTTATTGATCTCTATGTCATATCACTCTCAGAAATAGACAGTCATCACGTCTTTCAGCATCTCTTGAAGACCTCATATCCCTTAGCTCCTCTGTGGTTTTACTGAACTGTCCTTTTATCTTCCTTCTCTCTTGAGGGAACTCTGAGTCAGCCCACAGGCAAGCTTCGGACGGAAAATGTTTTCCTTTCATTTGCCTCAGAAGAATTTGTTGCTCCCTCTTTGACAGCTAACTATACTTGCTTAATAATGCAATACAGTGGATTAGCTGCATAATCTTGAGTAGGAATCTTAACTTCTGTGAGTGGTTCTTCTTTTATCTGGAGTACTTTTGTGTCAAAAGAATTTTATGAAATCTAAATACCAAAGCATGTTATAATGTGATGGATTAATATTGGTGGTAGAATCATGAGGATAGCATCTGCTTGTAACCAGTCCCTATGGATCTACTTGATCCTTGAGAACAACAGTCCTGTAATGTTGACCTTTATATCTTAAGCACTGTGTCCAAGCCCTGATATTAAGTAAGTCAGATCGGATTGTTTTTAAGTAGGCAGAGGAGATACTGTTATTATTATTTTGCAGATTTGAAGTTAGGATCCCCAAATGCAAAGGGATGTGACATTGTAGTCATTAAATCCTAATCACCTTTCCCGACTCCACCATTAGAGCTTCCAAAGACCCCTGGAAGACTCAAACTCTGACTCTACATATTGTTAAAGGTAGAGTTTCTCGAAGTATTATCAGGGCCTACCTGGTATAGACTGATTCCTGAAAGTGCTAAAAAATGCAATCAAACCTCACCAATGTAATTTGAGGAAAAGGACAGTCATGGAAGCCAGGACCGCCCCCCTCAAAAAAAAAAATGAAATGAAAATGGAGACACCCAGTGTTTACAGAAATGAAAAGGATTATAAATGAGTATTATGAATAGTAGTATGCTAGCATGCTGGATAACCTGGATGAAATGGACATATTCCTAGAAAATCTGATAGGATCTACAACTAGAAAGGAGACTGAAGCAACAGGCAAAACCTTCCCAACAGACAAAAGCCCAGAATTAAATGACTTCACCAGTAGATTCTACCAGACAATTGAAGAAGAGTTAACACCGGTTTTTCCTCAAACTGTTTCAAAAAATTGAAGAGGATGGAACACTTCTGACTTGTTGTATAAGGCCAGCATTACCCTTAAAATCAGATATTGATACTACAGTCAAGGAAAATCACACACTAATATGTCATATGAATATTTGCATCAAAGTCCTTAGGAAAAAAATGGCAGACAGAACCCAACAGCATATTAAAAGAGCTATACATCCCTGTGAGCATTAACCTTGAAGAAAAAAAAACACAAGGTTTGAGGTCTCACATTGTTTGATTTCAAAACTTAATACAAATCAACAATCAAAATAATGTGGTATCAGCGTAAAGACAGACATATAAAACAACGAAATAGAATAGGAAGTTCAGAAATTTAAAAAAAAAAACCCTTTTTTGTATGATTAACTGGTTCTCAACATGATATGAAGACTATTCCATGAAGAAAACATTCTTTTTAACAACCAGTTCTGGAAAAACATGAAAAAGAGTGAAGTGGGATCTTTACCTTATGCTATGCACAAAAATTAACTCCAAATGGATTAAGAATTTAAACATAAAGAATGACAGTGTAAAAGCTCTTAGAGGAAATCCTGTAAGGAAAGCTTCATGACACTGGACCTCACAATGATTTTTTTTTTTTTTTGGGGGGGGGGGATGTGACATCAAAAGCACAGACAACAAAAGAAAAAAATAGATAAATTGTACTACATCAACATTTAAAACATTTGTGCATGAGATGTGACCATCAGCAGAGTGAGCAGCAGCCCACAGAGTGGAAGACAGTGTTTGCCAGGAATGTGGAGATTCTGTAGTTCAACAGTAAAAAAAATATATAACGTGATTTAAAAAAATGGTTAAAAGATTTGAATACATACTTCTTTAGAGAACATAGTCAAATGGCAAGTAATCACATGAAAAAAATGTTTCACATCACACAAGAGTACAAACCAAAACCATAATTAGACACCACTTTGTACCCATTTAGATAGCTGTTATTTTATAAGTCAGCAAAAAACAAAATGAGAAAAATAACAGGTCTTGACAAGGATGCAAAATAATTGTCACCTTTAGGGGAGTATAGAAGGTGCAGTCAATGGTGGAAATGGTGTGGTAGCTCCACAAGTGGTCAAAGTCGAACTGTCGTATGATCCAGCAATTCTTCTTTGAGATAGATAACCGGAAGAACTGAAATCAGGGACTCAAATGTTCCTAGCAATATTGTCCACAGTAGTCCAAAAAAGGAGGCAATCCAAGTGCCGACCAATGAATGAACAGGAAAAATAGAATGTGGAATGTATGTGCAGTAGATTATGTATCTTTAGAAAGAAAGGAAATTCTCACATGTGCCAAACATGAATGAACCTTGAAGACGTTATGTGAAGCATAACAAGATAGCCAAAAAGGACGAGACTGTGATTCTAAGTATAGGTACATGGAATAGTCAGGATCACAAAGACAGAAATCAAAATGATGGTTTCCAGGGTCAAGAGGAAAGGAATCTTGGAGGTAGTGTTTCAAGGGTACAGTTCGTTGCCCTCATGATCTAAATCACCTCTCAAAGGTCAATCACCTCTTAATACTGTTACTTAATACAGTTAAGTTTCTACATGAGTTTGGAGGAGACGTTCAAACCAAGACACCGAAGCCTATGACTTCTTTTTTTATCACCCTTTTCATTTTTAAATTTTCCCCATATTTATTAATGTATATGTGTGATACATTATTGTTACAATGAGCTTGAGTACTTGGTGCACATATATATATATATCACACCAACATTACAGTCCCTTCCCCTCCCCACTTTTTGGCCCTCCCACACCCTCCCCATCCCCCTAACTTCCTCTGTCACACTCATTTGGTTCTATAGAATGCTTGTATTCTGGTTTTCCCGTATCAGAGAAATGATGTGATATTTAACATAATTAATCTTCTACATCTGACTCACTTCACTACCCGAATCACCACTCTTTAGCTCAGCTTCCCACCCCTAGAATGGGCGGCAGTGGCCGCAGCTTGATGCCTCTTCTCTGGGCCCAGCAGAGCCCTGTTGTTGGGACAATTTGCCAAGAGTACCTTCCTTTTTTTTTTTTTTTCTTGTATCTTACTATATCTTTGTTGAGATTCTTTAACATGGCCTCATCCACCAGTCCACATAAGAAAAGAACTATAACAGTGGAATTCATAAGGCTAGATAATGTGAGAAAGAAAGAGAGAAATTATATTTCAAATTCCTTAGATGAGTACTGAGAGGTGAAGGTTTGCACATTCAAAAGACATTCAGGTTATCATTACATCAATCAGCTTTCTTAGGCCAAACTTACCGAATAAGTGAATTGCTACATTAAATGAACAAAAGTCTATCAAATCGCTTCAGTCTATAAATGAACTGAAGTCTATATCACGAAAGTATATTACACATAAAGCAATAGATATAACAGCATACTTAGTTATTTCAGATTTTTTAAAGAGTTCTTTCCCAATGAGGAGCAGGAAGAAATGAGTAAGGTCATTACTACAAATTTAGTTACAGAGCATGAAGTTGGAAAGTAAAATTCAAGAGTCACAGGTTGAACTAAGAGCTGACTAAGTTCTTAGCCAGTGGACTAAAGCTATGTGATCTTTCATCTTTACCACTCAAAGACAGCTTCAGGGAAAAGATCCCCAAAACCACTTATTTACCAATGCTTACTGTTTTTAAAGCTAAAAATATCCCAAATCAAAAACCTCCTTCTCCCACTCCGACCCCAGCTAAATACCTTTACACATCAAAAAGTTTCACAGATTAAGATTTTTTTACCACTTCCCCATGTTGCTTGCATTTCTTTGAGAATATCTTGTTTTAACTCGTTTATTTGCTTTTTGACTTCCTTCCCTATGAGTTCCACTATTTCAGGGCCCATGGCATTAGTTTCTGGGGTCTCAGGCATTTCTGTGGGTGTCCTGTTGCCTTTTCTTCTTTGCCATGTGTCTTTTGTTGAGGGATTCCACTTCAGAGGCCTAGCCAGGAGGTTTCTGTGAATGACTATGTGAATGGGAGTGTGTGGTAGCAGGGAGAGGTCTTCTGAGTTCTGCGCTGGGAGCATGCAGTGAAGGAGGACCTACCAGTCCCCATGGCCTCTGAGGTGCCTTGATCACCCCCAGCCTCCTCAGCAAAGCTCTCCCACCTGTTCTAGCTTCCCTCCCCCAAGGGCAGGACCCTCTGCCCTCAGAGGTGTTCCCACTACCACCTGAGCAGTTCAAGGGTCAACAGCCTTTTTCTTCTCTCCACGTTGTCTCCTGTCCAGTGTCTTTCCAGGGGCTGTTTAAGAGTGACCCCCAAAACCGTAGTGTGCCTGTCTGAGCTTTCTTTAACTCTAAACAATTCAAGCTCAGGCTCTTTTTTTTTTTTCTTCTTAAAGTGGCTACTACCTAGTCACTGCCGGCCATGGCTGCCAAATGTTGTTTCTGGTGTAGGCTCAAAGAGACCTTTTCTAGGGGGAGCTTGCAGTGTTTGCAGTTTGCTGTACGTGTTTGGAGGCTGGAGCTCCCAGCTGCTGTCAATTCCCACTTCTCCTGGATCTGCACTTACCTCTGTCAGAGGTTCCAGGCTCCAGGCTTTCCTCCGGCTGTGGATGCCGGAGGCTCCTGGCCACTGGGGTGGCTTTCAGGGCTGCTGTTTTCCTCCACTTCTCATATGTCTTTCCTGTGGCCTCCTTCCCATTGTTGGGGTGCTCCTTCCTCTCCTAGATAAGTTGAAAGGGCAGTTTTTAATTCTCAACTTTTTAAATGAGTCCATGAGGAGACATTATACAGCTGTGTTACTTGGCCTCCATCTTGTCCGGAAGTGGGACTACAATTCTAATTTGGGAAGATGAAAAAAGTTCTGAAAATTGACAGGGGGTATGGTTATATAATAATACAAATACATTTAATGCCACTGAACTGTATACTTACAAATGAAGTTGTAAATGGTGTGTTTTGTGCATTTTATCACAATTTGAAAATACTTTATTTTGAGATAATGCCTCACTTTGTAGTCCATGTTGGTCCCTAAACTCACTGTATAGCCCAAAATGCACTGAATTCACAACAGTTCTCCTGCCTCAGCCTCCAACATGCTGTGCAACAGATGTGCATCACTTCGACCAACTTAGATGGTACTGGGGAATCAAATCCAGGACCTTGTGCTCCCTATGCAAGCACTCTAATTGCTGTGCTATTTCTCTAGCCCCTTAAATATTTTTTTTCAAAATTTAAAATGAAAGCATGTGAAAAAGTACATACTGCATAATTAAGTTACTAATGGTGTTAGAGATTGGGATAGTGGTTACCCTTCAGAGAGGGGCGTAAACTGTAAGATACATTAAGAGGCGTCTTGGGGGCTATTGATGTTCCGTGCCCTGATCTGAATTCTGTGGTTTATGAAATTCTTTGAGCTGTACGTTTATAATTTGTGTATTTTTCTATATGTAAGCATTGTTTTTCAAAAAGGATTCCAAAATTACTGATCTTGAGACTCCACAGCAGACTTCCAGAATCAAAATCTCTGTGTATGGGACCCAGGAACCTTGATTTTGTAAAATATCCCTTCCTAGTGCATTCCTTTATTCCCAGCATCTAGGAAGCTGAGACAGGAGGGCCACCCTGGTCAACTGGATGACCTATCAAGACCTTGTCTTCAAAGACCAGGGGATGGGAGACTGGGAGTTTCTATTACTGCGAGAGAGAGAGAGAGAGAGAGAGAGAGAGAGAGAGAGAGAGAGAGAGAGAAGGAGGAGGAGGAGGAGAAACTCCCCCTTCTAAGATTTTCTTGAGAACACTGAATTTTTGAACTTTTATTAAAGAAAGGGGTTGTGTGTGGCTTATATTCTCCCAATGCCCAAGCACTTTTCAGTTCAAACCTTACAATAAATACTCCTTAGAAAGAAACTGGTGACTTGTCACTTTATCTCTTCTTGTTAGAAAAATACATGCCACCTTTCAGGTGTTAGAAAAGAGAGCCAAGAAAGCAATGATAAATAGAAATGTATATTTTTATATTTTCTACTTAAGGTATTATTTTAATGTGTCATGCCATTTATGAATATTTAGAAGAGCAAAGAGCAGTTTTATTGGGGCCCTCAGAAATATGGCAGGTACTAGGACCTAGTGGAATTGGGCAACATAATTTGGAGATGAGAGATCCTGTCCAGGGGCGTGGTGCTCAGCCAGCAGGTACAGAAAAGCCAGTTCTTCTACCTGTAAACCACCCAGACTCCATCTCAGCTCCATTCCTGCCACCTCCAAGATATCAGCAGCTTTCAGCCTCGCTTGTTAAACTGAAAACATGTTTCTTGCAAAGGCTTTGTTGGAAGGAGCAAATCAAGGCCTTGGAGAAGCTCTTGGAGGCCTTCTTGGAGGAGGGGGTCAGAGAAGAGGAGGAGGTGGAGGAAATATCGGTGGGATAGTTGGAGGAATTGTGAACTTTATCAGTGAAGCTGCAGCAGCTCAGTATACCCCAGAACCACCTCCCAGCCCGCAGCATTTCACCAATGTGGAGGCCTCGGAGAGCGAGGAAGTTAGGCGATTTCGGCAGCAGTTTGCGCAGCTGGCCGGCCCAGACATGGAGGTGGGTGCCACCGACCTGATGAATATTCTCAACAAAGTCCTCGCTAAGCACCAGGACTTGAAGACGGATGGCTTTAGTCTCGACACCTGCCGGAGCATTGTGTCGGTCATGGACAACGACACGACTGGGAAGCTCGGCTTCGAGGAATTTAAGTATCTGTGGAACAACATTAAGAAATGGCAGTGTGTTTACAAACAGTATGACAGCGGCCGTTCTGGGTCTCTGAAGAGTTCTCAGCTGCGGGAGGCTCTGAGCGCCGCCGGCTTCCAGCTCAGTGAACAACTCTACCAGATGATCGTCCGACGGTACGCGGATGAGGACGGCAGCATGGATTTCAACAACTTCATCAGCTGCCTGGTCCGCCTGGATGCCATGTTCCGTGCCTTCAGGTCTCTAGACAGAGATGGAGATGGCCTGATTCAAGTGTCCATCAGGGAGTGGCTGCAGCTGACCATGTATTCCTGAAGTGTCCTTGAGGACTGGATCGCTGCACCCCTTGCCACCCTGCCGGCTGTGGCTGTCGCCCCATGCAACAGCTGTCATTTCCTGGAGAGCCCTAGTACTGCCTAAATAAAATAAGTGTTTTCATGAGGACTGTGCTGAGTGGTTTGTATGTCAGCCCTTAGAGATACTGAACACAAACGTGATAGGGAAGAGGGGCGTAGGGTTCCAGAAGAGTAAACTTTAAAACGTTGTTGCTTATTTGATGCGTGAGTTCCAGGGAGTTGGAGTGTTATCATTGTTGTGACTGTTATTAATAATTTAAATGTTAAGAAATTTTTGAATAAGTCAAGAAAGCACTCGGGACCTGTATTTTTTCCCTTTAAAGTGGTGAAGAAAATACAAAATCTGTTTTTCTCATAATTTCACATCTGGTCTTTACATTATGTAAAAAAAAAATGCTTTCTAGGACACCTACTCATTTGTATACAGACAGGTTTAGAAATGTAAAATTCAGCATTATGTTTAAGGGTAGCATTTTTTTTTTTAAAGGATGGAGGAACTCTCTAAAGTTCTAGAATTGTTTAGTCCTACTTTCTAGTAAAACAAACACGTGCTAGTTTTGTGTGCTTTGATGTTTGTAGAGGGGTCAAAGGCATCTAATAATAAAAAGGATGTACATATAACTGAAAAGTGTCTTTGGTTGCCTTAAATGAATCCAAAAGATCACTGTCACGCTCTTACAAAGTGAGGCGTTCCCAGCAAGTGTTAGCTCTTGTCACGTCTTGCCCTACCTTGGAGCAAGGAAAGTTCTTTTGCTTATCTTTGAAAATGGTAGGTGGAAAAAACAAACAGAAAAGTAAATGACACAAATTGCAAACAGTTAAATGGAACGGAAAGCAGTATGAGAACAAACACTGCTTATTCTTATAACGGTGGCTACCAGCCCTGGCTCCAGCTCTGACTCACTGGGAGAATTCCTTAGGCATGTTACTGACTGAGTGCCGCTGCAAATCAACAGCTGAGTACGTGTTTTTAAAAAGGGGAACCCATATATAAGGTTTGTAAAATTTTATTCTGATGATTCTAATGAGCTCAAAGATTGAAAGCCTTAACTGCTTTCACATATGTCCCCCCAGTATTTTTCTGTCTCAGTCCAAACAGGCCGAGCAGCAGAGTCCGTGTGGCCAGTGTACAGGAAGAGAAAGACAGGAATACCGGGGTGCTGACACGCAGAAGCTGGGCAGTTGTGCTGTTCCTGTGTGTAGCCCCTTCGTTATACTTGATAATTTGATGCAGCCTGTTCCGGTGGGGTGAGTGGTGCGCGTGGCCTCAGTGCAAGAAGCTACGTTTGCAAGTGCTCAGTTCACCTTCCTGTTAGGAAGTGGTTTCCGCCGCTTCTGGAGCTCTGTCTTTTAATACGTTCCCTCTAATTCAGGCTGCTTTGAAGAGTCCTCCCAAGCTTGTGGATAAGTTCATCTTTTCTCTTTGACTCGTTTAGAAGAAAGTTTGTCACTGGGGAAATGATGTAACTGACATGTTCAGAGCCCCTGCCTGCCTGTTAGAAATCCCATGTGGAAACTTGGAGAGGTCAGCGTTTGACCTTTATGTTTACCATCATCACCATCATATAATATTTATGAAACACAACATACATATAATTCTGGACTGAACCAAGCAGAGGGATCACATCCGTTTCTCTCAAGAGACTTGTAATTTAATGCAGTCTGGTAAGCTACTTAACCCAGGTGTGGTTCTGTAAGCATGAGGCTGCTGCCCACCGTCACACGCTGATATCAATCTCCCTATTTAGAATTAGTCCAGGAATAAGACAGGCCGGTACGAGAGAGAAATCGGCAAAAGAAGAACGTTGCCAAATGTCCTTTTAGAAATGTTAAGTTTATGATTTCATTTTTTCACATGATATTATAGAAAGGACAATGTGTGGTTGCATTTTGGTTCCAAATTTCATTGCAAATATTTCGTGAAAGTTAAGATAATCACCTCATGCTGGGTGCGCTATTAAGTATGTCCCTCGATCCTCAGGTGGAAAGATTGCCTTATTTCATGATGCACATGAGAAGACATCCTGAATTTACCTGTTCCTCTTCTGTTCTCTTCCCAGTTTGTAGAATATTTGGGCTTTTTTGTTTGTTTTTTCCCCCATTTTATTGATATGTACAAGTGCAGAATTTAAGGTTTACAATGGAGTTGAGCATTTTGTGCACATACATTTCTTGTCAAAGTGACAAGGGCTTTCCGCTCTCCTTTTGTCCCCCCTACCTTCCCTTCCCTCCCTTCACCGACCCCCACCCGTCCCCCTCTTTCACTTTGTCTATATTTGTATAAACTCAGTTGCCAGCATGGATACTTAAAAATTCAGCCCAAACCTTAGATATCTTTAGGAAATCAGTTCTTTGGTGTGGTATAAATCCAACAGCCTAAGAAGTGATAAATTTCATTTTCATTTATTCGATGTTTGAGAGGCACATTTTCAACATTACAGAAAATATACAATTTACAAAATATACGGAAGTATTGGTTTCTCTGTGGACAACCATGTATAGCCTGAGATGAAGGTCTTTGATTCATCCATCTCATTATTTAACTTCTAATACTAAAATATAATCAATATAGTTGACCTAAAATAATAGTGATAAAAATAGGTCTATACCTTTGACATTTTAAAATTTCAAAGTATGATTTTGTAAACTGACTTTATCTTGTTACAATCTGCTAACTTCTATAACCTGTAAAAGCAAGGAAAGAGTCTGGGTACAATGTACCTAAGAGGAGCAGCTGCCAAACACCTTGAAAATTTGCATGGTATCTTAAAGATCTTTAAAAATACTTTTGAGTATTTTAAAAGTTGACTTACATAGCAACCTCAGTTTGAAATCTTACCAGCAATATTGTACAAGTACACAAAGTGGGGACAAAAAAATTTTAGAGACACTCAGAGTACTGATATGCATTGATCTTGAACTTATCAAAATTATTTTTAAATGTTCACTTTTAATGCTAAATTTATTAAAACAGTTTAATGCAAGAAAACTGGTAGGATGCTTATGTATGTGGATAGAAGTACATTTGTAATCAGGGTGTCCAAGGCATCAGAACGCCCCTTCTCTGACTCTTTTGAATAACTGAGAATTTACTGTATTTTAATAATGCTACTCTTTTGGGTTTATAGAGTATTTTCAAGGATTTGGAGGCTTATGTTGTTGGCTGCTGACAAATTAATTCTGTTTTATGAACACATTTTAAAGTTATTTTGAAGATACTCTCTCATTTTGCACAGATGACATGATAGCAATTTTAACTCAACAAAGAGCCAATAGTCCCCGTTCTTGGGTATTTACCATTGTAAAATGTATTCAAAATCATGTGCATACATATTGTGAGATGTAAAAAGTTGTAAGGAATATTTGATTTCATGTGAATATAGATGTTGAATAAGTCATGCTATGAAATAGTCTTAGAGAACTGATACCTAAGAATCAGACCATTTATTCGTTCTGAAATTTTGAGTGGACAGTGTGTGAGCACAGATGTGATGTGCTTGGGAAAATGAAAGGGTCTGGGCAGCTGTGGGCTCACAGTGGTCCCGTACCACTTCTGTGTGTTTTCTGACGCTGCTGACCTCCAGGAATGAGGCTCATAGTCTGTGTCTCAGTGAAACTTAGCCACACTCTTTTTTTTTTTTTTTTTTTTTTTTTTTTTTTTTTTTTTTTTTTTTTTTTTTTTTTTTTTTTTTTTTTTTTTTTTTTTTTTTTTTTTTTTTTTTTTTTTTTTTTTTTTTTTTTTGCAGTGGTTCAGTGTATTTCCTTGGTTCAAACTCTGGGGTATCCCTGGGCTCTAGATTGAGACCAATTATGGAAGGATTGGGCCTTCCTTCCAGTAACTGGTCTCTTCGTTTGAAATATGGTTCTGAAGTATTTCTAGGTATGCATGTTTTTATTAAGTTCATAATTCTTCCTGGGAAACTCAGTAAGTTTTTTAAAGGAAAGATTCACAAATTTGCAGAATCATTTTCACCATGAAACAGATTTAAAAATTAAATAAAAACTATAAAGGACTATATATTGTTATAAACCTTTTTATCTGTTTTAAGTCTATTCTATCAAGCTATTTGCTTTAATTAGAATGTTTAGCCATCAGACCAAATTTTAGTTGCAATTAGAGCAATAGTGGATATTGTAACCTTAATGAAACAGGTTTTGTTCATTATTAAAAATGAAATTGAATGGATGATTTCTAAAATTCTTTTTAAATTTTGTTCTAAATTTTGTTATCCTGAGTATTGAACCTTTGTGATGTTTTATTAATCCAGTAAAATAATCTCTCAGAATAATTCCATAGTGCTCTTTTCTCATCATGTTACTAGAACAAAAACTTCCATGTACTTTCTCACGTGATTGAACCAAGGGTTGGCTTTATCATAGCTTATCTAATTACTCATTAAGAAGACTGTGAGTGAACATGAGACGTCTAGAATATTGCCTTGTTCTGTAACTATCGGTAATACTAAAGATTTATTGCATGTTTCTTCTTCTGAAAAATGATTTGTGATGCTTAACCTGTCTTATAGTATACCTAGGGTTGGTACTATTGGATGTCTCACAATAAAAATACAAAACAGTATTTCGAGTCACACTAATAATTCGTAATTTTAACTTTAGAATCCATACAACATTTTTAGATCTTCAGAACTTATATTCCTAGATTGCTATCGCTTAGTGGAAAAAGCCAGTTGCAGAAGAAATTGTTTATTATTGTGAGCAGTATAGCTGTGATTCAATAAAATCCTCAAACGACCCTTCAGAGTACATTAAAAAGCTAAATGGTGGTGGCATAAGAAGGAAATGATTTTCTTCCTTCTCTGAAACCACTGCGGTGACGAAATGTGGATTTTGGTTGTGGTGGCGTCTCCTCTGGTGTATTCACGTGTCAGTCAAACTATACACTTTATGCATGCATTTTGCTAAAGGTAAATGATAACCTCAATAAGGCTGATTCAAGCAAAATGGGAAAAAAAAAAAAGCCAGAACTCTTAAAATCTCATTTCCAGACAAATTCACAAGTCAGATGACCCAAGTTTTTGTCTCAAGAATAATCCCTGTTACTGTAGGGAAATCTTGAAACCACTGCTGTGCCTTCTCTAGTAGGGAACTGAAATTATTATTCCTTTTAGTTTTCACCCTGCAGTACAGTAAAATTAAATAAACTAAGGTGGTGGAAGTGCTTCTTGACTTTGTTGAGTCTCGGTTAGTTGAGAAGCTGATGAAAGCGACCGAGTATTTTCAAAAAGAAGCGTACATACAAAAATCACATGTTGTTTCAGGGGCTTCACAGTGTCCCTGTTTCTCCTTGAAACCCCATTGAAGAGGGCTGGCCCTAGGGTCTATGAACCTAGAGTAGTGAGTGAAAAGAGCACACCCTCCCCGTGCAGCTGCCAGCCAGTGGGCTTCCTGGTGGCACGGCTGGCTCCCAGGGAAGGCAGGAGTGGGAGCGCTTGATGGTTGAAGCCGCAGGTGCAGGTCACACTCTTGCTGATGCAGATATTATTTGGTAATCTGTAAACGGCAGTCCTGCAGGAGCTTTGTTGTGACTGGCTCGTGGCTTATCGGGGAAATCATCACTTGAAGAGTCTGCTGCCAAAATCATTCTAGCACCCGGGATTTTAATCATAGTGCTTATTTGCAGTTCTTTTTCTTTCTACCTCCTCCCCCTCCTGTCCAGCTTTCTCTCCCACGTTTTTATCCCTTCCTTATCTCCCTCTTTTTTAACTCTTATTTCCTTTTCTTTTCCTTTCTTACCTTCTGCCTTATCTCTCCCTTCTTGTCATTCGATTTTTCAACCTTTGAAACTTTTGCTATGCTTGTCTGAATAGTTAATATATGGGGAAAAGTTTGCATTCGGTCAGCTGTGATTGTATTAATCTTGTTTTACTGCCACCACAAAATGCCCCCTGTGGGATATCATATATATATATATATATATATATATATTCTTCAGCACTGGGAGTTGAACCCATGGCCTTTGCAGTGTGCTAGATCCCCAGACCTTCTTTATTTTTTATTTTTGAGACAGGATCTCACTGAGTTACTGGGTACCCAGATTGGGCTCAGACTTCTGTGATCCTCCTGCCTCAGCCTTCTGAAGAGCTGTGATTTCAGGTGTGTACCACCTCAGCTGGTTAGGTTTCATTTTCTTTGGCTTAGAAGTTAGGGATTTTGGGGCACCTGATACCTGCAAGGGACTGTTGAAGTTCCCCAAGTTTGTTTCCATTACGAATATTACAGCAAATTAGGCTACATGTATCTTTTTCTACCCCTTCCATTTTCCACATGTCAGCAGTTGTTTAATAACTCTTTAGAATCCTTTGAAATGCCAACCGGCCATTGCGACAAGATTATTTTTAATGGTAGACTGAATGTTTTGGTCCCACTAAGGATGAACACCCTGGATTTTCCCAGAGTAGCTCTTATCAGGGCAGGTCGCACTCAGGAATTCTTGGAAACTGGAAGGCCACTTTAAATGGCCTCAGTGACAAAATTCTGTGTCTGTTGCTAAGCAGGAACTTCGGCTTTTCTGCCTTCTGAGTTTGGAAAGGGTGGACCACCTGTTTGCTGCTTTGTATCGCCAAGAACGTTGCTTCAGATGGGCTCAGAGTAGGATGAGGTTGAGCCACATGCAATAGTGGCATTTCACCTTGCGGTATGGTGAGCAGGATTTCAACTAGTGGCCTTCCTGACTTCTCTTGTCCTTTCACAGAACAATGATGGCAGTATCGACTTCCGAGAGTATGTAATTGGCCTGGCTGTCTTGTGCAACCCTGCCAACACGGAGGAGATCATCCAGGTGGCATTTAAGGTACTGTCAACCACACTGACAGCATTTGGGTCTGACTCATAAACAAGTGTTGACTCTAAGCGTATTATTTGAAAATTGGGAGATGTGCTGTGACATGTACGGGAGAGTAATGTGATCAAGTCAGTCGCTACTGAGAATAAAGAAAACACAAGTTTCCTTTCAGGCAAGAAAGGAAGAACCCTAGGTAACAGTGACAAGATTGAAGAGCAGGTGATTTAACAAATTAGCTTAAAACATTTCTTTTTCAGTCTCCCCATTCTAAAGCCCTGAGGTAAGGTTTATAAGTAAACATACTTGTCACCAGTCATCTTAATTCACTGTTTGGAAAGTTTTGCTCCGTTCCTGTCTTATTATTTTGTATGTCAGAGGTATTTTAAGTGGCATTTTGCTGATGGGATTTTATTTCATGTGGTGGTGTCTTGTGAACAATACCATCTGTGTCCCATCTTTCTGTTTTCTACACTGGGTAGCTTCCTTTGGGGTCACACATATTTCTACAGTAATGTAAAGATGTAAATGGAAGCAGATGAATCAAACTCACGCCCCTGGTCTCTAACAGAGTTTGGTGAAAGTTTAAATTGTGAGAATCTAGATTCCTTTACTACTTACAAGTGCAATAGGAGAGAATACATTCCCGGGTGTGCTTAAGTACATCTATTAGTATTCAAATATATTTGAATTCCAAGCACGTGTAGTCATCTCTCAAGTAAAACAGAATTTTGATGTCCTCCTCATCATACCGATCCTCGACATTCCCTCTCATGTCACCCTCTACTCCTTTTGCGTCCATCTGGCATGAGAGTGGAGGACCTCCTCTATCCCTGTTTCTGACTTATCTCTTCCTGACTTTCTCTGAGAATATCCCACTGTGACTCCAACAAGTCTATTTCCCTTCTGTTATCTAGAAGGACTCTTCCGCCAAGAATTCCTCTTCATGTCTGAGAGGCCACCAGGGATAGTTGCAGGAATTTTCATGTGCTCTGTCATTAACAGAAGAGTTCCTGAGTTTACTGTTCGCTTTCAGATTGGTTTCAACTGAACTCACTGCTAGGCCTATAAAGAACCTCAGTGGTTGATGCTTAGCAGATGGTCATCAGGCAAGTGCCAGAACTTTTTCCAGAGTTTAAAACCTTCAGTTTTTATGGACATATTCATCATAAAACCTAAAATTATACCCATAGCTAACTTACTGCAATCCAGATCTTTCTGTTTCTGTTTTGGTATCATACGTGTAATTACAAGCTTAGCTGGGCAAGTAGTCACTTTTGGCTTACCGATGAAAGAACTGGTAGAAATTTTGCCGTAATCACAGTAATTACTGTTTTTTAAGAAGTCGTGAGAATTTTGTCTAGCCTAGACCTTGGCTTGGGGATCCGGGGAAGAAGCGGACTTACTGACTATAATTAGCTCCTTTTCGTAAGCTGAGGGTCATACTTTGCATTAATTTGTAACCTTTTCAGGTGTGTTGTATGTTTTCAAAATATGTTTATATGTTTTTATTTTTATTTAGAAGTATCCTTTTACATATAAGATCTTTTTATATTCTTCAGATAACATTTTACAGTTAACTTCTCATCTTTTATTTTGCCTTCACAATGACCTTTAGAGGTAGAATATTCGTCAGAGTTTTTAGTTGCAAACAATGGGATGGGCTGTTGCTAACACCGAGCTGGAACCAGTTGTAAGGCCAGTCAATAGCCTCAGGAGAAATCTCAGAACCAGGGAGTTCCAAAGTTCCTTGCTACAGGAACTGCCCTGTACCCCTCCCTTGGGCACTGTGGGTGAAGTATGCAAACTCCAGCTCAGTTCATAATTCGCATTTCAGTTTCTGATAGTCTTGGACTGCGTGCTTGATAGGAAAACCAGAATGTTTTGGTGAAGAGCCTCACAGTGTACCAGAGAGAGGTATCATTGTCCCCAGGGGAACTTGGATGTTAAGGTTCTTGCCCAAGGCCAGATGATGGCGTTTGCTGCAGGCCTGGGAATTGTGCAGCAGGGATACCAGTGGGAGTGATGAGCCCCACAGGGAAATCTGGAAGTTCATTGAGGGAGGAGGGCCTGCGGAGCGGTAGCAAGGGACAGATGTGGAGGTGGGGATGTCTGCAGTACGGCCTGTGTGAAGGGAGCTTAGCGGAAGTGAGAGCCACTGAAACACCAGCTGTGGCCATCATGTACGTTGTTGAGATGACTTGGTGAGAATTGGTTAGGAATAGAAAGTCTTGTTATAATCTCCATCTCTTACTGTCTGTTGTTCTCTGTTGTTGGTATTGTATTTGGTCAGAAGTAAAGACCTCAACAGCTGGAACCCTAGATATAATTTGCCTGGGTTTGGGTACCAGCTGTACTGCTTACAGTACCTTGGGAAAAGTTACCTAATTTTCTTGGGTTTCATCTACCCTATCAGTAAAATATGGTTAACAGTGGTACCTACCTGCTAAGACTGCTGGGAGTGTTAAGAGTTGATACAAGTGAAGTGATGTTAATACTGTTGATCAAAGCCTATAAAGAGCAAGTGCTTATGCCATTAAAATCCTAAAAGAACGGTTCTCTGTTTTGCTGCTCAACTGTCCACCTCTGCTGCCTCCACACCTCCGTCCATTGAGTGTATTTAATGTCTCCCTTCTTAAAGGCGATCTCCTTTTTTGTTTGGCTGCTTACCTTGCTATCTCCTGCCTTCTATTTCATGATTTCTTAAAAGTATCCATGCCAGTTCCCTTCTGTTTGTTCCATGATTTCCATTACCATCTGGCTTCCCAGAAACTGTTTACTGAACTCATCCCCATCTCCTAATGCCAAAGCCAGGACACCTTTGGCTTCCAGCTAGGGCGTTGTACTCTGTTGATCATCACTACTGTGTGACTCTCCCTCTGCCACAGAAATCCTCCCTGCACTTAGGCCAGGCACGTCCTCATCTTTCCTGCTTCTCTGAACCGCTTCTAAGCCTGTCTGTCCTTCTGCCATGAGCACCTCTCAGATGTTGCTGAGCTTCCTTAGCGCCTTCTCTCAGAGGAGCTCAAATACACCTAGAGTTCCACTTCTTACTGAACTCATGGCTGGAGCATTGGCCTTTACCTAACTGATCCTTGACTCTTTTGCTTGTTCGTGACACCTCTAACTGAAATCCAGGTCCACCTTTTGGTCTCGCGGGCTCCTGGTTCTGTTTTCCTTCCTGCTCAGTGCAGCCAGTTTCCACTCAGTTACCCAAACTGGAGAACCTCAGCCATCTTTGGCGTCTTCCTTTCCATCACTGCGAGTCTCTTCCGCAAGTCCCATCTTTGCTGCTTATCGATTCTCTTCCTTCCTATTTTTCCTGCTTGTCTACCCCAGACTTAATTGTGGCTTGTTTTCCTTTTTTGCCTGTAATCTTGTCAACCTCCTGCCCCCAAAACATCCTTCATACTCTGCTTCAAAGACTTCCATTCGTTCGCATATGAACATGCTGCCTCCCTTCCCGTCCTCTTACTACACGGCTGAGGGAGGCGTTGTCTGTGTGCTGCGGTCTGGTGCGGATCCCTGTCTCCCCACTTGAACCCCAGGCAGTCATCTGACATTCCTTGTATCTTCTGGTAACATTTCTTCATGTCTTAAGATCCAACTCTCATGTCAGTTTCTCTGCAGGGCCTCCTTGAACCTCTGTGGTTAGGAGTAACCATGGTTCCCACAGGGCTTCCATGTCCCCTTGCTCTTCTCCTGCTCTAGCCTCTAGCTTAATTTTGTCTCTTTCTACCACTAACTATAAATGCTTTCAGAATAGCAGAGACCATTTTTTGATGTACATATCTTAGCCATTGGTGTAAGAAATGTTGAATCATTAAAAAGTTTATTATATAAGATCATTCCATAAAACCGGTCCTCCTAAGGAACTGTTCTGTTTTGTTTCTGCTTCAGCTTTTTGATGTTGATGAGGATGGCTGCATAACAGAGGAAGAGTTTTCCACCATTCTGCAGGCTTCTCTTGGAGTGCCTGACCTGGATGTTTCTGGTCTCTTCAGGGAAATCGCCAAAGGGGACTCTATTTCCTATGGTGAGTGCATTTGGGCCGTCTGGTTTACCAGGAGGGAATCCAGGCTATGAATCGAGGCTCACACTAGAGTGATTCCCTTCTCTGTTGTATTAATACTAGAATTAGTAGCAGTAGTAGTTATGAGAATAATGACAGTAGTATTTGTGTGCTAGTAATAACAGTAGCTGATTATTGAGGACTTCCACGCTGGGCAGTCTGCTAAGCATTCTGTGTATATTAACTCATTTAATCAGTAGGCATGACTGTTCTTACTTAACTGAGCACAAATACTTAAATAGCTTTCCTGATAGCATCCAGCTAAAAACTATGTGATACAGAACTCAGCCCCCTAGATAGCTTGGCATTGGAGCCTACACCTCTGGCTCTTGACCTCAGTGCCAGTCAGTCTGCAGCCAGGTGACTCCAAACAGGTTCATCAGGCTGAGCTGGAACTACAATAGAGGGGTGTAGTCTGAAGTACCAACAATAAGGGCATTTGAACCACTGTATTGATAGGTATTGTAGCAATTTCTGTAAGCTTTCACAGGAACTGTGGTGCGACCGAAGGTCCTGTAGTCACCGTCTTTTCTCCTAGTGGCTCTAGTCCACACCTCGAAACAAGTTGTCTACGTAGAGCTGAAGGACATCCTGCCAGTTTCCCAGCCTTGAGTTGCAGTCACTGTGGACCACCTCTCTGGAGAGGCCTCCGTGATTGTTTCCTGCCGTGACTTGGATGAAGTCACAGGAGTCAGGCTGGCTTATCCTCCCAGTCTTTCCCCGCAGGCTGGAAAGGGTTCCGTAATTCCTTAATTACTTTTCCCTAATGGTGTTCAGAGAGTTTCAGCTTGTTAATTTTCATGGGCTGGGGAAAGTAGACCTCATACTCTTCTTACTCTGTTTTTAATTACGGACTGCCATTTTGGCTGCCTCATATTCTCTTTGGGGTAATTAAGTGCCCAGGGCTTTTAGTCTGTTGAGTTCAATTTAAAAAAAAAAATTAGAAAGGATAAAATGAGGAAGTCTAAGTACTGAGACAGAAGTCAGGAAACCCATGTTTACTGATTCTTCACTGGCCATTTTTCTTTCCTAAGTAATATTCTGTTAATTTGAACCGCAACATTTTGAAAACTACTTGGAACAACTGTTTAAGTGGAAGATAATATTAAAAATGATTTGTGGGTAGCCATAATCTTAGCCTGCTCATTTAAGTAAGTCTGTTTTGGTTTTTGGGATTTAACTTTTTCACTTTTTAAAATATGCAGAATATCTCTCTTTACCCAATATTATGTAACTCCAGTTTTATTATTTATGTATGTATGCATGTATGTATTTGTTTATTTATTCATTTATTTATTTTGTGGTACTGGGGATCCAACCCAGGGTCTTCACACTGAGCTATATCCCCAGCTTACTTACTTACTTACTTAGTTTATTTATTTATTTATTTATTTATTTTTGAGACAAGGTCTCACTAAGCTGCTTAGATTCCCAGGCTGGACTTGAACTTGTCATTCTTCTGTCTCCACCTCCCAGAGTGCTGGGATTACAAGCCTGTACCACCAGGGCCAGCAAGTCCAACTTTCTAAGGAGTGTTAGGTATATACAAGTATAATTATATTACAAAAATAGCTATTAACAGGCATTTCATAGAGCTAAATGGGTGTGATAGTGGGAGCTAGGGGGGATGGGAAGGGTACAGGAGGGCCAAAAGAGGAACGGGGAGGGATTGTAATGTTGACATGATAATATATATATATATATATACAAAATACCCAAGGTAATTGTAGCCATTATGTATCATATATATATATATATATATATATATATATATATATGTGTGTGTGTGTGTGTGTGTGTGTGTGTGTGTGTGTGTGTGTGTGTGTATATATATATATATATGAAAATAAAAATAGGCATTGACATATTATGAATATGATCTTTATTTATTGAAACAGGGTCTTTCTCCATAACTCAGGCTGGTCCTGAACTTACTATATAGCCCAGGCTAGCATTGGACTCATGGCACTCGTCCTGCCTCAGTCTCCCAAGTGCTGGAATGACAGGCATGCACCACCACATCAGGCATTGTGTGGTGCTGGGGAATTGAGCTCAGGCCCTTGAGCTTGCTAGGCCAGCGCTTTAACCGCTCTGCTATTCCTCTAGCATGATGAATGTGCTCTTTTAAATTGCTTTTGTTTCTGGTTTCCCATCAGTCAGATTACTGCCCAAGTCCCACCTGTAACCAGTCTATTGTGCTTTTAGGAATAAGGCACTCTTAAATGGCACGCACATATGAACAGAGAAAATCGACTTTCTGAGCAGAGCACAAGCCTTGAAATTTAAAGTTTCTGCTTTAATTAATTCAATTCTTGTGCTCAGTTGTCTTAGGAGTCATTTGGGTTCTCTTCTCCATCAAAATAGATTAGTGTAGAAAAGGATAAGGAAATTCAAAATCGAAGACACTATTATATTTTAGAAACCCCAGCTGACTGGAGATTGGAGATTCAAATCCCAGTAGTAAACCTACCAAGCATTCTGTTCTTTGTCAGCTCCAAAATCTAAAACACTTGAGATAAAAAGAAGTCCACTACCCAGAGGTCTTGTGATGCGATTGATGTGCACTTTCCTGGCCATTACTGGTTAGAGTTTCAGGCTCAGGTTGTCAAGGGTTTATCTTTCTATACTGGAGCTAAGTTTTTAAAGTTAGTAAAAGAAAACCTTGGCAAAAGAAGTTTTAAAAATGTTTCAATGCTAAAAATTGCAGAAATACCAAAAATAGCCGAAAATGTAGATATGGAAAACACTGAAGTGTCATAAAGCATTTCCAGAGCCCTAGAAGTCTCTACGTGCCCTTCCCAACCATAACCCCTTCTTATTCTTAAGGAGAGGACCTGCTTACCTTTGGCTTTAAGTGGAATCTCTGACTTTCCTGCTCTTTACCACTTCTACATAAAAATACAGGGTTTTTTTTTTTTTGGTGGTATTAGATATTAAACCTAGGACCTCCTGCATGGTAGGCAAGCATTTTAACACTGATCTACATTCCTAGGCAAGAAATAGATCTGCAAATATCTTAGTTTTGCCTGCATTTTTGAACTTTATGTAAGTGGCCTCTTAACATATGCATTCTTTTGTACCTTTCTTCATTCAACATCAGACTTTTAAGATTCACCTGCACTGTTGCCACTTACCTGTTTGTTCACTTTCACTGTTGTGTAGCATTCTGTATGCTGCAGGATCTTACCGTAATTTGTCTATTCCTACTGTTGATAGGCATTTTTATCCTCCTATGAATAATACTGCTACGGACATTGTCATACATGTCTCCCAGACAATATGTACACATTTCTCTAGGTTGTCCATCTCAGGATAGAGTAAATGAGTCCCAGAGCGCAAACTTCAACTTGGTAGATAATGGAAGGGCCCCCAAGTAGTTGTGCAGTTTGTAGTCTCACCAGCCAAGTTTGTGACCTGAGTAATAGAATTTTGCAATAATTGAATAAGATTAAATTCATTTGTTAGTATGTGTCGTACCAAGAAAAGATTAGCCTTAATTTATTGTATTTTTTTTTCTCTTCTTCTAGAGGAATTCAAAACTTTTGCCATAAAGCATCCAGAATATGCTAAGATATTTACAACATACTTAGACCTTCAAACGTGCCATGTATTTTCATTGCCAAACGAAGTCCAGACAGCTCCCTCCATTGCAAGTAATAAAATCAGTCCTGAAAATCATGAAGAAAACACCTCAGACAAAAAGGATGACTGAAAACAGTAACCCCAGTGAAGGAAATGTGGGGGCTTTGCTTGAAATGATAAAGGCCTTTATTCATTGCATTGTAGTGAGTTTGTTGATGTTTAAAATGGAAATCTTTCTTGTAAAATCATTTTCTTAAAAAAATTCTAACTTGCACATATCAAGGAATATTCCTTTTCTTTTGTGTTATGTTGTACTTTGCTAGTTGATTTACTGGTAATAAATACTGTATATTCTTATGTATTTTCTAATTTAATTTGCATAACTAAATGGACAGATTGGTCGTACTATTTATCGGTCCACATTAATCAATCCTGTAATGAGTTTAATAAAGTACAAACACGTTTTACTCCACTTTCCTGTATAAAAAAGCAATTCTAGGAAGAATCTGAAAGATATTGCAGACTTTTTCCTTTCACTTTACAGATAATTCTTCCATTTAAATTTTCACTTCTTAGATCAGTAAATATGGAAAGAGAAAGCTTCATTAATTAGGCAAGATTTCCTAAGAATTCATATTATCTTTAACATATATCTTTGTTACAGGTGTTCTTAAACCACCTGAGAAGGACATCAGATCCTTTTACATCATCTGCAAAGTTAGAACTTTGTTTTGAAGATGATTGTATGGCCAGAGGCAAAATGGGAATTGCCTTATTGAAGGTAACATTGATTACCTAATGAGAAAATGAATTGTTTGCCACACAGTTGAATTTAATTTGAACTGGTTGGTTCAGAAGGTAGCACTTGTCCGATAAATGAATCATATCTATTCTATTTATAGGATAGTAGAATTAACATATTTTACCATCCAAGAGGAAGTTTTATTTTGTTAACTGTCCTCTAAAATTTTTGAGCTTGTCTAAAACGTCTATATGGAAAACACAAAAGGCTCCAAAGTATCACTAAAAGCTAGGGAATCCCCAAACCTACTTGCATTAATATAAGACCACAATTTATGCCCGAGGCAGGAATCCAACGGTAATGTTTTTCCTCTAGGTTAAGCAATAATTTCCCTGAAGTGCCATTTTTATTAGGTCTCATGCATGCATATTGTTAATATCATTTATATTTGAGATTTTGAACAAAGAAGCAATTTATTGCTATAATATACAGAAATAGTCGGTTCTTATTCTGAATTCAGTCTTTGAAATCAAACTCTTTGTTTTAGCTATGTTTCAGAATGTATTAGTGATTCACCCCCAAGCTAGTTTTTTAAAGTTTAGTTTTTAAAGCTGAGAGGTCTCATGAGAGTGATGGAGAATGTATTTGATCAGGAGTCATGACTTTAGACTAGTTTTGCATACTAAGCCCTTACTGTTCTAATTTAATGAGTAAGTGTGTATTTGGATAATGGAACAGCAGAACATTTTTGTCTTTTAAGTTTATGTAATTATTTGCTTTTTTATATATCTCAAAGCATTTTTAAAGGTATTAATGAGCAGGGAAATTTCTTAAGTAATTAATTATTAAATCTTTATAATAGTGTCTATCATTTGTCATAAATGTATGAAACAATACTCAGGCACCATGACTTTCTTAACCAATATATTAATTCTATTAATAATCAAAGAGTAACACTGTATATCAAAGGCTTTCTGTGAGGCTTTTGGTATGATTCCATTGTTTCCTTGTTTTAAGATATTTTATGCCGTCTACTCTATTTTGTGAATGCAGTATTTCTATTTTAGTATTATGGTATTGGATAAATAAACTTAACACAGAAAATTCTCGGCAATTAAAAACCTTTGGTTTTTCCATCTTATCTCCAACATAATGTACCTTTTGATATCATTCTTTGAGTATGATTACATATTATTTATAATTGGTCATTTTTATTTTCATTTAGGCTTTATGAAATGTCAGACAAGATTTTGTCTAATGAAAAACTCATGTTTTCCCCAAAGTAGCAATTGCTATTAAAGATCTTGATTTTTGTCTGGATGAAATGTGCGTGATACCCTGCATCAAGATCACCTGTATTATGACAAGCCAGGCCTTTGCTTATCAACTCCTAACAAGAATTCTATTTTCAGAAATGCTCTCTTCTCAAAGATTTAAAGTAGCAATTAAATTTCATTAAGTCGGTTAAGTGTACTAGATTTTATATATTAACAAGAGAGGAGAGAGTTACTCTTTTCTTTTGAAAACTACAGAACCCGATTATCAATAAGTGATAAGACAGCTTTAATCAAGAGTTCTGTTGAAGGGTAATGATGCACTGAATATTTATAGATCGAAGTGCTTGCATTGTGCATGTTTCATCTTCCTCTGGCCCTGTTTCCAGCCTTGGAAGTCAATGACAGTTGATACCGTACTGTAATGCATACTTGACAGAGAGTCTCTTCCTTTTAGAAGACATACGGTCTGCATACTGCCTGAGGCTCTGTGTAAAGCTGTCTGACTGCCAGACTGAGGAACTGCTTCCCTTGCATGGTTACAAATGCAAGGCCGTTAACTGGAAGGCACTTAGTTGATGCCCAAGTAGAGAGGCATTGACTGCATTGAAACAGGCAGGCTCCTACTGCAAAAGGCTTTGGGTGTTTATTTCTATATGGTGATCACCAGTCAGGATACAAACATACTGCAAAGATATGATCTTTTGGGAAAGGACACATATTTACAATCTTGGGTTGCTGGACATATCGCAAAGGTGGTAAATATTCTGAAGAGCTTTGGCCGTGTTTACCCTCTTACTGTAACTCTGGTTCCCAGGCCGCCTTTTCTCACCAATGTAACTTCTCAGATGTCTGCAGAAGGACCAGGCTCTTCCAACAGATTGTTCCCGTCGCATTTTGACACTCTGCTTGCTATTTTTCAATAATGTTAGTTTAATCATTTCCTGATTGTTAAAAAAGACTCTCTGCACATTAAGAAAAAGGAAAAGGAAGAGCAAACGGAAAAAGGAATGTTTACTTCTGCCACCTTGAATTGATTTTTATTAATAGTTGACATATTTTACCTCAACTTGTAGTCTGGCTATTTTTATAGTCTCAAAATAACAATGTATACTCTGTTCTATATCCTACATTTTAGTGGCAACATAACCTTTCCCAGTGTCTTTAAAATTCTCTGAAAATATGGGGAAAAAATAATAAAATTCTCTGAAAGTGTAAATTTTTTAAAGTGTACCTAGTGTTTCTTCAAAGATCTTATAGCATTCTATGTGTAATATATTTATCTAATACTGAACACATGAATTTGATTTTCACATGGACTGGTAAAACATCCAGCTTACTATACCATGGTAGTACACAGTAAGGAATAGTTTGCTAAGAGATTTATTTTTACTTTTAGTATTTTTTTTTTTTGAGACAGGGTCTTTCTCTGTAGCCCAGGCTGGTACTTTTGGTATTCTAAAATAAAAATCCACAAAAGATTTTATAATTATTAAAATTTGTTGTAAACTACTTTTATTATAGGAAGTATTGATATTATCTTAGATTATATAGAGTTTAATTTAAATTTCATATAGTGGTTGTCTTAGTTGCTTTTTGGTTGCTGCCACTCAATAACCGACATCCACAAATTCAGGGGAGGAAAGGTTTATTTTCACTCACAGTTTCAGAAGGTCACAGTCTACTCAGGAGTGACCATCAGCAATGGAAGTACATGGCAGAGACAGAAGTGGAGGCAGCTCCTCAGGACATCACAAACAGGAAGCCAAGTCCAGTATCTTCCTTCTTCCTTCCTTTTATACAGGTTGAGTTCCCAGTTGGGCCTCCCACACCTGTGTGGGTGTTCTCCCCTCATTCACTGGCCCACAAATCTTTCACATTCAAATCTAGGCTGGTTCCTAACTGCCTAATCCAGGCTGGTTCCTAATTTCCTAATCTAGATGTGGTTCCTAAACCCTAATCCAAGTGTGGTTCCTGATTGCCTCAAGTTGACATAATCTTTACAATGGCCAGAGTGGTTAACAAGTTTATGCCTTTTAAAGGTAAAAATTACATCTTTTGAAAATAATTTTCTTTATGAAAGTAACAAATATTAGTGATCATAACAACCATAGTAGCTACCTAACATGAAGAGCTTACTGTGTATCAAGGAATTGTGGTGTGATTTAATGAAAGTGAGTCACTTGAACATTCAGTGAAGCATGACTATTTTGTCTCTATTTATATCAACAAATCTTAAAACTATTCAAATGTCACCGGTTGAGTGGTAGAGCTTAGAGTTAAACCAAATTTACATGATTCCCAAGGCCTCCCTCCCACTTTTTTGTGGTCCTGGTATTGATCCCAAGGCCTTTGCACTGAGCTGTATCTCCAGCTTTTCAGTGTTTTACATATTTTGTTTTGAGATAGGGTCTCTCTCAGTAGCTCAAAGGCTGATCTCCAACTTGCAGTATCCTCCTGCCTCAGCCTTCCAGAGAACTTACAGGGTGTGCCACCACACTCAACTAAAGGCCATACTTTTAATTATTTATACATAGCTACATGCTGCCTGATGTATAGATTTAGCACCTGCCTTATGTTTTCCTATTATAGTTTCCAGATACCCATTTTTGACTTTGTTCTTAAATAGGAGGAAGATAGAAGTGATTTTGAGTGCTTACAGTAGGGATTGATATGGGAGAAAGATTCATGAAGTGCTGTCTGGTGAGGGTAGCACTCTTGATCCTCCTGTGGCCAGGGTAGGGCAGCCTAAAAATGTAACTTTTCTCTGTGAATAATCCAAGTTGCTATATATCTAAGATAGATGAATTTCAGGATGTTCCAATATCTTTTTTCTTTGTGGATAGTGATGAAACATGAATTTTCTGCTTGTTGGTCCCTTTGCTGGGTTAGCCTTTTTAGTCACATCTTTACTTTTATCCTGGATATATAGTCATTAAAACTTGAGGGAACTGAGGACTAGGTCAGAATACCTAAAATCTTCATTCTAGCAGTTTGGAGTATCTTTTGTTTGTACATTTTCTCTCTGTTAGGGCCTGAATCTGAAATGCCTGCCCCCCCCCCCACCTCATGTGTTTAGAAGATAATTGGATAATATGATTAATCAGGTCAGTGGATTAATGTGTTGATCGCAGGTGCTGGTGGGAGGTGGGCCTGGCAGAGGGATGGTGGTGAGCATGGCACAGGGGGCGTATTCTTGCTCCTAGCTTTGTCCTTCTCTCACTGCCTCCCTTCCCCTATGCCTTGGGAGGCTTGCCTCCATGCCAGGCACCCAACCATTGCCGGCTAACCACGCATGGACTAAGACTTCTTGAAACCGTGAGTGGAAATAAATTCTTTAAATTGTAGGTGTTGGATATTGTGTCCCCACAACGAGAAAGTGATTAAGACACTTTCCAATTAATTCTTTGGCCTGATAGAAAAAACACACTGATATTTGAAAACATAAGCCAGTTCTCCAGTTAATTTTTGACTGAAGATATTAATTGCAATTTGAATAAAAATCTCAACATGTACAGGGCTGGATAGTTAACCATCCCTACATTATAATTCTAGAACATGTTTATCTTCATCCAGACTTTCAGTCAAATAGCATCATGACATTAGAAATCCCCCATCACTAGTTAGATAGGCCTACTGTGTTTGCTTTTACATATTGTCACTACCGTGGTTGTGGTTGCACCTAAACATATCCAAAAGTATTTACACTGAATACGCCTGTTGTCTACTGTTGTCATCACTTAGGAGATATTCTGGGCATACAGTACACACTCAGTATTTGATAAACAAGTCTTAATCTAATGGTGCAGGCCTATAATCCCAGCATTCTGGAAGGCCGAGGCAGGAGGATTACAAATTCAAGCTCAATGGGGGAAATTTAGCAGCTTAGTGAGACCAAATCTCAAAATCAAGAATAAAAATGTGCAGGAGATGTAGCACAATGTGAAGGCCCTGGGTTTGATCTCCAGTACTATAAAAAAAGATGAATAAGTGAATAATAATATCTTTTGCTCAGTATATCTTGTGCAATGTAAGAATAGAGAAAATCTTTACAACGAACATGAAAACCTACACTTGACTGAGTGGCTCACACTTGTAATTCTAGCTACTAGGGAGCTTTAAGACGGAAGTTTGGAGGTTCAAAGTTAGCCTGTGAAATTTAATGAGACCCTTCCTGCCTGAAAAAATGGATTTTTTAAAAGGTTGGCAAAGCACCCATATTCTTTTTTCAATACAGCGTGTGCGCACACACACACACACGCACACACACACGCACACACACAATTATCATCTCTAAAATTCATGTATAAATTAAGACCACGAACATTTATTCTTTTTTCAGAGTTACATAATGGTTGAATACCAAGGCTAGAACTCAAACTCAAGGCTGTCTACTCCTAAATGAAAGGACTGCTGATTCGGCCTGTGTAACTTGAACTCATAAGAAAAACCCAAAGAATTATGTCAGACTTTAGTTTTCCAAAAGCCGGGAAATTAGATAATCCAAGAACTCCTTTGGCCACAGACCCTTTCCAGTGCTGAAACCCTTTCCAGCATCACAAATATATTTTTGAAACACATGGATGATCATGCAAGATATTCCAGGAAATCCTCAACATCCAGAAATGAAAAAGGAGCTGAAAATCAGAACTATGTGAAGGCATAGAGTTCGACCTGTCCTGTAGACAGTCATCAACCTCAGGAACAAAGAGGCTTAGTGTTTTGTGGCCATGGAAGACAGAAAGATGAGGTTTTCGTGTAAGGTGGGAATTTGGAGCTGAGATCTCAGGGGAGAAGAAACGTGAAGGACTACACTCTCAGTGGAGGAATGTGCTGGGACAAAAACATCTGGCAAAGGAAGGCGATGAGGAAATTCTTTTCTTGGCCCAGGTTCTGGGACGAGGAGAACTGATCCCTCCTCCTCAATTCTTGTAAATGTTTTGACTCATTTTTTTCCCCAAATCTGTGTATGTCCTCGTGAATGTTTCATGTACACTTGGAAAGAAGGTAACGTCTGTAATTGTTGAGGATAGTTAGTTCTATTGGTAATGAGAAGATAGAGCTATGTAAGTCCCCGATATCTTTAATGTTTCCTTTATCTGTTGTATAATTATTGAAGGAGGGATACTGAAATTTCAACTATAACGAGGTTTTGTATTTTCTAGTTTATCTAATGCTCTGTCACTAAGTTTATACGATCATTTGAAGTTTATATCATTTTGACAAATGGAACCTTTTCTTATAGAGTATTCCTATTTAATTCTAGTAATATTCTTTACCCTGTGATTAACATAGCCATGAAAGCCATGCCCACTTCCTCCTGATTAGTGTTGATGGTTTGACCTTTTTCTTTTAACCTGGTTAAGATACATCTCAAGTGAATAGTTTTGTGATTCATTTGTGCTTTGGGTTTTTGTCTTGTCTTACCATTTTTGCCTTTTAATGGAATCATTTTGTCCTTTACTTGAACTGTAATTTTTGGTCTGGTTAGCTATGAGTCAGTTATCTTGCTTGGTTTGTTCATGTGTTCTTTGAGATTTTTTTTCAATCCCAACCCCTTTTGTATTATTTTTGAATTATTTTCATTGGGCTTGACTTTATTTAATAGCTGTTTCATAACATATATGTGTGTATACATATATAGATACACACTATGTATACATATGTGGCTTTCATATAATATGCTTTTCACTTACAATGTCTGAACTTAGTAATATCCTTTCATTTCACCCCACAACATCATGTGTGCTATTGTTAAACATAATCTGTGATAGAACACCTCAAGACACTTTTATCATTTTTAAGAAAAAAAAGAAAGTAAGAATTGGGGAGAAAAACAAGTATTTTATATTGACTCAGATTTTTAGAATGTTTCATCTTTTTCATGTGATCCCTCTCTTGTTCCCATTATTTCTCTTCATCATGAAAAACTTCCTTGAATAACTCTTGTAACATAGCCTCCTGAGAGTATATTTTCTAGTACTCTTTTGTCTAACTATATATTTTATCTTCATTTTAAAAGAATATTTGTGGTAAATAAAGAATTATTGGTTGGCTTCTTTTTTCCACTTTAGGAATTTAAAAATTCCATTGTCTTCTTTCTCATCTCTTATTACAGATTAGCAATAATTTTCTTATAGGTCTTTTGCATATAGTGCACTTTTATCAGTAGGCTACTTTAAACATTTTTTTCTTTATTTATAGTTTTAGAAAATGTTATTATGGTGTGAAGAAATGTGTCAACTTGTTGCAGCTGAGGGATGTCCAGGGAATAGCTTTCAGGTGTGTGTTGTTTACTTTTGAGGTCCAGGAAGTGTGGGAGAGGCACCTTACTGGCAGATTGAAGTGAGGAATGGTGGGAGGGAGACATATTGTTGCAGCCTTTCCCTAAAAGAAGCACTGGCCTGCCCCAGAGTGGGAGAGACTTCGATGTGCTCTTGGTTTGCTATGCTCCTCACTTCGCAGATCTCCGTAGCAGACTCACATCAGTCTTCAGTCTTCACCTTGTTTCCTTGAACAACCATCCCCGGCTTGCACTGACTGTCTTGTAGACTCCGACTGGTGTCCTTCTGGCATGAACCTAAGTGGCTACTGGGTGCTCCAGCTGTCCTGCATGTGCACGGCTGAGTTGGACTCTCTCTCTCTCTTCAAATTTGTAAGCCCTCCAAGTTAATTCCCTTATCTCTATAAATTCTATTATCTCTTTTAAAACCCTGACCAATACACTTACTAATAAAAAGATGCAAGATCTTTTTAGGTATAAAAAGACGCTTCTTTAACTTTATTATCTACCAGAAACTTTTAGCAAAAAACCCCCCACAATTATGAAAGCATTCCTCTGAAATTATAAAAAAGACAAGAATCCTCCACTCTTGTTTCTCATTACTGTTATAGTAAAGGTTTTAGTTTGCAAAGGCAGATAGGAAAAGGCAAGGAATAGAAAAAGAAAATACAAGGCATAAACACAACCTGAGGGAATCTAGAGATAAATTATTGGAATTAACAAGAGAGTTAGCAAAAACTCTATCCATAAATTATATTTCTATATACTAGTAATCAACAACTGGAAAATGAAAAAAAATCAAAGAAAGACATCTGACAACGAATCTAAAATAGATTCATAAGGACATATAATAAATTATAAAACATTATTGAAATGCACTCAAAAAAAGGCTATGAGGGGGAAAAAAGATTCGATTAAATTTGTAGGTTGACTTCATATGATCAACATGTAAATTTTCTCTCAATAGTTTGTAAATTCCACGCAATACAATGAAGTTTCCTCTGTTATGCAGTGTGTGTGTGTGTGTGTGTGTGTGTGTGTGTGTGTACGGAACTGATAAGCACAGTGTAGGAAGCTGAGTATAAAGTGTACATAGAAGTGTAAAGGACTGCAAACAGCAAAGAAATTCTGAAGACAAAACAAATTTTATGTGTCTGATATGGGGGGACTCGCCACATCAGCTAGAAAACCTTATTATACAACTATAGCAATTATAATAGTAATATAAAATGAAACAGTCAAGGACAGAAGACATCAGCAGAATAGAGGTGAGCCCAAAGAGACAGATCTCTACTTTATCGCTCTTACCTTCTTTATTCATTTAAATTCACTTAGTAAGTTTGTTTGTTTGTTTGTTTGTTTTGTAGCCAGTGTACAACCACCATGTATCCTAGGAAGGTAATATTCATGGGAAAAAAGCCTGTGCTCACAGGACACATAGCCTAGTGGACAAAACAGATATTTAAAGAGCAATACAGGTTGAACAGCCCTAATTCCAAAATTTTTATTCAAAATGTTCCAAAACTCAAAATCTTTTGATCACCAATAGGACGCGACCAGTAGAAATTCATTATTTGACCTCATGTGATGGGTTGCAGTCAAAACACAGGCATTTGAAAAAATATGTGTGTCCAAGGTGTATAGGACACATAAATGGATTTGGTGTGTAGAGATAGGTCCATGTCAAGGAAATCTCATCATGTATATGCAAATATTCCAAAATCTGAGAAAGTCCAGAGTCTGGAAACTTCTAAATTCAAGCATTTTGGATAAGTTTACTCAACCCGGCGGTGATACATGTGAGGACTTCACCAGAAAAGGAAAGGAACAGCTACTCTGAGATGCTGAGAAAAGGAACTGCATGTAATGCTAAGGGGGAAAATCCCTTCTGTGCTCAGGAGAAAGGAAAGATGAGTAGGAATCATCTAATTGATGAGTGGAGGAGAGAATGTGCCTTAAGGTGGAACAAGATATTCAGTAAAAATCAAGTTTTCCTCATAGAACCAGTAGAAGGCTAGTATGTTTTGACAGAGATCGAGGGGAAAATGACCTCTTAAAATTAATTTGTCAAATGCCTAAAGGATAGACATTTTGCACACTGTGTCCTATACCATACAGAAAAAAAAAAAAAGACACGCTTCCTAATTGCTCTGATTCTTACGATTAATCCTTATCCCAGCAAGGGGCAGAAGATCTTTCTGGGCATGGAACAGAAGAACAGTTTGAAGTACTTAAATAGATATTGAGAACAGAAATAGGAAAATATTTAGATAGCAAATACTTTTGTAAATAAGATGATCCTAATTCTTCAACAATTTGAATTTTGGAAGAAGAACTAAATAACTTGTTGGCTGATGCAGTATCACAACTGAACCATATGATTTTTGGCAAGTAATTTGAAAAATACTTCAAATAATTTTCTGTAGCAGTTTTTTTCTTTTTGGAGACAGGTTTTTGCTCTGTAGTCCAGCCTGGTCCTGAACTCACTATGTAGCCCAGGCTGGCCTTAAACTCATGGCAATCCTCCTGTCTCAGCCTTACAGGTACTGGGATTACAGCATGCACCACCATGCCTGCCTAATTTTTACATGGTGCTGGGTAATTAAACTTCCTGTTTTTAATGACTTCTAACTCAGTCCTTTGTGATTGCACAGTATATTATGTAATATCTCAATCTTTTAAAATTTTATATGGCTACAGTACAGCACATGCTAGGCATGCATTTTAACTGCTAACCTATGTCCCTCCATGTCAAGCCCCAAGCCCCTGCCCCTTCCAGCCGAGCTCCACTTCTCAACAGCACATAGTATGCATTGATAATCCGCAACATCCACACACATGAGGCTTTTAAGAGAAACTACAGATCCAAACCATAGCATTCCACGCCTGACCCCCAAAAAACTCATGTCCACCTCCATATGCAAAATGCTTTTAGTCCTTCTCTAAAAGTTATGTAAGTATTAACAGTACCAGTACTACTAAAAAGTTCAAGTCCAAAGTCTCCACTGAGACATGAAAAAATCTTTCAGCTGTATGCTTGTGTGAAAAGTTAAACATTTCCAACATAGAATGGCACAGGCTAAACATTCCCATTCCAAAAATAAGAAATAGTAGGACAGAAAGCAATTGGACCAAAACAAGTTCTAAACTCAGCAGGGCAAAGGTTAACTCCTTAGCTTCATGCCGAACACTTGGGGTAAACTGGTAAGATGTGAGCTCCAAAGGGCTTGTCTGGCCCTACCTGTAAAGCATTGCCTCTGTTTACAGCCATAGCCTTCCTCAGCAGATTATCTATGTTTCTGGCTTCTCCAAACATCTGAGATCTCCACTGTACCTTAGGCTTCTCCTTCACAACTGTATGCATTGTGCTCCCATGGGCACCCTGCCTGGCCTTCAAGGCCTTCTTCTGAAATCTGGGTGGAAGCTTCAGTGACCCAATTTTTGCACTCTTTGGGCCTCAAAACTAGAACAGCATAGGTTATGTTGACATCTGCCTCTGGTTTGAGGAGGAACCAGGCCCCCTTGGACAGTTGCTGCTGAGGCCTCTGAGTTCTTGGATGGTTGAACGTCAGGTGGCTGAACTCCGGCAAACATTTTTCTCTTTGACCCTACAAGATGATTTGGGGTACTATTTTCAGAGCAAGCTCCTTTTCTTGTCAACCCTTTACTTGGAATGGGGGGGGGGGGGGTCTTGTTCCCGACAACCCCTCAAGGATTTTTTTTTATATAGTCTTGTTTCCAAGTACTTGGCTTCTTTTTAATGCTAATGTCTTTGACTTTCCCACCTCCGCAGGCCCAGCTCAGTCTGGCAAAATTGAAAGCTTTGTACATCATTTTTTCTCTGCGTTTTTTTCCTGCTTTTTGTCATAGAGTTGGCTAAAAGCCACGATCAGTACTCAAGTGACAGCATAAACATTGGAATGCCTTGAGATTGCCTCCACCAGATTAAAGTAGTCCATGCCCTTGATCTCAGTTCCAAAGTCTTTAGAGAATAGCAAAATGTCAACATACTTTTGCCACAACAGAGCATATGTGCTCCTTATATCAATTACCAATAAAGTCCTCCTTCCCATCTGACATTTCTTTAATTCAACCTTTCTAATCAATAGTTCTGTCAGCATTCTGATCTTCTGAACTCTGAGCAAAATCTCCCATCAAGCTTGCGCTCACAGCATTCTAAGGCCTCTCCACCTGGCATCTTCAGAACTTTCCAAACTCCTCTAGCAAAGCAGTCTCAAAGGTCTCTAAGCCACATCATCTGGTGAAGTCACAGCAAGGATCCCATTCCTAGTACCAATTTTGTTCTTATTTACTTTCTTGTTGCTGGAACAGAATACCCAACATGCATAACTTAAGGGAGGAATGATTTATCTCAGCTCACAGTTTCAGAAGTCTCACAGAGTCCATTTATGAGATGCTGGCAATGATGGAAGCACATGTCAGGAGAGCTAAGGGGGAGCTCTTCAGGACGTGGTATATGGGTAGCCAAGTCCAGCAGGACAGGCAGAGTTACCCTTCCAGGTGGTCCACTCCTGTGTCGTACCCCAGTGTTCCACTCTTTTTGACCAGGTCCCACCTCCCAATAGCACACAGCCTCTGTGAGTAATCCACAACCTCCAAATGCATGAGATTTTTGAGCACACCACAGATCCAAACCATAACATTCACTCTTTGGTTTATTGATTACTTAGAAATATAACACTTACTTTTAAAATATTTGAGATTTTTCTAAACTTCCTATTTTTAATGACTTCTAACTCAGTCCTTTGTGATTGCACAGTATATTATGTAATATCTCGATCTTTTAAAATTGTATATGTTTACAGTACAGCAAATGATTTATCTTGTTGAATAGCTCACATTTGCACTTGAAAATAATATTTATTCTGTGGTTGATGAGAATAGTCAGGTAAAGGTAACTGATAGTGTTTTTTAAGCTCTGTGTTATTTGTATTTTGTACTAAATACTGCTCAAAGGAAATATTAAAAAATTAAATTATGATTTTTGTATTTATAAATTTATTTAATAACACTAGTGGAAGCCTCATGTACATTTGAGTCTTATTTTAGCTGGACATAAATTAATAATTATTATGCATTTCTTGTTGATTAACCGTTTTGTCATTAATACCATCTTGTTAACAATTTTTCTTTTAAATTTTATCTTTTTCTGATACTAATGTAGCCTTTTTTGAGTTTCCAATGCTTACTGCTTGCACAGTGTACATTTTCTGTCTCTTTCAATTTATTTATTGCTCTGTATTTAAAGTATGCTTTAATAAACGTCATATTTTGTAGATATATTGGTTCTTTCCTTCTTATCTAGTCTGACGTTCTCTGGCTTCTAATTTGAATGTTTAGTTCATTCAAATTTACTATAATGATTGATTTAGTTGGGGTTCGATCTATCATTTTACCATTTTTATTATGTATAACATTTTCTTTTTGATTAAATGAATAATATTTCAGATTCTATTTTAATTCACCTATTGGATTCTTATCTGTACTTTTTTGGTGATTTCAGAAATCTTGATTCCTTAGAAAATTATAAGGAATAATAATTAACTCTATTTAACAAAGCAGTAATAAAATTCCCTGAAGCAACTAATGACCTCAGGATATAGCACTATCTTTGCATCCTTTTACTGTATCGTTGGACAAGGTTTATTATGCATTTGAGAGCCACCACAGCCCTTGCCTTTTGATATTTATGTATAAAATCCCTTTTCCTAGTTTTTATTAAATACCGAGTTCTTTCGTCTTTGGGCTATCAAATTTCTTCTATACCACCACAAGAAGTCAACAATCTAAACTAGCAAATTACTTTCTTGGTATTCTTTCATCTACTATAAAACCAATCCTGATGTCTACTCATTTTGCAAGTTGAAAAGAATCACAGAACAGCTTTATCCTGCAGTCCCAAGCAGCTTAGAGTGAGAGTTAATGCGAATGGGACTCCTTTCTATGCCCATCTCACCTAGTAAGGAGACCTTGTGGTTGCGCCTACCAACAAAATGTAGTTCAAAGGGTATCGAATTTTAGCCTGGCACATTATCAGATTATCAAATGAGTAAAGAGATATAGAAGAAGGTCCCACTTCTTTTCTATAGCCAAAAATGGCAATGTGGAGAAGGACCCTTGACTAATTAAGATCAGATACATACATCCTGAAATGATTTTTTATTTAGTTCTTTAATAGGTAGATTTATAAATTGTTGCACATATTTTTGGGCATGTAGAATGATAAGGCATATGTGTCTAACAAGGAAATTTCAAGTAGATGAATTCAGCAGTAATTTAAGGAACTGGACTTGGGTGAGGCTAAAACCCTTGTTGAATTGTAATCTACTACTTTATATTCAGAGCATCTCCTAAATGTATCATACACACATTGTATGGTGTGTATCTGGAATGCCCTGCAGTGCCTCATATGTTAAACGCTCCTTTATTCTTTTCTTTTCTTCTCCCTCTTCCTTTCTTCCTTCCTTCCTTCTTTCCTTCCTTCCTTCCTTTGTTCTTTCCTTCCTTCCTTCCTTCCTTCCTTCCTTCCTTCCTTCCTTCCTTCCTTCCTTTCTTTCTGAGGCATGGTCTCACTCTATAGTCCAAGCTGGTCCTCAGCTTACTATGGAACCCAGGCTGACCACAAACATACAGTGGTCCTCTGCCTCAGCTTCCTGAGTGCTAGAATTATAGGCAACGCAGCAATATGCAGAGGATGGTCTTTGGGGAAAGTGATGGATTATGAGGGCCTCTCATCTCGCCAATGCATTTATCTGTTCATAGGTTCGTATCTTCGTGGCTTATTAGGAGAGGAAACAAACTTAAAGAATTGGGGCCTAGTGGGAAACATCTCGTGTCCGCAGCTCCTTCTCTCTCTTTTCACTTCACTTTCTCTGTTAAGTGACAGCTTTCCCCCACCACACCCTATTCTGCCTCCTCTCAGGCCCAGAAACAGTAAGGTCAATGGAACAAGAGCTGAAACTGTGACCTAAAACAAATCTTTCCTCCTTCAAGTTCTTTTCCTCATGTGTTTTGTTGCAAGGTCAGAAAGCTGACTAACACAGTTTTCTTCAGCTGAGAAAGTGCTGTAATATAAACTCGCAAATTTTCTACATTTCTTGGATTCAATCATGTGCCTTGTTAGTGTCTTGAGTTCGAAGGCACGCCACGTCAAATTGAAAGTGCTGAAACAGAATCTCTATGATTGGTTGAGTCAGGGAAAAAGGCCACCTTAAAGAAAAAACAGTAAACACAAGCCTTGTGACCAGCACAGAAGGAGCTGGAGCACTTTTCTTTTTGGGGGGTTTCTTTCAGAAATGAAGGGAAGCAAATGATTGGTCAAAAATGCAAATAAAATAGGGAAAAGTTTAAAAGGCTGAAGCAGATTTCTGCTACAATTACTCTTTTTGAAAACAGATATTTGCTCAGAAAATAGATTCAACCTCTATGTTATAGCTTGAAAATGGACTGACCCCACCCCAAGTCTATGCGTTTAAGTCCTAGTCCTCATCCTATTGGAAAGGCGTGGAACCTTCAGGAAGTGGAGCCCAGTGGAAGAAAACTGAGTCACTGGGGGCATGGGTTTGGAGGGGATGTTTAGATCTCAGCCCCTTCTTTTCTCTCTCTTCGAGTCCCAAAAGCCAGGAGGTAAACATCACTCCTTCTGCAGCAATGTTCTGCCTGGTCCAAAGCAGAGGAGCCAATCAGCCGTGGACTGAACCTGCTGAAGCCATAAGCCACAACATACCTTTTCTCCCCATAAGTTGGTTATAGCTCAAGTATTTTGTCACTAACTCTAGCATACTGCCCTAAGAGACAACGTTTATTCAACAATCCCTCAACCCTATTGTGTTATGTAGATTTTATCTTTATAGATTATGTGTCCTTTTTATTTAAATTCTGCTACATTTATGTGTCTCACCCTACCTTCCAATTGTGTCATGACATTTCTGAGTAAACTGGTAACCCAATACTCTAAGCCTGAAATTTGCTTGGTGAAAAATAGAATACAGAAGATCATGATAAGAAGCACTATCACTTTTCCCAATGACGACTTGGTTCTTTAAGTAATATGCAAATAAAAACTCAACATGTTGGTAGATGGCTTTCAAAATTGTCAAGACTTTGCCTCCCAAATCACCATCCAGCTGGGCTGGAGGAATGGCACAGAGGTTGAAGTGCTTGCCTTGCAAGCACAAGGTCCTGAGTTCGATTCCCCAGCACTACACAAAGCCAGGCATAGTGGCACATGCTTGGAATCCCAGCACTTGAGAGGCTGAGACAGAAGAACTGCCATGAGGCCAGCCTGGGCTCCATAGTGAGTTCAGGACCAGCCTGGGCTACAGAGCACACCTTGTCTCAAAAAAGCCCCCCAAGAAAATCATTATCCTACAATACCTGCATTGTGGGCATATTACTAATGAGCTCAACTACTAGAGAAGACTGTGGGGACATGGAAAATTTAAACATGGCTCACGAATGGCTCAGAAGAAAAGGCATAGACAGCTGTGTGTTGTGCTCTACAGCTCCCTGCTCCTGGAAGTACAGCTTCCATTGGAGAGTGATTTTGATGACCAGCTTGGCCTCATTCATGATAGCCACACATATACCAAAGCTCTGTCTTCTTCATTTATTGGTTCATTAGGTCATTGAAATAACAGAGCCAAAAGGCTTTTTGTTGTTGTTTTAATGGTTCTCAAAATACTCTCAAAATAAGCTGCCATCTTGGATTCAGCAGTCCCTCGAAAGAAGCAATAGCTCTCTTTACAAATGAGGAAATTGATTCCTTGGGAGTCAGAATGACTAGTTGTCTCCAGTTCTGGAAACTGAAGCCCCACAACTCTAGGGGTACAGCTGGCCTACAGTTCAAGTCTCCTAATTGCTGGGCTGGCCAGGCTGGCTGTACCCTATCACTCTACCACCTCTGTGTCTCTGAGCCTCTGTTTCTAAATCTCTAGAAGGAAATAATAATCATGACTTGGCATACCACGCAGAGTCAGAGACAGATCAGATGAGATGAGATAGGAGAGGGTAGAGGGAGCAATAGGAATTTGAATGAAGCACCCCCCCCCCCACATCCCCCTTCTACAAATCAAAGGCCTGCACTTCCTGAGTTATTGTTTGTGTGTTTATGGATGAGTTCCTGCGGAGGTCTCAGGCCCCACCCTTGACAGCTCTGACGCAGGGTTCCCCCTGAAGGAACCCTCACCAAGAGACAGAGAGGGGAGGTGGAGTGTTTTGCAGGTAGGAGGAAAGCCCTTGTTTATTCCTAGAGAGCTTGATGGCCAGACTTGGGGCCAAGATGTCTGCAACATTGAGAATGAGGGCAGCGTCCTGGAGAGGCTGCAAAGGGCAATAGGTCGGCAGAGAATCTGGGAGGCTCGGCTCCGCCTCCCTCTGCTTCTCCATCTTGCCTCCCTTACCTTCCTCTCAGTGCCTATGATGTGGGGGAAGAACCGTCAGCTTTGGGGTACGAGGGGGTGGTCCCTGCACTCCTTCACTGATGTATCGTCATGTCTTTGCCCTCTTGGAAATTGTTCCCTCACCTATGAAATGAGGATATTAATTTCCCTATAATATGCAACCAAGAGTAAGTTCAGACCAAGCACACACATACTTGTGTGTGTGTACATGCGTGTGTGTGTATGTGTGTACATACATGTAATGGAGAGGCAAAAACAGAGAGAGACCGGGAGAATGAGACTGAGAGAAAATCCTGGGAAAATCCAGGGAATCTGATGGCATAATGTGAGATTTTTCTTCCAAATATCTCTAAGCTGAGTAGATATTTTGCCTGAGTTGTGTTAATATCCTCGAATACCCATTTTACAGATGAGCGGAGAAGTCCCAACTCTGGGGCTCCAAGAAATCAGACTTGATCACCGGCCCCAAAAAGGAAACAGAAAGGTAACAGTGAAGCAGGAAAGGAATTTGACCAATGTGGCCATATTGGGAAGTCAAGGGAAAAATCACAAGCCCTTAGCCCTGTCATCACTGACGTGAGCTTTAGGGGTAAATAGGGGAAGGACTGGGGTAGTGAGTGAGATGGGTATGTATAATTAAACAATCTTTGTCTACCTGTGGTCTGGTTAAACATTGTCTCAGTTCTAGTTCTGAAAAGTGGCTCTGGAGAAGTTATTATCACTGTCATTGCTTGCAGGGACCATCTGGGTCCCATGAGACAACTGCTCCTGCTTAGGATGGGCAGACTTTCTTCCCTCCATGGGGCTATTTTCTCCTTGGGGATACTGATCTGATCATAATATAATCTGTCTGGAAGTCTCCATTGACTCCTGTAAGTTTAAGGCAATGGCTGGAGACACTTAGGCGCCACTCCGGGGGATTTGGTACAGGATGTTGTAAAAGTTAGCAACTGACAATATGTTGATAATGCCTTAGTTACTCTTGGTGTCCTGAGTCTTGAGGGAGGATGAGAGTGGTTAGGTAAATTTAGGGCTAATAAACTTTGTATTATCAGTTTTTAAACAAACATTTCTCTGAATGTAAGCAGAGCTGAGCAGAAATCTGATTTGTACAGGAGACGACTATAAAACAAAGACAGAGATTCCAGGCTATATCCTGCTTCGAGTTACCCATTGGGGATCTACAGGTCCAAGTGCTTTTTAGCTAAGGCAACCTTTAAGTCCCATTGGAAGAGATAGGCCCTACTGTTCCAGCTACCACTGAATGATACCCAAAGACAAATGGATGGAGGAATATTCTTAGATTGATTCTGAAGACCATCAAATGATACTTTCTAGTAGAGTTTGGACGGGTGGTGGGGTGAGGTATATTAAGTACTTATTATGAGTGGGATGTTCATCATTCTTTTGACAATGAGCATGATTTTGGGTTCAATCTTGTCTAATAGGATACTTTTAGGTCATGATCTAGAACTCTAAACTTGGGAGAAAAAAAATCAAGTTTATTTTCTAAATCAAACCAGTATTCTTCCTTATAGTCACAATGGAAAGCTAAGATGTGGGTTTTCACTTTGACATCCATTACTAAATCCATTCCTATTTTCTTTTCCCCAAAAAATTAATGTGCTAGAAAAAAATAAATATCATTATATTATCTAACCTGAATGAATTTTATCTGAGGCTAAGGTTGTATCACATGAATAAAGGCCTTGCCTCATCGGGGTCTAATTGGATGTTTCCAGAGTCTGAAACTATTTCAACGAGCCCAATTGTGAACATCACCAAGAAGGTTCTGGCTCACATTCGGAGCAACTCAAGACTTTTACTTTTCTTTATGGGAAAGAAAAAACACGAGAGTTCTCAGGAACTAGAATTAATAATGTCTGTCCACTTAAGGCCCAGAGAGGACTGGAGTGTCTGATATACTTGCACATCCTGGCCAGAGTAGCATTATACAGATTAAATAGGATTAGGAAATGACACAGATGCCATGTCAGCATCTTGCTTCATTCACATTTATCCATTATTGGGTTTCTGAGTGGACTGGAGTGGACTGAGGGCCTCTGTTGGCCTTGGATCCTCCATGACACCACAGCGTCTGATTTTGTTGTGGAGGTTATCATTTGCCTAGTGGCTTGGAGCCAGCAATGGCTGGAAGTAAAAGACATCTTGGTACTTGTTACGGGTTGAATTATGTCTCCCCCACCCCAACAAAAATATATGTTGAGGTCTAACTCCCAACAACCTTAGCAATGTACTCCTATTTGGAAATCAGGTCTGTGCAGATGTAATTATTTCATTTTACATGAGGTCATCATTAGGGTGGTGCTAATCCAATATGACTGGTATCTGTAGTAGAGAAATTTGAGTATGGACCATGTGATGATAGAGGCAGATACTGGAGTAGTACAGCTAAGAGCAAAGAGCGTCAATGATTCTCTTCAGCCCAGAAGCTGGAAGAGGTGAGGAAAGGGATGAGAGCCTGCCATTCCCCTAAGGTCATACTTGTAGCCTCTGGAAGAATACATTCCTATGTTTTACATCACTGGTTTGTAGAGCTTTGTTATAGCAGCCTTAGGAAATTTGTACTATGATTTTGGTAAATGTATTAGACAGTGTTCTTCTTTTTTCTGTGAATTTATTTTTCTAATATTTCCTATTAACTTTGTTTTTCTATATATATAGTTCCAGCTGTCCAAGATCAAAGGTCTGGAAAATTACTGTAGAACAGCCAGGAACTAGAATTAACAATGTCTACATTACAGGTTGATGTGTAAAGGTGATGGCAACGACATGAAGACTGGAGCAAGTGTGTGTCGGACATCCATGTCCAGGAGCAATGGCAAAAACACAAGTGAATCTGCACTGGAGATGAATGTTTGGAGACAACGGCAGAGGCCAGAGCTCTCCCAGACGGAGTCATGAAGTCTGTTTTCTTTCTTCCCTTTTATTCAATTCAAGCTTTCAGTCTATTTGTTGGGGGCAGCTTCATCCAAGATGTGTCTTCTTTTTTAGTTTGTCAGCCCTCATGTCAGTCATTCACACCCCAAATTTTCCTAGGGACTTCTGGGTGTTTCCTAATCCATTCAAGTTGACACAACAGAATGAACACTCACAGTCTCCCCCCTTAGCGACTTGAAAATCAGCTATACCTCCAAATACAATAGCCAAATTCATTTTATTTTATTATTCTTTTATTAGTATGCTTTGACATATATAATAACTTCAGGAATCAGTGTATTTACATGTTGCATTTTGATCCTTGGGGTTCTCATCCACTCACCTCCACCAACTCCCCTTTCCCTTTCCACAGTCCATCTTCTCCCTTTCTTCCATCTTTTACTCTTCTCATTTACTTTCTTATGGCCTTTGTTCTCTTATATTACAGAACTATGTGACATTTCATAATTATGCCTAACATAATCCATCTACCCTATGTACCAACGGAAGCACCAAATTTCTCCCTAGAATCGAAGGCCTAGTTCCTCTTTGAGATATATTTATTCTTCTCTTGGCATTCCATTAGTTGTACTATAATGCAAACTTAACAAGTGCCAATATTCAAGCAATTGGTATTATTTACACATGTATAAGCATATTCATAACATAGGAAAGAAATTATACTTACTGTTCTCTCCTATAACTGACCATGGGGTTGTCACTGCTATTTATGATTACCTTCTTCTACTACTCATTCTGTATTTCCTTGACCTTCAGCAAGTACCACAGCAAGTCTTGCTTCCTTATCTGGTGGGTGATCCCTCCTTTCAATCCTGCATTTGTCAACCTGCCTCCATTGGGTGATTATAGTTTTTCATTGACCTTAATAACTGGTATGTTAATACTAGGAGACAACTTAAAGGAGCTCTTTCACTCCTAACATGTTCTTCCTTACTTCCATTATGGAGTACTATTCCAAGTTCCCTTTGGTAGCTTAGAGCAATTCCCCCTGTCAATACCATAAATTCCTTTTAACTTGTTGGCTCAGAGTTATGAGGAGGCTAAAATGACCAGAGGTCATCATCTTCCAGTCCAATACAATTGTTATTGTGCCTGCTGGTGCAAGCTTTCCCTTTCTCTGGGCCTAAGACTTTTAGACTAGCTGAGAATAAAGTCAAGGGAACAGGAAGCAAAAATTTTGCTAGTGAGTCACTAGGGTTGATGGTGAGTAGTATCATTCTCATTTCCACTTCTTGACTCCTGGACCCATAAATTCTCAAACATTATATAACCCATGCAGATTGACACAATAGGATAAAAGTTCACAATAAATGTTTTGTTTTCAAACAAACAGCAACAAGCATAAGTAGCGGCTCTCTAGATTATACCAGAAGTATGTGCACTGAGTTTCTGTAGGGAGTATTGTGGTTTGGATCTGAAATGGCCCCCAAAAGTCTCATGTATTTGGATATTATGGATTATCTATGCGACCAAGTGCTATTAGAAGATGGGGGCCGGTTCAAGAGGGTGTGTTTTGGTCATGTGGTGAATTATAGCTGTGTAATGGGAGACAGTCATGTGGTAGATTAAAGATTAAAGTTATGTGGTAGATTAGGAGCTTTAACTTGGAAATGGTGGAACACTGAGTCTGGATTCAGAAGGGGCAGAACACCGGGACAGGACCTAGAAGGGCATGTGCCAACTCCTCCCTTCCTTCCTTTGGGACTTGGCTTTCTATTTGCTATGCCATGAGGAGCTGCCTCCACCTCTGCTTCCACTGTTTCTGGATGCCCACGAATGGGTTGTGACCTTCCAAAACTCTGAGCTTAAATAAAATTTCCTCTCCTAATTTGTGCATGTAAGGTATTAAGTCACAGGATGAGATAGTAACTAAGATAGGCAATGTGTAGGTTTGACTAGGTAATTCACAAAGTCAGGCAGTTAATTCAGGAGGTTGGTGCCAGCACTGTGCTAACAGCTAGGAGCACATGTTGACCAAGCCTTGGTCTTGGACTGTAGCTCCTGGTCTAGTCAGAAACACAAATGATTTATGATACATCAAAGATGACTTGTGACTAAAACTCTTAGGTGCAACTGGGATGTGTACCAGGAGTTCCTGCCCAGTCTATAAAGTCAGAGGCAGTGGGACCTGAGGAGGCAGAATTCTCCAGGAAAAGGGGAAGAGGAAGACCTCTGCTGGCTCAGGGACCAGCCCGTGCAGGGCAGAGAAATTAGGGAGGGCAGTATAGATGTTGTGAGGACAAGGAAGACTAAGAGAAGTGCCTGGGAAGGCAGCAGAACCACAATCTGAAGAAGTCTTGTGGGCAAGGTGGAAGATTCTGTACTTTATCCTAGGTCTGAAGTGCTTTCAGGTACTTCAAAGTAAAGAATGTAGACGCCTAGAAAAACCAGCTCATCATGACCTTTGACTCTAGCCAAGGTTTTGGTCAGAAAAGCCGGGTTCTGACTTCTATTCCACTTTTTCTTGTTAAGATTTCATTTTTCAGACTTCTGATGAAAAGCAAAACCCTCATAACTGATCTCTTGCCTCCCCTCTCCTGTACCTCAGAAAATGTAACCTGCTTCTACATGACCCTATCCCTCAGGGTGACTGAGACACCTAGGAAAATCTCAGCCTCTTGCTGTGTTCTTGATCCCAGGCCTAGCAGTCACTGCACTCCAGCCCTGTGACTCAGCCTGACCCTGGGGATGGAAGACTCCAGAAGAGCAATTACCCCACCCTTCCACGTCCGCGAAGGCGGTTAAGAGTGGAGAGGTGGCTCGATTGGCTTTGAAATCTGCTCTGGGAATTGGCACAGCATACTGCTGGATGAGTCCGAATGGGGTCCGGAAAGCATGATTTGGGGGGTCTTTGTCTGGTCACTTCCTCTCTGGCACTGTCCCTCTGCTCTGCTTTCTGGCTGTCATGAGCTGAGTAGCTTTAATCCACCCTGTTTTTCTGTCATGCTGCTTCTGCCTTGGAACCAGCTGACCGTGGGCTGAATCTTCTCAAACCATGAACTAAATTAACCTTCGCATCCCTTAAGTTATGGGTGCTGGGTATTGTGTCCAGTAACAAGAAATCTGACCAATACAGAAAACGTGGTGTGGACAAAGAGGGCCACTATTGTGACTGTACTTGACCACGTGACTTAGAAGTCTTTGGACCTGGTTTGCAGGACAACTTGGAAAGGCTTTGGAGATGTGGGCTAGGAAAGCCTTAGAACACTATAAGCAGAGCCTGATGGTGATGCTGGACAGAGCTCCGACCAGAATGACAGGAAAAGGACAAGATCAGAAGGTTTCAGTTGGAAGCAAGGACTTCATTGGCAACTGAAATAGAGGCCATGTGTGTTATGCTGCAGTGGAAATTTTGCTCACATTTTACAAGGGCCTAAGACTTTGGAGGATACTGAGATTAAGGTGGATTAATTGGTCTGGTGGTGGAAATTCAAAAGCAGAACAACATTCAGGCTTTAGCATGGGTGCTACTGGCTGCATTTAGTCAAATTTATTGTGAAAATTGTGAGCAAAAGGCAGAATAGAAGGGTTTGAAAAATTAAATGTGTGCCCAGAAGAAACCATATGTAAAGTTGAGGCCTAAAGAGACGTTGTTGCTGAAGAGCTTAGAGCTATAAGAAAAGAATCAAGTGATTTGTATAGGGGGAAAAAAATGTCTTGAGTGCATCTCAGAAATTAGCAGTCCTCTGTCCACTGTAGACTCAAGTGTATAAAAGTAAAAACTTTTCATTTAGAAGAGTGACAAGAACTTTCCCAGAAAAAATTGATTCTCTGGGATTCATCTTATTCCTCTTAGCCATTCAGGTATGCAGGGGCCACGACAGACGTGGTCCAAGAGGTAAACCAAAGGATTTATTGGGTTGCTGTTCATTGGCTGTTCCTTGAGCTGGTAGCCATTACTTGCATCATCCATGCGATGCTGGTTTTGCCAGCATGTGTAAACCAAGAGTTGGAGCTAGGGAGGCTTCAAAATTTCAAAAGCTGGGTGGCCATACAAGGAGCCCCTGAGAGGGGAGCACGTGCAGCTCCCTTTGAGTCGCCCACAGGCTTGTAAGTGACCCCTCACCCATGCTCCTTTAGGTAGTATCTCACACGTGCTTCTGCAGGTAACTCCTCACCAGCACTCCTGTAAGTAACCCCAATAAACCCACTCTTTTACCAAGTTGGATTTTGGTGCCAATTTTACTTCGTCTCCATCTACTGTGCCTTATATGGGGCAAATAGGTGCTGGGGTTCCTGTCGTGCCAGGAAAGTGTCTTCATACAACACGTGGCAGTGCATGAAATGTATATGCAAAGTGAATAACTTTTTCTGGGGTGTGAACACCACGTCTACTCACCCCAGTTAGGGCACAGGATAACAATTACATCAAAATCCAACTTGGTGAATGAATGAGTTTATTGGAATTACTTACTGTGTACTTTTGAGTGTGCCTGGATGGATCACTGAGGTGTTGTCTAGGGGTCTATGTCTGGTTTCTCTTCCCTTTTTCTTCAATACTTTTTCCCTGATCTGCTTCCCAGACACAACAAACCGAGTAACATTTCTCTCCTGCCATGACAGTTCTGCCTTGGCACCAGCTGACCGTGAACCGAATGCCTTTAAAAGAACAAGCCAAATTAAATCTCCACTCCTATAAGAGGAAGGTTGTTGGTGTTATGTATAGGTCCAGCAAGGAGAAAGCTCATTATTAATAAGGCGCTCATGTTCTTTAAGTTGCAGAGTGTGCTGGAGGCTGGGAAGCCCCTGCCCACTCTCTGCAGGATACAGTAGCTTCAGTGTTCAGTGATAGAGACACGTTTGGAGCCTCCCATCATAGCCACTCTACCCATCCCAGATTTCCATATAGCTACTCTGGAGAATTCTTTGTGAGCTCAGACTCACCTTCTGTAGATGACATACAACCTCAATGAGGCACAGCGCACCTGTGTGTTTTCTGGACTTTTTGGGAGGTTGGAGTCTTCCTGGAAGGAACACATTGCTGACCCTGAAAGCTGAAGCTCCCAACGAAGGGAAAATGGGTCCTTCCTTCTGTCCTTTAGGGGAAAAGCTGGGGGGTCCTCAGTGCGGAGAGCTCTTGAAGAACTGACAGCTTCTGCCGCTCCGCAAATAATTCTGAAATCCTCCCTAATCTTGTCCTTTCTTCCCTAGTTTGCTCCTGGTTTCTTCACTCTTGCTTCCTGGGACATCTCCCGCACGACACTGCCAGTGCCTAAATCTCTATCACAGGCTGGGGGAACAAATTATAATATCACTTATTGGACAGGGGATACAGTTCAATGGTACAGCACTTGCCTAGAATGAGCAAGGCCGTACTTTGATCAATAGCACCTCATGCTCATGAAAAACTTTATCTTCTGGAACTATTACAATATATACAACCCGTATCTTTTATGTGGTTTTGTGAGTTAGTCTTTTTGATAATTCCTAAGGCATGCTTCCACACTTAACAGGTCTATTTTGCCTGCAACCTGTCATTTCTCTCTGTCCCACTGTCCCGGGTTTCTCATTCCTTGAGTCGGCTATCGTGTCCCTGGGCCTCCTCTACCTGTTCCCTGGGTTACGCCAAGATACAATTCTTTACACATGTGATCATTAGGATGGAAGCACAAAAAAGAGAGAAAAGAATAGAAAAAGAAAACACTCAAAACTGGCCACCAGACCTTGCTCTACAGTTTCCCTTCTAGTCCTAATACCATAGTGAGTGTCTTTTTTTTTTTTGGAACAACTGCTGACAGCCATTGAACCACAGCACAGGAGCTTCTCTCCCTTGGAAGGGACTTTCTACAACTTTTGTCCCTTTCCAGGGTCCAGATGCTATTGCGCCCAGATAGGAACAAGGAGCTCTTTCATTTGACTGGCAGAAGAAACATTTCTTTCTCGGGGAGTTGACAGAAATAGACATTTCCTTCAGGGATGGGTACCTGTAGCTTCCACTCAGTGGAGTTGGGTTCCATGGCCTGGACATGAAAATCCCACACCATACGTGTCTCTGCATCTGGTTCTTTCTGTTTATATAAGGATGGTGAGCATTCATCATCTGAGTTCAACTTCTTTTTCAGTCTTTGTTTCAACATGAGGCACAGAGGCGGGACCAATGTGCCCTTGTATGTGCTATGGCTTAGACACAGTTTGAGTATGTCTCCCAAGGTTCATGTGCTAGAAGAGTGGTCCCATTGTGTGGTACGGACAGGCATAATAGCTTAGAGGTGAGGTAGTAATTGGATAACTGGGGACTCCACTTTTGGAAGATGATTTGTATAATTCTTTTCTTTAATTGTTACGAAATAAGCAGTCCTGGCCCCTGAATCTCTCTGGCTTCCATCTCACCACACCATCTCTTCTCACACTCTTCTGCCATACACTACCAGAGGCAGAAAATTTGAAGCCACCTAACCTTGAACTGTCAGTTTTCGAGACCATGAGCTGATGAAAACTATTTTTTAAACAAAATACATAGCCTCAAATATTTTGAGATAGCAACAGCAAGACAACAAACACAATTTGTGTTGAGGAAGGAGTTACTGCGTGGGAAAACTTTCTGTTCTTGTAGTCTGTGGCAGGCAAGTACCTTAAAGCGAAAAAGAAAACATAAATATACTAAAGGCAATCAATTTTCTTTTTTCTATTTTTATTAGCACATACATGCAATGCACAATGATTATACTGAGCTTTAGAATTTTTGTGCATATATATATATAGTGCATATATATTGCATCAATTTATATTACCTTCCCCTTCCTCTTTCCATCCTTACACCCCCCTCATCCCCCCGCCCCCGGCTTCCAATATCTCACCCATTTGATTCCATTATCTATTTCTATTGAGTGTCTCATATTAGAGAAATCATGCTATATTTGGCCTTCTGAGTCTGACTCACTTCACTAAGCATGATGGTCTCAAGTTGTGTCCATTTACCTACAAATGACTCAAATCTGTTTTTATGGAAAAGTAGTACTCTTGTATATTTAAGGGAAAACTGTCAGTCTACTGGGACAGGATCTTGTCTAGATGTATCTATTTGAATCTGCATTTGAGTTACTTCATTGACTCATCCCCAAGCAGTGAGAGGTGATTTGCTTTCCACATGCAAGATTGATACAGATGACTAAGAAGCTTCCTCTTAGAATAACGAGTGGGACAGGCCCAAGGAGCAATGCCAACATCAGCACTGGCTCACAGGTACTACTACTCCACTCAGAATGGCGGAGGCTGCACTTTCATGATATACTTTCCTTCTCTGGCAGAATAAGTGACTGACTGATTTGAATTTGGCTTTGTCCCTGTCCCATGTCCAGCTTGTAAAAGTAGAGAAATTGCCTGTTACTGAGGACTTCCTGTGTCTGGTCTGGATTCTTCAAGGAGGATATGTTTCCAAAGTCATTCTGAGTCCCCATCAATATGTGACAGTCTCAGAGTCCAGGCTGGATGCCAGAGAGACATCTGTACGTGTTCTGAGGTAATGGGCCAGAGTGTTCAGGAGCTGGGCCAGACCTAGGCTGGTTTCACAACCTCCTAATACTATGCCCAAGTATGAGAGTGTCATGTCCCTCCCCGGGGTGCATCACCTTGGGGTGTAGTTCTGCTTTGTCCAGCCTGTCTCACTTACTGTCATTTGCCTCTGGGCATGACATCTGGATGGCATCAAAAGACATAATGAATGTAAACACATATTGAAATTTTTAAAGTCTTTTAAGAATAACAATAACAACTATTTCAGTGGGGTATGTTTTCTTTTGATTCACATGCATGAATCTGAGATCTGGGAGTAAGCTCTGTTGAGGACCAAGGTTCTCCTTTTATTTACGTGGAAAAGATACAAAAGAAAAAATATTTTAAATGCTAAGGGGGCCCATGGGAGAAAGAAGTCATCACTGTGTACTCTGAGCAAAGGACGTGGAGGCTGATCATGCAGGATGGGTGCGTTCTTGGCTGACAAGGAAATGGGTTGCCTTAGGGGAGGGAACGGTGTGTGCAAGGAGTGGAGGACCGAAAGATATTCTCATGATTATAACAGCACACAGATAAGCAGGAGCTCAGTGGGCGCCCAGGCAGAAGTACAGGTGAGTGGACATGGAAAATACTGGCTGTACATGTAGGGGCAAAGTGGTAACTCTTTCTAAATTGCCACAAGGCAGTGCTCATGTGAACAGGGGGAGGTGTCAAGGGCAGGGGTTACAAACTCTCAAACAACTCAGAGGCCGGGCAGAAAGGCAAGGCAGGGAGGAAGTACAGAATCTGGGCTCCATTAACAGGACTGTGTCCTCTCCAAAGTTCAAGGTGGTCAGACAGAGCTCCTAATGCTTTAGGAGAAGCCAGAAGCTCAGATGTTTTATGTGGGACTTTGTGACTTGCAAAGGTCTGGGTAGATCAAATAGAAAATGACAGGGGTGTGTGTGTGTGTGTGTGTGTGTGTGTGTGTGTGTGTGTGTGTGTGTGTGTGTGTTGGCGGGGGGGATGCTTTATTGTTTCCCAAGGAACTGGCTGCTGAGTCCCTGTGACAGAGAGAACTCTTTCAATATCCACTTGGAGCACCTGGCTGTGTGATCCACAGCTGCTTTAGTGACCCTTGGGAACCTGTTTCAGTGATCCTAAATGGCTGTCGCCTGTGCCTGGTGGGGGCGAAGGGGAAGATCTCTCAGAGTGCTGAAGCAATGCAAGGGTTTGCATTTTCACAGGGATGCAATCGATGCAAACCCAAAAAAGGAAGCCCGAGATCATCGATGGCCGAGGCGAGCGTGAGATGTGTCCCTGTGGCCTCTTAATCAATAAACTTCGATGTCCCTGGCATCTGCTGGATTCCAAAGGCAGTCCCAAGGGCTTTGATTTGGAACTACTGTCATACGAAGATACCCTTAGAAGCAGAGTGGCCCAGAGCAGAGTTTAACCTAGATCTGGTGCTGGTGGTGATGGTATGTGGAGAGGAAAATGCGGTTTTCGTCCTCAGATATCTGCAGAGTTGTTATGTATAGGGTAGGTGTCAAGTCTTTTTGTATAAATCTACAGGCTAAATCCAAAGCCAGTAGGTAGACACTACAAGGAGACAGACTGTGACCTAAAGAACTTGCTCACATCAGAGAGGACTAGAAGTGCAATCAAGTGTTTTTGGAAGTAGCAAATACTCTGTCAAGCAAATAGTGGATGGCCACACTTTGCAGATGATTTGGTAGAGAGAAGTTTGGCTATGGATGACCTCTGAAGTCTATTCTTAGAAAATTTGTAGGTTTTCTTTCTTTTCTTTTTTGTACTGAGAATTAAACCCAGGGTTCTTATCACTAAGTATAACCCCAGCCCATTTTTTTTTTTTTTAATGTTGAGACAAAGTCTTGCTAAGTTATTAAGTTGCACAGTCTGGGCTTAAACTTTCCATGCACTTGCTGCAGCCTCCCAGAGTGCTAGAGGATTAGCTTCATAGCAGTAGCTTGTGACAGTGCAACTCTATTTAGAGTATGATTTTCTTTACAAAACAAAATGTGCTGGCATTTCAGATTGCTTTTTTTTTCTGCTCTGAAAATGAGACTCAGGAGCTCCCAGCACACAAAACGGGGATCATGGAAAGATCCAGAAGTATGGTACTCTAGGGGCACAGAAAACTGAGCTGGGGTTGTTACTGACAGTGGCTTACTTTATAGCTGCCCGAGAAGACTTAAACTACAAACCCAGCTTCTGAGAACCAGAAAGGAGAAGGGACAGACAGGACAGGGGAACCCAGACGTCATCAGATGTCAAATGCTGTCATGGGACTAACTTCAAAGTCTGAAGGTGACAGAACCAATTTTCTAAAAAGAGAGAGAAAGAGAAACAGCTAGAAAGTAATGAAGGCTTAGCAAAGATCCCAGATTAAAACATTTGGAGAGACTTGGAAGATTTAATCATGCACTGTGAGTCCCCTGAGGCAGCCAGGCTGTCCTGCCCTTGGCCTTGCTCACTCACCTGACTCCTGCCAGGGTTAGGGCTCACCGTTTGTTGAGTTGGTCTGTATCCTCCCCAGTTACTGCACCAATAAGCCTATCACTTTTCACTCCCTCTTGGTGAGAACATAGAACTCCAGAGCAGAAGTGAACTTTAGGACCTCCTCACCCATTACACAGAAGGAAAAAACGAGGCCCAGAGAGTAGATCCTTCATAAAGCCCAGTGGGTAAGTTTGAGACCTACAGAAGTCAAGTTACTTCTCTCTCTTGTACTAACAAGAAAAGTTTATATTGGGGAAGGTAAAGTTTGTGCTTCTACTTTAGAAAAAAAAATCTTTGAGAATTAATATGGTAAAGCTTCTAAGTTCAATAACCAGATTTTTTGGTTTGTTATATTTTAGACGAGATCTTGCTCTGAAGTCCAGGCTGCTCCTGAATTCAGTAAGTAGCCCAGCCTGACCTGGAACCCACAGCAATCCTCTTGCCTCTGCCTCCCAAGTGCTGGGATTATAGGTATGAGCCACCATGCCCAGTGTATGTGGTGCTGGGGAATTGAATCCAAGGCCTTTTGTGCATTAGGAAAGTGCTGTAACCATTGTGTGTTCCTCAAGTCCCAATAACCAGCTTTTGAGAAAAAGAGATTTCTCCTGTTCCACAAGCCAAAAGTCACCTTTTTGTTGACAGCATAAGGTTGAGGGCTTAAAACCAACTAAGATCTGCACTCTGCCATGTTCCCAGACAAATCAAGGCAGCAGCAGCCTTTGAATGGAATCCCGTCTGTCCACATTTGAAAGGCACAGAGACTCCACGAGAAGAGCGGACAAGCGAGGCGGGTTGTCCAGGCAAATGCCTCACTCCACCCGACTTCCCACCCTGTCTTATATTTTATTGCGAGGCGGGGTCTAGGACTTCTGATCTTCCTGCCTCAGCCTTCTGAGCAGCTGAAACTCCAGGCACACGCCACCAGGGCTAGCTAAGAGAACGCTTCTTGTATTCACATATATTTTTTAATCAGTGCCAGGTAATACTTACATATGGGTCCTACAGCATTAGAATGGCAGTATGTGAGTGAGAACAGCTGGGGAGGGCCAATATCTTAACTTCCATGAAACACGTTGAGTTGCCCAGAGGCAGGACACACAGGGGAACTCAATGGAGCTGCTGGTGGGAGAGGAATTAGGGAGGGATGAGCCCTCACAGGTACGTGCACCTGTCCTGCCTGAGAGATGTCTGAGGCAAGTATATGCCATCCCATGAGCTGCATCAACATGGCGATATCTTCAGGTAACCCATCCTCAGTGAAAGAACTGGTGTGGCTCCTTCATGGCTAGAGACAGGTGCACCTGGGACAGAGCCCAGGCCTTTCCTACTTCTGCAGACTCAGTGACTCTGCTTCAAGAGCTAGCTCAAAGTTAACACTCAGACACAGCTGTGCAATGACAAATAATGACACTGGGGAGGTAGGGAGGTCTGCTCCAAGGTGGTGGGACTGGCCTTTGACATTCCAGAGGCCAGCTTTTAGGCAAATGGACACAGGCTATGTGAACACTGCTGGCCACTGGTCAGCACCAGCGGAGATCTCTGTGCTCCTCAAGAAGCTGCTTCGGGGCACCAGGCACCGGGACAAGAGCACTGGGATGATGGCCGGGTGCCTGGCAAACCTCAGGTTCTTTGACCCTCGGACGAGGCCCTTTTCTGCCGATGCCCAACTGGATTCTCAGAAGCCATCCAGAGGGTGCTTGGCTCGTCAGGGAAAAGTCAATTCCCCCGGGCCTTCACTTATAACTTTGTTTGCAGATAGCGAGCTTTTCCACCGGCTCCTCGTCCCGAGCCTTTCTGCCTGTAACAATCACATTATTTAATTTAGACGGGTGAAGTTACCTTAGATCAATTATACTTATTTTTCCTGTGTAATTTCCAAAGCTTAATATCTCCATTCAGGTCCAGCCTGGGGGACAGGTTGTCTAGCAGAGTCCTAAACGATTTCAGCCTTTAATTCAATTGTACTTTGACCATAGCCGGGACAGCGAGCATAATTCTTTTATCCCTAAGATGTCTCATTAGCAATAATCTAATAGCACACATTAAAATATAGGTCACCAAGGTGGGCTGCTAAGTGGGAGACTTGTCCTAACTTTGAAGGCCACACAGCTGTCATGGAGGGACTGGGTCTCCCCAACAGAGCACACCGTCCGATTCCAGGTTTACTTCTAAAACAATTGGTCCAACAACCACAGCTTAGATTCTCCCATTTAATACTAAGAATTAACCTTGCATAGGAAACGAAGCTGATATCAGGGGCCATGGGGGGAGATGAGGTAAAGGGAGATGTCTCTTGCCAATATGACATAACAGGAAAGATTTCTGGCCCCAGGCACGTGGTCTGGAACCTCCTCCCAGTTGTTCCAGGAAGCCAGTGACCAAGAATACAGCTCTTCCTCTCTCTGGCGTTGGTTTACACAATGGTAAAATGGGAAGATGGTGGGTTAGGTGCAGAATTTCCTAAATTCTGCCCCCGCACCCTTGCTCAGCAAGTCCTAGTGTGTGCTTGATGTTTCCTGTTGAATCAATTCACTCCTCTTAATTCACTGCACATGTTTTAAAAAGGACGCTCATGTACCAGAGTGGAAAAATCTCTAGAACACTTGTAGAAGGAAACAAACACACAGGATGACAGTGATTGTGTCAGATTTAAATACACAACATTGTTGCTTTCTATTGACAGTCAATTAAATGTATGCCAGTAAGGGTCAAGACAGTTGGCTACCTTTGTGGAGGAGGAAGGAGGAGACGCTGACCGGGAGGGGACACAAGTGGAACTTTTGTGGGCTGGTCATTTCTTTGAGTGGCCTCGGTGTAGTTACATGGGTGTGTTTACTATGCAAAAAGTGCACTTACTATTAGTTCACTTTTCTGTGTGTCCAAAGCCTAATACACATATGTACATATATAATATAAAACTTTAGAGATACATAATTTTAAGAATATGTATCTCATATATCTATGCATTTGTGTATTTATTATGTGTGCATATAAGTGCGCTATATATTTAAATGTTTAGGCGTATATTATATATGCATACAGTGTTCATTACTCCTAAGGATAATCTGTTTTTGTTTATATATTCTGTGTATGCATGCAGTGTTTTCTAATACGTCATTAGATACCTTGTACTGATTGTTGCCAGGCATATACCCATGCTTTCGGAGCCCGAGTCCCTCTGTGGGAACACTCAGCACTGAGTAAAGGCAATGGCTGGCCAGAGAAGCTGGGAAGAAGGCACACGACCGTGGAGAGGACACGGGGGCTTCAACCAAATTTCTAACATTTCTGTTTTCTCTACTAGATGACTAATCATGATTTATTTTCTATATTTTAAATGTAAGCCTGTGATACTTCACACTTTTAAAGATTTTAGGGTTAAACAATAAATAATGAAAGAAATATTATGTCATCATTCTAAATTAAAAACCAAACTTCCATGTTATAAATAGGTGGCCAATGAAAATGAATGCAATGAACGGATAGCAGTTAGGATGTTCTCAGTCGACCCTGGCTTCATCGAGGTCTCTACCCAAAGGCAGGCTTCTCCCTGCAGGAAAGGGGTCAGTAAGTGAGAACCTGGTTAGGCACTTTAGCCTGGAATTGAGCCCTGCTCCTTGCACAGTTAAGAGAGACTAAAAAGGATCAGGCTTTGTCCCTAAGTGACTCCGAGTGACTTAAGGCAAGGGCTGCATAGCCCAAGCCACAGCCCCCGGGGAAAGGACTGCAAGGTCCTCTGAGTTCTGATAGTTCTCACTGCTAGGTGGATGGGGGCGTGGAAGAAGTCTGCTTCGGAGTGAGTGGAGGACAGACAAAAGGGAAAATTATTAGTAAAAATTGAAGAACTTCCCCAGGATCATGGGCCCAGCTCACAATCTGCCTGGGAGGGCCCTAAGAAAAACTGTCCCCTTTCTGTGACCTGTTCGCTCCCTGATGCTCAGTGTGCAAGTGTCTGGGTGCAGGCACTCAGTCATGGAGGAAAGCCCATGTCATCTCTGGCACAGCCCCTTTCTGTACCGCAACAAGCTGCTATCTTGCTTCCTGAAGCCTGTGGTGATGGCTGTTGGTCTCACTGTTGGACCACATAGTGTGAGCTCACAGCCTCTCCTGGCCAGGTGCACATCCACTCACAAAGCCTAAAGATCTACCTTTACCTTTCTCCTGAGACCCAAGGGATGCCCCCAGCTGCCTTGTTTTGTTTCCTTTGGAAAATTGTGTCCTGGTGCCACGGGCAGGGCCAAGTGTCAGAGCGAATTTCAGTTCAAAGCTCCAATTTAACCTGGCTGCCGGTCTCAGTATAGGAACATGTGTACTCAGGAAGAGAGAGAGAGAGAGAGTCCAGACCCTGGGAGGTTGCTTTTCTTGTTATGAAGTTAGGGACAGGCAGGGATGGCCTATGGTAATCTCTCCCTGACTCTTTCACCTTCAAGTACCAGCAAGGACTTTCTTTCACTTGCAAAGCTCCACCTTGACCTCCATGTTTCCCAGCCTCTTTCTCAAAGCTCATTTCTCACGTTAGGGAAGGACCACTTGATCTGAAAAAATCTCCATAACGAGAACATAGGGTGTAGGAAGAGCTTTGGGCCAAGTGTCAGGGGCCAGGGCTTGGGTTTTTAGTGCCACAACTAGCCCATGTGGCCTCTGGAGGAGTCTTCCCAGCCCCCTGGGAGGAAGAGGAGGAAGGAGGAGAGGATGTCATGGGATGATGTAGACCTGAACAGGTGCACGGTGCAAAGAAAGGGTGCAGAGAGAAGAAACAGGATAGCGTTGGGACAGGTCCCAGAGGGGAAGGGAGGGAGAGCCCTGAGGATCTGGGAGCGGGGGCCAAACCTCGGAGAGGGCAGGGGAAGGGCAGACCAGGGGCCCGGCCGACACAGAGACACTGCTGGAGTTCAGAAACTCACTAGCTGTGGCCTGGAAGTTCACAGCCCAAAACCTCAACAGCTCTGCCAAGAACAGGAAGCTCAGGGTGGCGGCAGAGAAGAGACTGGGACCGAACAGGGAACTGCTGAGCCACCGGGACAGAACTGGAGCCACTGGACCTGGGTCCCCATTCCACTCTGTCCTGCTTCAGCCTGCGGGTCAGGACATCTGGCTGCTTTCAGCACATATGCAGTGATATTCATGTGCACAGCCACTGGCTTAGTGTGTGTCAAACACTGCTCGTGCTCTTTGCAGTCAGTGATGCTTCTAAGTCTCACAACCACCCTACGAGATAGATGCTAATACTAGCTTCATCTTATAAATGAGAAACAGAGGCACACACCAGCCAGAGGGGAGTAGCTGGTAAAGTAAGAGGGATTTAACCCTGGCACAGTTAGTATGGACATTGGGAGTCACTAGGACTGCTTGTCAATTTAAGGAGGACAGAAAACCAGGGGTCCTTTAAATACTGTCAGCGGGGGATGATGGCATTTGCCATAAAATGGATGAGCAAACCATTGCCCAGAACATTGCTCCCTTGTCCCCTTGCTTAAGACTCTCTAGCCTTCATCTTGGGGCTGCAGCACAAAAGAGAAGGAGGTGACAGGCTTGTCAAGAACATGCCTTGGGCTTGTTCCCTGTGTGTGCTCCACAGAGTGTGGCCTGCTGCCCACGTCTCCGTCACTAAACAGCTTATTAGTTCAGGGTCCTGGGCACCAGAGCAGAGCAGGACCAGCTCAGACTGAACACATCATCCTCTGCTCCTCCTGAGACTTCAGGACCACTGCCTCGAAGAGGGGGCCGCTCACACTTCCACCCCTGCACCATCCTGTGCACCAGCCTTGGGGGGCATATGGGTGCTGCTCCAGGATCATCCCCTCCTACTTAGTGAGTACAGAACAGTTTTTCTATCTTCTGGGTCTCAAAGGGAACACACCTCTGGGAAAGACAGCTCAGCCAGGAAACGGCCGTGTGTCTATGTCTCTTCTTCTAAGTATCGTTGGGACACACCCGGGCTAAGGAAAGGAAGTGTTCTGTTCAAGCCATGCAAGTGCAAGTCACTAAAGGTGCTATGAACCTGGGAGAGAGGTTATTTTAAAAAGTCACTAATACTGAAAGTGTTTTGTTTTTTTCAAAATGAGAATAAATAAGCCACAAATGTGCAAATTCCTGGCCCTCATTACAAACCTATTAGATTCAGGCTGCTGGAATGTGGTCCAAGAATTTCCATTTTTAATAATCTGCTGGAGAGATGGAGTTGGGAAGGTGGCGGGACGTCACGCACTTCTAGGATGAAGCAGGGAGCACGGAGAGCACCACTGCTACGGCATTCCAGAGCCTTGACAAGTGTGACCCTTCGGTGATCTTAATGGGTGTCATTTTCAGTTGGAGAAACCGAGGCTCCGCAGCTAGAAGTGCAACTGACTAGTCTGAGCCCAGCCTGAGCAATCTAGTGACTTAGCAAGAATCTGTCTCAAACATAAAAATAAAAGGAGAGGTGGATACGTGACTCGGTGCAAAGGTCATGCGTTCAACCCCTGGTACTGTACAAATAAATAAGAACATAAAACAAAATTGAAATAAAGGAAAAAGCTGATATTCACCCATCTTTGATTATAGCCATTTTTCCCTCCACAGACCACACACATAGCTGTTATACTGAATTACATTTGGTATTTCATTCCATTCCTGAAATTTGAAATTAGATACACATAATTTAAAATCCTAGAAAAGATGGCTGCCCTCCTTAGAAATGGAGGAAATAAGTGTTTTATGGTTTTGCTCATTTAAGACTCTCAGTAATTCTCCAAGGCAAAGCATTACTATTGTCATCACCATTTTACCTACTTTACAGCAGAAACTGAAATACAAAGAAACAAGGAAACCTGGCTAAGATTTCAGATAGCCAGGATTAAGATTCAGGAGCAGGGGCCCACAGTTTGTGTTTTTAGCCTCTGCACCCTCCTGCCTTTCCAGGCTACAAGAAAAGCTGGTGTCTGTTCCTGGTAAGCTTCCCAGGAATAGACGTCAGAGGACGAGTGACTCAAGGGCGAAGGCAGCAACAAGAATCACACGACCACAACTATTACTGGTGAAACGGTTGGGAAGTGTTCCCAAGGAGAAAGAAGAGAGAACACATACACATAGGCAGTAATTTTAAGAGGCTCTGAGATGCCTTACATGCTGGAGTCAGCAAATTCCCTCCAAATGTATTAAACTGCTTTATAGGTTAAAGAATGTATGGAAATACGTACTTCAATGTTGAGTAAGAAGACTAAATACAGTAAAGACAAGTTTTCCTCCAACTGATCTGTACATCACCATGAAATTCCAACGAAATTTTTCATGGAATTCTGCAAGCTATTTCTGAAATTTGTAGGGAAGAGTATTGCCAAGACATTTTCACTGGAAAAGATGTCGAGTCTTGTTTTATCCAATAGGAAATCTTATTACACAGTAATGGTAATTAGGTCAATGTGGTATGGCTCAAGCCCAGATAAATAGACCAATAGAAAAGAAGAGAAAACTCAGGAAAAGCTCAACCACACAAGAAAACTTTGAGACAGAGAATTCTCTACTGATCAGAGCACAGTTAAATGCCTAATGACTGGATCGGAGAATTTGTTATCAGTTATTTACATGATAAAATAAGGAAACAGAATCCCTACCTCACACCCTACACAAAAATGAACTCATAGCATACAAAATACAAATATGAAGGACAAAACTGACATATTTTAAAATACAATTTAAGAAAATATTAGGCAAATACTACATATAAACACATAAAAAGATTGTTACACTGCTATAAAAATTAATAATTCACCCAAATCACTACAAATAGAGCAAAAATAATTTATATCACAACCACAGAAAGATGATTGCAACACAACAGATAAATTAGTGCCCAGAATGCTTTTATGAACTTCCCTGAATTAGGGAAAAAAAAGAAGACTGCAAATAACTTGTGTCATCATTTCATAGAAGAAAAAGACACTCAAATGATCTAGAACATATGAGAAGATGTCCAGCACTATCAGAAATACAAATTAAATCTGCAATAGCCAGGCACAAGCGTGATGGTACTTGTCTATTGTCCCAGTGGCTGGGAAAGCGAGGCAGGAAGATCACAAGGTCAGACCAACCTGGGCTACTTAGCAAGATCCTGTCTCTAGATTAATAAGTAAGTAAATAAGTTAATGTGGGGCTGTAGCTCAATGTGAATGTCTTGGGATTCCCCACTACTGAAAAAGAAAAAAAAAACCCACAATTGCGTACCATTTTACAGTTAGAAGTTTGTGGAAAGTTAAAGGCCTAGATATGGATATGAAGGGTTAGTTAGGATATGAAGAAATTGAAAATGAAGAACTGACACGCTGCCTAAGGGAATCATAATTGGTACAATGACTTTAGAAAACAGTTGGACGTCACTTGGTAAAACTGAACAAACACACACCATGCAAACCAGCAATGTGCACCTGAGGGTAAGACCCAGAAAGATTCTTGCACAGGTATATCAACAAGTTTATAGAAAATGTGGTTTGAAATGTTAAAAACAATCCTGGAAACAACCCAAAAGTCCCAATATCCTTCTTACTGGATAAGCAAATGAATTGTGATTACTCACATAACTGCATGGCTATATACAACAATCAAAATCAACAAATTATATGGCAACCCCATCATCTTGGCCAAATCTTAAAAACATTATATAAGCCACAGATGTCTATGGTGAGATTTCTTCTATAGGAAGTTCAAAAAACAATAAAACTAACTACTGTATTGTTTAGAAATATATTAATAGGTAGTAATACTACAAGGAAAAAATTTTGATTTCTAAATTTTAGGATGATGGTTATTTTGGGGAGGGATCAGAGAGTGAAGGAGCGCACTGAGGAAGGGACATGTGGGAACTCGGAGGTCGTGGAGATGTTCTATTTCTTAACCTGGGAGGGTGGGTGGGGTCTTGTAAATACAAATAATAATAATTATTATTTAAACTGTGAAGTTATAATACATGATTTTCATATGTTTTTCTTATATATGACAAATTTCATACTAAGCTTGAAAATGCTAAGTGAGAATATTTCCAGGAGAGGAGTCTGTGTTTCATTGATGATATACGGGATGTGTGGTCTTCTACCAGGGTAGGCTCAGATGGCTTTAGGCTGGAAAGTTCATAGGATTTTACATTCATTCATTGGTCCATATAAGATATGAGCACTCTGACTTTTATCCTGAATAATCGAGGAGGTATTTGAGTCATAGGACCTGAACTTTTTTTCTAAAAGGATTTCTGGCAGCAAAGTGGGGCTCAGGCTTGAGAGGGAAGGGGAGAGATCAGGGTGCCCTTAACAATGCTGATACACAGGAGTCCTGGCAGGAGATGATGTGGCAGGAACAGAGAAGTCAGGTCTAGATAGGTTAAAAGTTTCAAGGGCCCCTGGGGACTTTAGTGGGAGGTAGATCCTGAGAGAGACTGACTTTAGGTCATAAGGTTTTATATGGAGGGGAAGTTTATACTATTTGCAAATGTAGTATAACTTAAATTGATGGCCAATTACCCCAGAGCACATCAGCTACAATGAAACAGATGTGGAGAATGAGGGATAAAGAGAGAGAAAAAAAGGAAGAGAGGAGAGGAGCAAGGGAGACAGAGATAAGAAAGGGAGAGAGAAGGAAGGAGAGAGAGAGAGAGAGAGAGAGAGAGAGAGAGAGAGAGAGAGAGAGAGAGAGAAGCATGCAGGCCAGCATTGTTTTCTTAGTTTCTCCATCGACCATCACAACCAAGCCCAGTCAAGCCTGTGAGCGCCAAGGTTCTGCTGTCTCCATGGAGGTGGCCAGAGCTGGACTAGCAGCACCAGCCTTTGCCTTGCATCCTATGGCCTGTGTCACCAAGTGCCATGGTTAAGTGGAAGTGACGCCTCCCCAGAGACTATGTTAGTTCTGATAATGCTCCGGCCTCCTGCCACCATTTGCCCTCAGGCCACCTGAATGGGCAGGATACAGGGCACCAAGAAAAGCCACATGGCCCCATGGCTTTTGGAGCTGCAAACAGGGAGTCTGGCCCGGACATGAAGGAGACACCCTCCCCTACAGCCCAGAGCCAACCTGGTATCAAGACTGGATGCCTGGCTTTTCAGTAGTCTGCGTACTGTGGGGGCCATGCCTCCCTCTGCCTCGCACTGCCTACCCCTCTCATCACCCTCTGTCCCACCAGTGCAGACTGGACCCTGGAGCACCTGGAACTCTGCTAGAAGCCTGTCTCCTTTCTGACGGAGCATGACCACGCTGCCTCAGGCAGGCTGCAATGGTGCAGAGTCAGCACCCCAGGAACAGCCTTCGTGGACAAACATTTGGTTTTTCTAGTTCTCCAGGGCGCCGACCACAGTCGCTCTGTGTCTTGGGGGTCCCAGTAGCATGCACACCAGCTGTCTACAGCACTTTCTGCTCCTTGATCAACCTCTATTTGTTT